>OX453073.1:17946139-18489111 GCA_949699795.1 Spicauda simplicius
AACATAAGCTAAAAAACAGCAAAGTTAAATCGGTCACATTAATAATACATTGCATTTTTTCTATTAGTACCAAAATGTTTTAGTACTAATATATAGTTAATACAATTGATATTGAAAACACTTTGCAACGAATAACTGCATAACGTTAACTCGAGAGTGTGTTTTATTAGACGTTCACAAAGTTCACGCTCACGACCGCAGTTTTTCCCGTTCCACTAGCTTGTGAGCGTTACTGGCATAATTTCTAGTGGAACGATCACTTCGACCTACCTTATTATATGGGTGAGCTTCGCGTGGGCGTAAGTCATGACGTCATGAGTATTCGCCGCGACCACAACGACCGTGGTCGTCTTATGGAACGGCGGTTTGGGCGTTTAGGGCTTTGTGAGCGTCTTGTGGAACGCGCCCCAAATCATACGTAGTGTGATAGGTATTTGCTCAGACGTGATGAATAGCATGAACTTTCTTCATCCTATAGCCTTTTAATTAAATATTTAGAACAACAAGAATGTGATTAGATTTGTAAATAATATAAATAAAAGACCAATGATATATTGTTTTTTTCTTTTCATCCTATTATTTAGAGCACATTTTCTATATTTAAATCGCATAGTGACCAGAACAATGGATGTAGAAGGTTTGTAGGAATTCACGTGGGTTTGTTTTATCCGACTGAAGTAGCAACTCGTTTGCTGCATGCAGTCCACTTGATGGTAAGTGGTCACTGCCGCCCATGGACATCGGTAATCAACTACCTATAGAACATGGGTTCCATCTGAAGTCCATCACAGATGCGTTGCTACTCCCGAGGACTATGATGGTCGCCTTATATGAAAGAGTGCCGTCAACCACACCCTTCCATCAAAACGCAAGAAATGCTTCACGCTAGAAATAGGTCTGGCGGTGGTACTTCCCCGGTCAAACTACACTGGTTCTACCACCTTATACCTTGTAACCGTGGGATGGGTGGAAACCAGCTCACCAACCCAAATCAATGGTTTGGGTACGTTCTCTAAGTTATACCTATAAGTTCTGGGGTCCGAAATGTATATCTTATCCAGAGCAGGTATGAGCTTATTCACGACATAGAGTTTAACCCAATTGCCAAAGCTTTCAAACGAGTCATGCAAATCTAAATATTAGATATATAACTTATCATTAAAGTATTTGCGCCGAAATCCTACAACTACCAACGCACGAATACGCATAAATATGGTAACTACATGTCTAGTATACATAATATTGTACATACTCCACATGTTTCATCATTATAATCCAACGCTTATTACAGATCGTACACAGATTTATCCAAATAAGTACAAAATAAACCAACAACTTACATATTGATCCTCAGATACAAACTTAAATATTGTTTAAAAATATTAATTTTACTTTAAAGCAGCAGTAGGCAACTTCAGCCTCTCCTCAGGCCGCTGTGACCCTTAACTTCTTTATTGCCTGCAAATCATCCTTGAACGTGTAGCTACTTACGGTTCACGGGCGTTCCTATGCCATAATATCTCTCTCGCTAAATATTATCTTTTCATGAATATCACAAAAATAAGACTATTCTGAGTCCTTTCTTACAATGGTAAGAAAGGGCCCAAAATACTCGGGAAAAATAATATTGATCTCGGAAATAGTAGTTGAAATTGTGGGTTAAAAATAAATCGTGAAGAATTAACACAAGTAGTCTTTTCCTACATTTGTAAATGTACGAAAGGAATTTCAGCTACTGTTTCCGAGATCAACCCTCCAATACCTATACCCACTTTGTAACCCGTATTGCCAAAAATTTTACGGACCACCGCTTTAAAAGTAAAACTCAGCATAAAACTTTGAGCAACATCAGATGCCTTGAAGCTAAATACGAAGTTAACAATTGTGCTCATTTTGTGATGGCAGTACAAAGTAAACATAATTAAACATTTCCCTTTGGCGAGTAATGTTGGAGTCTTTGATGTGCGGTTGCGGTTTGGTAAAGTTTTAATTCTAGCGAGGACATTGCGATTTTATTAATTTAATCGTAGGCTGCAAACCATTTACGGCGTCCAATGGGCGTGGAAGAACATTTCTTGAATCTCATTTAATTGAAAAAGCGCCAATATCGACTTGAATATAAAGATTTTCTGAAGAAGCCTACTTAAGAAAATTGTAGGTAAATTTGAAGAACAACCAAAGAAGTGTGGAGCTATGAGTGTAGAAAGCGTATTTATTTGTGATAGGGTGAAGTAATATCTACAGATTTTATGCTATATAAATCTATATATAAAACGAAGTGATAGCGTGACGACGCCAGGAAGCCCTGGAGTTTTCATTACTATCCATTCTTGAAGATTTCAAGTAAAACACAGGAGTTATACGATCGCTTCGACGGTTAAACAAGAATCTCTTTCTACCGGCAGGCGCTCGCCTTTTTATAATAAAGTTGGGTGAGGTAACAATAATTTTATGGAGGGTAAACTAAATTAACATCTTTAGAAATCACTAAATATTGCTAATTTAATAAACAAACAATTTTCGATCTTTAAACTAACTAAAATAATTATTTTCGGCAACGTGTTTTTCATAAATACGTGGTGTCCCGCCAACATATACATATTTTTTATATTATGTAAAAAAATGCAAAAGTTGATACAAATGCAATGATTAGGTACTTGTAATTGCAGTATTTGCCAATAATACTAATCAAATAAGAGAAGAAAACTGCGTTAACATCAACGCAACGGCCCAAGGAAATCTTAAATTACAGGTTTTAATTATATTTGGGGCGCAATACGACTTCCGTAATCAACATGAGTTAAGGCATCAGTTTTCTTAGAAGCCTAAAAAGCGGTTAGCATAGAATCTTCGTACACTAGCTTTCTACTCATCATCTCTTAAATATTAACAATATACCACTGCTCCATTAAACGCAAATTTTAATCGCCCCGTAAAGTACCTAATTTGTTTGGCATATACGAAATGGCCTACCATTGTAACCCAGCTTCGAATAGCGCCATAAATCAAAAACGTCAAACGCAGAGGCAATTCGAGCTCGCCGGCACAGTCCACATGGTGAATTACAAGCTGTTCTAAATCACTGAATGGTCAATAGGTGTGGCATTCACAATCGAATATTGCACTCATACTTCATTCGTTTGAAAATATATAAAATTATCTTAATACAGAAGTTTCCACTTTAAAATAATGTAAAATTATCTTGGAAGTTCATTATATTCCTTGGCGTATTGCTAGTAAATTTAGCCAGGCGTTCAAACCATTGCTTCTCTCGTCAACGCATTATTGTCCCACTGCTGGGCACGGGTCTTCTCTTAGAATGAGATAGTTTTAGGCTATAGTCCAGCGCGCTGGCCAAATGTAATTAGTGGACTTCACACACCTTCGAGAACTTTTTTTAAAAGAACTCTAGGTTGATTTCCTTGCGATGTTTTCCTTCACCGAAAAGCAATGATAATTAATTCCTAATACGCACATAATTTTAGAAAAATCAGTGGTGCATGCGTGGGTTTGAACCTTGGACATCCCGATGGAGAGAGCAAGTTTCAAACATTAGGCTATCACTGTTCTCCAAACCATTGCTTAGATAATATAATCCCCCAATTTTTTCCGGATTTCATGATCAAATGTACACCGATCAGTTTGTAGAGTATTTTAGCAATTATTACAAAACGGATATCACTAAGTCGCTGCGATGATCTGTATGCCATAAGAAAGAACAAATACACAACCTCTTGCTACAAGAAGGTGGTTACAAAGAAAACACATTATTCCCTATTAACATTTTTTTACGATTTCTCTGCAAACGAATATGATTAGAGATATTTTATTTAAATAGATATTTATATAATATACTATTCTAAAACTATTGTTCCTTATCAGTTCCATTGACTATTTTACAAATGCTCGGTTTGTAAGGATTGCACAGATTCTCCGAATTTTTTAGACTAAAACACAGGTCTTTGTGATTGGATTGTTTCTAAGAATTTTTAATGCTATCAATACAGGTCATTATATCAATTACGATAGTATAGTATAAAATACTATATAATTACCTTACTTTGATTAACTTCCAGAATAATTATATTCTTCAAAGTTGTTGCACTCAGCTGATCTGAACTGGTAGCGTCTGTAATACATAAAAGTAAGAGTATCGCGAGAAGGATGTTGCTACGGTGAATGGAGGCACCGTAGATATATGGTGCAGTATGGAAACTACCTGCAAGCGTTAGTGAACGGCACACTCACACAAACATGCGCATTGACGAGGCCGCTAAGGGGTTTTCGCGGTGCTTCAGTAGGGAATGTCGCGACAGGACGAGTGGTCACGTTGCTGTTTGTTTACGCGATCTTTTTAAAAATGCCACGAATGTATTGCATGGTATATGGCGGTTTCAATTTTTTACACTATTAAATTTAGAAATAGCCTATATGTTAATCCAAAGTATCAGTTAACTTCGTACCAAATTTTATGAAATTCGCTCCAGCAGTTTATACGTGAGGAAGTAACAAACATACACACTCACAAACTTTCGCCTTTATAATATTAGTATGAAGTATGATTAAGCATTTTATAACCGGAACGGTCGTCGGTTAGTAGTCGTACGAATGGAATCGTTTTCTGTCACAAACAAAGGAAGTTTCATTGTACCTACCAATAGCCCGGCACGCTGACATCTGACTAATACCAGGAGTATAGAATATTTTAAAAAAAAAATTTTAAACAAAAAATACAACCGACTTCCATGCCACATAAAAGTAAAAAATAATTTAAATACATGTTGGTTTAGAGCAAACACAGTTCTTAGTACATAGTCCCGAAGTCGGCGCTTACCATATTTTGCTGGATCATGACGTAACTACATGTATCTTATATGAGCGCCGACTTCGGGACTATGTACTAAGAACTGTGTTTGCTCTAAACCAACATGTATTTAAATTATTTTTTACTTTTATGTGGCATGGAAGTCGGTTGTATTTTTTGTTTAAAATTTTTTTTTTCACGCTTTTCAGTCACGATAAAATCAGTTATGGCTGTTGCTAGTCGTCCGCTAACCGGATGAATAAAATTAATTATTCGTCCGATTTTCGGATGAATAAAATTATGTGCTGACGTCATCATATAAAAATAGACTTCTTTGACACAACCGGTCGGGGGCGCTACCGCGCCCCCTCCCTTAGATTCTGAATTGGAAAAATCTGTTCGAACCTAACCTAACCGAATAAAACAACTTTTTCTGAGTAAACATTTATTTAAAGAATAGACCTATAATTATCAATATTTAAGGTAGAAAAAGTAATATAAACCTTATAACTAAGAGTATAATTCAACTGATACTGATAAAAATAACCCATCCAATTTAAAAAGGTTGGTAGTACTCTTGCATCTTTCAGGTAATTGTATTCAAAGTGGAATTTTTGATCATAATTATATCCTCTCCGAAACTCATTGCTGGTATTGTGAACAACAACATTATGTATACGTAAGCACAATATGGCCGATGCCTACGGTTTAAACTTGAAGGACCCCAGCATTATCAGGGTTGAGGAGTTGAAGGTCAAAATTATCATGTCATATCTTTGCTTAGTAATCTCATTACATATACGTAAGCACCATATGGCAGATGCTTATGGTTTAAACTTGCAGTACCCTGCATCATCAGGGTTGAGGAGTTGAAGGTCAATTTTCTTATCATACGTCTTTGCTTTGTAAATATATTACATATCCATAAGTATCAAATGGCCAACGCCTATGGTTTAAGCCTGAAGTACCCCTGCATCATCAGGGCCGAAGAGTTGAAGGTCAAAATTATCATGTCATATCTTTTCTATGTAATGTCATCGCATGCACGTAAGCAACAGATCCCCAACTTCTATGGCTTGGGCTTACAGTACCCTGCATCATCAGGGTTGAGGAGTTGAAGGTCGACTTTTTTATCATACGTCTTCGCTTTGTAAATATATTACATACCCATAAGCATCAAATGGCCAACGCCTATAGTTTAAGCCTGAAGTACCCCTGCATCATCAGAGTTGAGGAGTTGAAGGTCAAATTTTTCATCTTATATCTTTGCTTAGTAATCTTATCAGATATACGTAGCGATCATGTAGCTAACGCCTATAGTTTAAGCTTGAAGCACCCCAGCATCATCAGGATTGAGGAGTTGAAGGTCCAATTTTCCACCGTATACAACCATTTTTCTAATGTTTTACCTTACATTTTTTTAAATATCATTTTGAATGCGCAAGATTGAAATAGCTAAGTTTTATGGCTTAGGCATTCAATACCCCTGCATCATCAGGATTGAGGAGTTGAAGGTCCAATTTTTCATCGTATACCTTTGCTTAGCAATGTTATTACAAATCCGTGAGCAACAAATGTCTAACGTTTATGGTTTAAGCCTGCAGTACCCCTGCATCATCAGGGTTGAGGAGTTGAAGGTCAAATTTATCATCGTACATCTTTGCCTTGCTATCTTATTATATATCCGTAAGCACTAAATGGCCATCACCTACGGCTTGGGCTTACAGCACCCTGCATCATCAGGGTTGAGGAGTTGAAGGTCATTTTTTTATAATATGTCTTTGCTTAGTATTGTTATAACATACCCATAAGCACCAAATGGTCAACCCCAATGGTTTAGGCTTGAGGCACCCCTGCATCATCAGGATTGAGGAGTTGAAGGTCAAATTTTCATCACATGTCTCTGCTTAGTAGTCTTGTTACATATATGTAAGCACCAAATAGCTAATGTTATAGTTTAGGATAGCTGTAACCCTGCATCATCAGGATCGAAGAGTTGAAGGTCAAATTTTTCGTCAACCTATATAAGCATAGATATATAATACATATTCCAAGTTTCATAAGAATCGATTCGGCAGAAGCCGAGTTATCTCAAATTATCTAAAAAACTTGAGGAGTTGTGGTGGTTTCCACCCCATAACTCAAAGAGTTAAGCATCACAGCATACCCATGTCCAAGAGAAAAAGTTGCGTGACGAAATTTCCGATCAAATGAAAGAAAGAAAATGGAAATCGGTTTATAAACACCCAAGTTATTCAAGATTTTAAGAAACCGACATTTTCCAATTTTCCGGGAAAACCGCCGGAAGGTTTTCATTTTCCTCAATATGGGACTGCCTGTGAAACTAGTCGCATACAATGTTGTATGAATCGTGTCGGTAGGTCGACGATTTCTAGCCATTTCGCCCGAACATACATAAAAAAAAAAAAAAAAAAAAAAAAAAAAAAAAAAATATACGTGACGAATAGATAACCTCTTTCCTTTGGGAAGTCGGTTAAAAATTGTATGTGGCTCCATACCTACTTTACGTAATGGAATTACAACGATTCAGTTCTCTTTATCACTCTACCGATTCAATTTTAATACAACAAAAAAAATTTACAACCTATTGGCGCGAGGATATCAAAATATAATAAACAATGGTGTAAATAAGACAGATTCCAAATTCAAAAGTTTTTTGTTTATTTTTAATTGTACCAGAATTTATAGCCAGACTAAGTATACTAGATAGGTAACTATTCTAAAAGATATCCAAAGAAAATAGACACAAAATAAACAACAATAATTTGCTTAACATTGTTTTGAAAGTCTGAAACTTTAAGGCTGTACAGCAAAGTTTGTCAGAATTCATTAACAACGTACAATTACGTAAGGTTATCAAATTACTCAGAAAACTTCGATTTATTTGAAGACAAAATAAAATTTACCGAAAATTACTTTCCAAATGAATGCGTGCAGAAATCGAACGATGTTAATTTGCATGTACTTACCACGGCAAATGATTTACTCACATGCCTCGATTGATCACATTTATTGTAAAAGCTGGGAGCCAAGTGATAAAACAAAATGTACTGTAAAGTTGATAATCTCGAAGAAAACCTATAATTTTATTATAATAGCGTGTATTCTACGCTCATAGCCCCACACTAGGATTTTCTCCTGTATCGTGGATATCATGGACACACACAAGACGAATACACATACACCCAGACCCAGAACATACCTGTATGGCCGGGAATCGAACCGGGAACCCATTGCGCTTCAGACCGGTATGGTAGCCGCTCCGCCACGCGGTTCGTCAAATAAACGTAAAAAAATTAGTGGATGTATGTGTGCTTTTTACTCTTTGACGTTAAAACTATTGGTCGGATTTCGCCGAAATTTGGCCCAACGATAGTTTAATCCGGGTGATATACCTGGATACTCATTTCTAAAGAATATGTCCTCAAAGCAAATGGAGCTGCAGGAATAAACAAGTTTTAAACATGCAAACATGTAGACTTACATAGCTTATTCTAGCGGTACTTATATCGGTTATTGTACCTGTGTTTTACTTAAAAAAAATCTATTTTTATATGATACATCTATAACCACCGCAACGTCGCGAAAAGCGTCACCAAGCTCAATGCGTCAAAATTAAAAAAATCTCTTTATTTTCTAAACACGCCCCAGGTAACGCATGAACGTTATTAAGCACGTAAGGACTCTGATTTCTTGTAATATTATTTCTATTACATTAAAAGCCTAGCAGGGGTAACCCTATGCTGACACTGAAACTTTAGGGACGAGGCTACCACCCCTATTAAGTCAATCTTCCTCTGGCTCGGACGAAACGCTTTTCTTCGTCCTTTTGAAGTGAAACTTCTTTAGGCGCATGAGGGTAAATTTTTTACAGATGAAACGTCACGCCGGTATGCAACGGAAGTGTCGGAAAAGAGAGAGAGCGTGATCGAGATCGATTGAGAGAGAGTAAGACAGGGCGAAAGTAGCATGAGCAACTAGCCGTGGAGTGAGAGTAGGGAGCAAGCGAGTGAGAAAGATTGAGAGAAAAAGTGAGACAGAGCGAACGTCGTATCACGCCTTTTTCCCTTCCTCTTAATCTTGGAAATTTAAAGTTTTAGATTTGTATAAATATAAACAAGATTTATAAATTAGTTCGCCAAAGAAGTTTCACTTCCGACATGTGTACTTTGTACGCACGCATGTTTTTTTTTAATACGTTAAAGAGTGGAATACCTTGCCGGCCTCTGTGTTTCCCGAAAAGTACCTGGAAGTTTTTAGGCAAGAGTGAATAGGCTCCTTCTAGACAAGCGTGCCACATCTCAGGCCTCATCGTCACTTACCATCAAGTTAGTTCGAAAATCGGTAAACTGTTTTTAACATTACGTACCTTTTTCCAGTTACTCCAAATTACTGTTTTTACTAAATACGCACTGGTGCCAACCCATTATTGTCCCACTGCTGGGCACACGTCTTCTCTCGGAATGAGAGAGTTTTAGGCCATAGTCCACCGCGCTGGCCAACTGTGAATTGGTGGACTTCACACACCTCCGAGAACTTTTTTTTATGAAGAACTCTCCGGTGTGTAGGTTTCCTTACGGTGTTTTCCTTCACCGAAAACAGTGATAATTAATTTCTAATACGCACATAAGTTAGAAAAATCAGTAGTGCGCAACCCAGGCAGGTTTGAACCTCGGACCTCCCGATCGACCATTAGGCTCTCACTGCTTTTGCTCTATATACGCATTATAATGATTGAAATAAATACAATAAAAGCTTGTAAAATACCCTTCGAAGTCCATAAACATAATGGCTCAGCGACGAGGAATGGTATTCACGTTCTATAAAATACTTAACTGGACCCAGAGGACAAAAGCATCTCTGCAATTCCGAGTGCCTTTCGTCGTTTAATAAAATATGGACCATCGCTTTAAAGTACAATATGGACTGTGGAAAATATATTTCCATCAATAGATTCACTGCTGGATATAGTTTTCATAGGTTTTTACCATATTCACTCAACCCGTCGTTCGTGTTGTTGATCTCTATTACAGTTCGACACTGCTGCAAATCGCGGATTTTGTCCCTTGATATAATTCAAGGACACCACACGGCATAAAAACTGATGAGGGTGAAAGGATACTTATTTCGTTTAAATTAGCTGTGGAATATGTTACTTTCTCCTATGAGAATAGATTCGTATCTAACAGTGAGATAGCAATTTTACGTACCTTGCTCGTTTCATATTTATCATTTTTAGAAAACTACCCACATTGTGAATCTTAAGTATTGTGTTCATACCAACGATAGAATATTAGCACGTATGCCGAATGTTGTATTTAATTTTAATATTATATAAGTTCTCATTAAAAGTGAATGTTATTTCTTATGAGAATAAAGTTCTTAAACCTAAAGAGCAAGGGCATTGTTTTCACACTAGGAGCACGGACCATTTTGACACCCCTAGAAGCGCGGATGATTTAGTTAAAAAAATGTGTATTGCATTTTTGTGGTTGAAGTCCCGTGCACATATTATAATCATATCACGAAAAGTCATAAATCACACGATTAAACGCATAATAAAATATGAACTAGAGCAGAAAGAATATCGACATGGGTCAAATTTGGAACGCCCGCATCCCTTTTTCTTTTGTTCTCAAGTGGGAAACCTTCAAAAGGTACCCGACGCCATAGGAGCGACGCAGGGTTATGTGGGATTTTTACCGCACTAAATCCCCGGTGGCCGTCCTCGACGCTATAAAGAGGACACCGGGAACTCGCCCGCACTCCTAGTGTTAAATGTTACTGAACAAGGTGTAGGTATATTATAAATTATTTAAATTTATAATTATTAAAATACAAAAGTTTGTGAGCATGTATAATTAAGTTTGTTATTCTTTTATGCAAAAACTGTCGGTCGGATTTCGCTCATTTGGCACACATATATAGTTTATGAGCTTAATTTAGAATAACGACATTTTCGTGGTAGATGTGACCGAAGCGAGCGAGACTGCGTAAAAAACGAGTTATATATAATTTTACAGGATTTAGAACCATTTTGCCACAGTATAAATATGGGGAACAGTATGGAAACTGCCTACAAACGTTAGAAAAGGGCACACTCACACAAACATACGCATCGACGGCCTCATGTACGCTCCCATCAAAATTTGTAAAAAATTACGTCGTAATAACATGATAAAGATCTACAAAAAACAATGATCTAAATGTCGGGTGTGTAGGTTTCCTCACGATGTTTTCCTTCACCGAAAAGCAGTGATAATTATTTTCTAATACGCACATGAATCAGTGGCGCGTGGCTGGGTTTGAACCTCGGACCTCCCAATCGAGAGGGCAAGTTTCAACCATTAGGCTATCACTGCTCTGTACATCACATGTATATGATATTGCCTTCCAGCTCTATTTTAATTTAAGTACTAATCGCATTGAGAACAATGCACACGTGTAGGAGAAAGCTTTTATTAAAAAATCTGCCCATCGACCGATTCTTGCGCATCCAATGAAAAAAATTACTGAGGTCGAGAAAATTATATTATGAACCAATTTCCGCCAATTCTTCTAAAAGGCTACCCACAGGGTACCTAGTACTTCGTCCAATAAATCAATCATAGCCCGTCTACCGGAAAAGGCCAATACAACGCAAAAGGCCAGTAAGAGGTTAGGTAATGGGGCATGAAATAGGTGGCGTTTTTGAGATCGTATCAGAATTTTAGCCTATTTCTATCTAACCCAACTGATTGCCTTGGAAAGCGAAATAACTATAGGTGATATCACCATTTAAAATAACAATGTATGCTTGTTTATGGATTAATTCTACAATAATAATTCGCAAGGTATAAATATGTATAATGAGGACAACTGACCTTGACAAAAATTTGCATTTAGGGTAATAACAAAAAAGTATTTGGATTTTTGAGACATTCTTGAAGCATGCGGTTTCTAAGAGGACGTAAAATTTATGTTGGTCATTTTCTAGCACAAAACATTACTTCTTAATTCGCGAGAGGAAAGTCATATATTTAATTCAATTCGGTGAAATTTTGAGTTCGGTCGCTTTCGAGACATAAAAGAAAATCATAGACGTCGATGCATTAGATTTCAGGATTAAAATTCAAATGGCAAAAATAATTTTCACATTTAAAAGCAGTCAACTTTACGAGTTTGTAACCTTATTTAAATCATTTCTTAACTTGTCACAATTATTCCAATCCAGATTAGACCCCTTATTTTATAAGTAGGTACTAAAAATCTGACACAGACTAGTAGAATAATATAAAACTGTCCCAAACCCCTAACAGATAAATTTTTAATGTATACTAGCCAATAATTACTGAACTAAACTAAAAGAAAAATAATTAAGTCAGAAACTACCAACAAAGAAAAATAATTATTCTACCAAATTTCCAATGAAAAAATTATAAAGTTAGAACCTATAAATACAAAATTATCCTTTGTTAAAAATATTTTTTTAAATCTTTCGGAGGTGGTAGATGTCTTTGGGATTCTTGGGATTCTTTGGGACTTCGGAGTCCTTACCACCACCCTATTTCTACCTAATAACAACATTATTAAGCGGGATTCTATGAGGGTGGTAAGTGCAACATTCTCATATTATTTCCATCCATTCATCAACCCTTTGATTTTCACTGCTGGACATAGGCCTCCCCTAAATGGCGCCACTCCAACCGGTCCTGTGCCCTCTGAATCCAACGGTTTCCCGCTGTGTTCTTCAGGTCATCTTATATTATTCACAGGCACTCAATTTATATTAATGAGTAGTGATAGCCTAATATGAGTAGTGATAGCCTGATGGTTGAAACTTGCCCTCTCGATCAGGAGGCCTAAAATTATGTGCGTACTAGAGAAATTAACTATCACTAGAAAGAAGGAATACATCTTGAGGAAACCTACACACTCCAGAGTTCTTTTAAAAAAAGTCTCAGAGGTGTGTGAATTCCACTAATTTGCACTTGGCCAGCGCAGTGGGCCATGGCCTGCAGTGAGGCAATAATGGGTTGGCACCAATGGCCCACTTCATTAATTTATTCACAAAACAATTACTGTGATTCTTAATCGTTGCACGTTACCTTTATTTCCAGATCGAAGGCAGATTCACTTTACAAAAAGAATGTTTGTCTGTATGTTCTCTATAAAATCGTAAATTATTCATTTGTTCATGTGATGATCTTTAGCAAAGTTGTTATTCATGAGGAGGTTCATCTCGCGAAGGTTTATGGCTTTTTTTGTGAAGGCGTAGCAACGTGCGCAGAGTACAGCTAGTCGTATTTGAAACGTAGATACATTTTGGTGATACTACAAAAAGATATAAGATGTAATCGCAGGATAGTTGTAATTATACGACGAGTTATGAGTTTGACGTTCGCTTTATTAATGTCTAAAAAAATGGCGGACACCAATATTTATACCTTCGCATACAATTTTACAGTAAATAGTTTTAATACAATTTTAAAGCAAATCAATTATCTAAATTATTTTTATAAATTATCTATAATATTGATTGGGTTTATTAATAGTTTTTTAAAGATTATATTTTCATAACATTGTATTGACACACTCGTAATAATTTAATTTATTCTGCTTGTCTGTTGTTTGATTAATATTAGCAAAAATAAATCATTAATTCTAAATGGATTATATAATAAAGTTTAAATTAATAAAACAATAATCTGCTTATATTGGGTTGCTTAGCGAGACACCGGAAGTGGCACTTGTAACAAAATGTCTTAAGCAATCTAATCAGCAGTTATTTAAGATATTTTCAAATACAGAAGACAATTTGCCCACTGCACTACCGGTGTTAATTTCCCGTATTAGTATTCAAATTCATTAGATTTATCAACAAATATTAACATGAATATAGAACATTTCTGTCGTCAACCCATTATCGTCCCACTGCTGGGCACGGGTCTTCTCTCAGAAAGAGAGTTTAGGCCATAGTCCACCTCGCTGACCAAGTGCGAATTGGTGGACTTCACACACCTCCGAGAACTTTTTTTTTTAAAGAACTCTCGGGTGTGTAGGTTTCCTCACGATGTTTTCCTTCAGCGAAAAGCAGTGATAATTAATATATAATACGCACATAAATCAGTGGTGCGTGCCTGGGTTTGAACCTCGGACCTCTCGATTGAGAGGGCAAGTTTCAACCATTAGGCTATCACTGCTCTACTTTCGTAGAATCCAACTATTTCATTTTAATAAAATTCTTGAAAACCTTTAAAACTAAACTTGACATAAAGTGGTGTAGCCTTAAACGGGATTACTGTTCAGAATTAAACAGTTTGGTGAACTTTTTTTAAAGGAAAAAAGAAGTGATGATCAAACAAAGGAAAAAGTAATGCAGAAGACATTAATTTTAAAACCGGATTTAATAACATCTGTAGCGACCTCCCGCTACTCATCAAGAGATGGCGCTACTAGTATTCTGAAACACGCTATCGAAGCATTCTCAATACCCCGCATATATACAAGTTCCGAGCATCAAACTGTCGGAGCACGGCCGCTCCCCAGGCATGATCACCTAGCCTAGCGGGAGATCTCCCTTTGCCAAAACATCCATATAAAACTGATAACTACTATCAAGTGATATTAATATTAAACCTAAAGGGTCCAATATGTACGTCATCTAAATTTACAGGTATCAATCACTAAATGATGGAGTCCTTGCGTAGATTTGGTTTCGAGTACTATGATCTGCCAACAATGATAGACAACGTAGCCATCCTGCTACGAATGTGGGCAGTGAACATAAAGAAGAAGAATGTACAACGTAAGAACTTACCCAAATATATTACTTAACTTAATAACTTATTTCGCAACGTTTAGAAATATATTTATTTATTTATTAACAACAAATCCACAGCTCTTAAGTTCAAAAAAAAACAACACAAATCTTACAGACTAAACATACAGCCAATTATGGATTTTATTTTATTTATTTTATGTATAAATAGTTGCCACATCACTAACGTGTATTTGTATGTGTGTGTGTGTGTGTGCGTGTGTGTGTGTCTGCGCATGTATGCAGACTAAATCAGAATATATCAGCAAAATACTGAAATGGATAAATTTCCGCCGAAATCCTGTTCGCAAGGTTTGGTTAGCCGAGGAGGTACCACCGCCACAGCAATTTCTAACATGAAGCAGTTCTTTTATTTCGGAGACAAGGTTTAGTTGCCAGCTCACAATCATACGAGGCGACCATTTTATACAGTCTTCAGTACAGTCTTCGGTAGTAACAACGCATCCATGATTGACTTCAATAGAACCCCTGTTGTATACGAAATTGCTTATGATGTACATGGGGGGACAGTGATCAGTTAATCATCTTGTAAAAAAAGCCAAAAGTAGGTAAAGACTACGGAATATTACGAAATAATAACAAAATTACTTTGACTACATTTTTTTCGAATAAAATCCTATAATGTTAACTATTAGGATTTATCTAACCTAATCATGTTGTATCCAGGTATTCCCATAATCTCCTACATCATGGTCCTCCTGACTGGTGGGTGTTACGTCTATGTGTATTTGTTCTCCATGTGCTGGATCCTCTTCGTCAGATATCAGGAGACCGACATTGCTGCTAAATGCGTCATATTCTGCCTAACGGCTTGCAGTGGGACTGGAATGGCCAAGCTCATTTATATGCAATTGTATAGGTAATGTGTTTAAATTAGAAATAAAAACAAACGATTTTATTTAAGACACTTCTATAAGGAACTCCTTTTCACAATCTTCAACAGAAAAAAATATAATATTATTCTCTTCTTCGGTATTCAATTCTGTAATGCTATTTCTGTAGTAATATTTTACAATCATAATGATACCGGCGATTTAAAAAGTGTGTTTAGAACATAAGATACAGCATTCTACTACCCCGTTTGGGTATCCATGAGGATTACCCACAATAAAAAAATATGGAATTATTCAATAGTGTTTTTTTACCTGACTGAAGTAGCAAACCAACATGCAGTCCACCTGATGGTAAGTGGTCACTGCCACCCATGGACATCTGTAATCAACTTCATACGAAACATGGGTTCCCTCTGAAGTCAATCACAGGTGCAACCACACCCTTCCATCGAAACGCAAGAAATGCTTCACGCTAGATATAGGTGTGGCGGTGGTACTGGTAATGGTCAAACTACACTGGTTCTACCACTTTCATGGCGGTGGTACTTCCCCGGTCGAACCACACTGGTGTTTAATATTTGTTATTTCAAATGTTCTGTTTTATTATAAACAGTGTATTTAAAATATCTTGGTTTTTAGTGATACAGTGAAGAACGTAGTCGAAGAATATTTAGCATGTGACGCTTCAATAGAGACGGATACCCGTTTCGCCATTAATCTCCTCAAGGCTCTCAAGATCGTTAAAAGGCGTGCAATTCTCTACTGGTGGTTTCTTACTATCAACGGGATTATATATATCACCAATCCTATCTTTCGCCCTGGGAGACACTTTGCCCAGGACTTGTATGTTATTTATGGTAAGCAATAATATAAAAGTATAATTACGAGCTACATGGGTCTGTCAAATCTTATCCCGTGCAGTGGCTTATGGCCTAAGGCTCTCTCATTACGAGATGAGACCAGCGCCTAGCAGTGGGACAGTAGTAGATTGAAAACTCACTCCTACGAACCAAACATATTTTGTTCTGAACTAGAGAAAAATATTTTTTATAAATATTTTGTCTTGATAGATATATCCGATCGTACAATTTACGTTGCTTTTTCATTTTGTATCAGGTGAAATTTACTCTTATTTTTTTGTACAGGGCTTGAACCAATGTTCGAATCGCCAAATTACGAAATAGCGTTCGCGATGATGTCTGCCGGCGCATTTTGTGGGATCTCGCCGTTGACAAACACCGCATCTTTCTCTTGTGTCTTCGCTGGCTATGCTGAAGCGCTTCTATTAGCTCTAAGCGAAGAAGTGGACAACCTGTGGGATGATGCAAAAAGATCTTATAAAGAATTTCAAGACATTCAGAGAAACGAAGATATTGTTATTGAAGAGAGAGTTATTAATGAATACATCCAGAAGCAACTGAGACATATTGTAAAAAAACATGTAATGTGTGTAAATCTTTTAAATCGGTTTGAGAATATGTACCGAGGAGCCATGGCTCTAGAGTTTAGTTTACTGACATCAGGTATGATAGCTGTATTGCTCGGTGGTTTGGAGAAGACATATATTCAGTTGCCATATACGCTAAGTCAAGTGACAATGGATTGTTTAATAGGACAAAAATTAATAGATGCAAGCCTAATGCTAGAAAATTCCATATATAGCTGCAAATGGGAAAATTTCAACAAGTCTAACCAGAAGACAGTATATCTAATGTTCATGAATTCGCAGAGGACGCTGACGCTTTCAATGGGAGGACTCACGGTTTTAAGCTTAGCTTATTTGATGTCCGTGTTAAAATCAATATATTCAGCTTATACGGCGCTACGTTCAAGAATGTAGACAAAATATGCAGCTGTAACGATGCCCTGAAAAATTGGCCACTTATTAATGATACTGTTATTGAGTTTTCGGGCGATTAAAAAATCAACATAATACGTAGTACATAATGTATACTGAACATGAAACATTAAATTTTGTTAAAGTGTAGTAAAAAGATTGCACTTTTTACGTATTGACACAATGTTTTTAAAACATAATAATATAACAACATGTTAAAAGAAGAATGAAATAAATGATGATACGAGTAGATCTCATGTTGTAATTGCCAATGAGACACAAATCCCAATAAGACTTATTTTGCAAGAATGTATATCACGTCACGCCGTTTTTTAATATTATTACAATCATGTTTTTTTTAAATGGTAATGAAAGTTAGCTCCAGTATCTTGCCTTACAGTTCAGTAAAAGAGAGCCCTGTTTGGCAAGATACGCTACACTTTGACATTTATTAAATATACTTTATTAATGCATATTATTGCTCAGTCCCAAGCTGTTTTGTCTTTTATGTAATCAGAAATTTTATAATACGCTTTACGGCAAAGTTTAATCTCAATCAATACTTTGAACTTATTCATAGACAAATTTCTGATTTCAACAGGAAGTTTATTGTAAAAGCGTATACTGACCCATAAAATAATTATTAATTTTGTGAAGACGAGTAACATGTGCAGAGAGAGATTGTGCTTGTTCCTTGTATTTATGTTATGCGTATCACAATGTTTAGCATAATTATTAATATTTTTCTTAACATACATCAAATTTTCATATATAAATTGGGATACAACAGTAAGAATATTTATTTCTTTAAATTCTTTTAGTGAACATTTTGGACTAAGGTTATAAATGGCTCTTCTTCAGTATAAAGACAGTATTGAGGTCTGAAGAGCACCCCCACAGCAGTATGCCGTATGACATAATGCTATGAGTGTAACTAAAATAAACTATTCTAGCTGTTTCTACATCGGTCAACTGTCTGATATTTTTCACAGCATAAACCGCTGAACTGAGTCTACATGACAATTTTTCATTGTCATTGTCACCCCACCATAAATTTGTTATTGTCACCCCACCAAACATTGTTATAAAAGGCGTCTGTGTTTTCAAGGTGGTAGAACCAGTGTAGTTCGACCGGGGAAGCACACCTATTTCCACACCTATTTCTTCCACACCTATTTCTGTGAAGCATTTCTTGCGTTTCGTTAGAAGGGTGTGGTTGCCGGCACAAGCAAGCAGTAGCAACGCATCTGTGATTGACTTCAGATGGAACTCATGTTCTGTATGAAGTTGATTATAGATGTCCATGGGCGGCAGTGACCTCTTACCATCAGATGGACTGCATGCTCGGAAACGAGCATTACTTCAGTCAAATAAAAAAAAATGATTGGATACTGAGATGTCAGACTAAGGAGGATGTTTAACAAAATAATAAAATCAGAATCACACACAGCAATACTTACTTGCTAATTTCGACCGAAAACACGTAGAAATAATAATATTAGTTTCTTTAAAATAAGATAAATAAATTATAAAGTAAACAAGTAGTGTTAAATTAAAATAAATAAACTAAGATACGCATAACTTTTATTCAAATGAAGGGTAATAGGACCTACCACTTTATTAATATTAAAAATGCCAAACTTTATGAGGATGCTTGACAATTAGATATAAAATAAAAAACTAGGTACCTCTCCTTTTATTCATATCTTCTCTCATTGCATCGGAAAACCCATCAGAACTTGGAACTATGGCTGTTTGCGCGAAATGGAAACAGTTGATTGAAATTTTGTTTACCCGCTCAGATTCTATGCCGGTGCTTGCTCGTTGGTTTAAATATTTCCATTCTGAGATTATTATTCCAATATCTAAATGTGCACAAGAAAATTTTCCATCCGTCGACTGCTATTTAAGGAATGGTGATGTTCTGTGCACTGTACACTTTAGACATGTTTATATGTTTTTATAATACCGTTTGTCCACTTTTAAAATAAAATATCAACATCTCTTACTGAAATGTGTCCGAAATCGAATGGAGAGAGATGCGTTGATGGAAAAATTAAAAGTAAACCAATTAGATGTTCGTGCATTTCAGACCATCTTATCAGACCCACGTTCCGAACAGGCAAAGTGCATTTATACATTCATCAATGCATCTCTCAAAGATTTATTTATTTATTTATTTATTTAAAAAGGGCAGCCAACAAGACAATACATTACACTTACAATTAAGAACTACATTAGGCTTAAATTAAATGTTGTCTTAATAACAGGCCACCACGGCATGCATCGTGGTCGAGTTTAAGTACTTAAGATTATATTAGAACACTTAATTGTACGTATTACAATAATAATTACGTATAGTATATGTATATGTAAATGTGGTATGTATATATAGTAAAAAAAAAAAGTGTTAACGATTACAAAAATATTGTAGTTAATTGAATGTAATTAATCCTGTATTAAACATTTTATAGAATTCTTAAATTTACTATTAAGATAGAAATTAAGAATAGATCTAAGTATAACTGTGTAGTTAATTAGATTTTATAAGGTACAATGGGGTTGACATGTACATTTAGTACCCAAGCCCCGAAAAAAAAATAAAGATTAAAAATATATATATGTAAGACCAATTCGATACGAGCGCACTATAATCGTCGACAGTGGCCAATTCATAGGCTGTATTATACTTCGTCCAGTACATTCGGCATACCGCGCGGCATCCACAAAGGATGTCGGCGCGAACGCAAACGCACCGAAAGCCGATGCCTCCGACGCGGCGTTCCTTTGAGAAACGGCCGAGCGACACGGCCACGTCGGCCGCTGGTCATTCCGTCCCGAGCCGTCTTCCGTTACGCGTCTCTCTCCGCGCACCGCCGTAGGCCGGTCGCGACGCACGCGCTATCTTTTATAATACGGAACAATTGTCACTTGCCTAGTAATAATATTTTGTATATAAGAATAAATAAAACCATTCTTACAATGACGCCCAACTAGTGGCACGTGATCTACGCGTTATAAACTTCGCACGTAACCGGTACTTTAATAAAGTAGTGGTACCAGTGGTGATCTCCAGAGGTTTCTTCTGATCAATACCCATCAGCGGTCTCCATCAATTGTGACGTCGCATCGCCGTTTTAACCGCCCAGCCGTAAAGATGCCGCTACGGAAAGGAAAAGGCAGGAGAAACGAAGACTATAGCAACGACGAAGCAGGAGCACCGGGGGGCGCATTGACCATATCACAGGAGCAACTTTCAAACCTCGTAGCTACAATTACGAGTAGCCAGGCAGAAACGAACCGCCTTTTAATTGAAAGTATGATGTCATCATTTAGAGGCTCAGCACCGACGGATGGAATGAGCACACCTATGCAAGCAACGCCATCATCGTTCGCCACATCGCGACCTGGTAACTTTGCAAAATGCACAGCGCGCTTCGACGGCGCCGTCAACAACAAAACCAACGACATCCTGGAGGCATTCATCGATGCCATTCAAGTGTATAAGGAGTGCACCTGCGTGAGCGACGACCACGCGTTAAGAGGACTCCCCATGTTGCTGACCGGCGACGCCGCCGTCTGGTGGCAAGGTGTCAAGTGCGACGTGACGTCGTGGAGCGAAGCCCTGAGTCGACTCCGGGGCATGTACGGCGCGCCGCGACCCGCGTATAAGATTTTCCGGGAAGTATTTAGTGCGGAACAAAGTGATAACGAACGTGGTGATGTGTTTATTACGAAAATACGTGCATTGCTAGCTAAATTGCCTTACGATGTTAATGTAACAATTAAATTGGACATTATATACGGTTTGCTAAAATGTAAAATCAGAGAGCGAGTGCCGCGCGATTCGGTTTGCGATCTCGATCAATTGTTAGAAAAGGTAAGGTTGGCGGAAGAGGCATTGGCTGAGGTAAGCGAATTAATTTCTAATAAATCAACTTTATCGCGTAATTATGTTAACCCTTCCGTTGCGAATGTAGCTTTACCTAACCCTATCGTTACCGCGGGAAATAATTTTTCTACCGAAAATTCTAATTTACGTACATCGAACGTTGTGAACACGACGCGTACCCCTCTGTCTACAACAGCTTCTTCTTATTCAAGCGCTCATGCGCCGAAACCCCGTAATTCATCTAAATGCGCATATTGTAGAATTTACGGTCATACATATGAAGAGTGCCGCAAACGTAAAAATAAACCCTCTAAACCGGATGAGCATACCCCTAGCACGGAGACATCAGAGTTGCGTTGTTACGGATGTGGTCAGCTGGGAGTGGTACGATCCAATTGTGGTAAGTGTAAGGGCGCTAGCACTAGTAGTAGTACAATGAATTTTCACACTGCACATATTGCCGACGTAGATAGCACACGTCCGACGGTTATAGTGGAGATTGCTGGTTATAAGGGTGCCGCGATTTTAGATACCGGCGCCACGCACTCCATAGCAAGTTCTATGCTGCAGGAATTGTTGGAAGATTCAGGAGTTGAATTTAAGGAGACACGCCGCACAGTAGGCCTTGCTGACGGATCTCAGCAGGTACGTACTTTGAAGGAATGTGAGACTGACGTCATTATAATGGGTCGTACTATACGAACCTCGTTCGTAGTGTTCCCCGGAGCGGACACGAGAACACTTTTGGGGAGAGACTTTTTAGTCAAAGGAAATATCTTATTAGATCTGCCGAAAGCTGCGTGGAGCTTCTCCGACGCACCGTTGGAAAAATTTCCCTTTGTAGTTTCATACGACTTAGCTTTACCCAAAGACACCGAGCTCCGGAAAATAATCAAAGAATTGGAGAAACCCGACGAACCATTTAGGGGGAGGGTCTGGGCCGATAGCGGAATTATGAAGCGATGCGCTGATAGGGCACGACGACCTGCTCCAGATTATGCGGTAGGTGACTTGGTATTACTTAAAACCCAAGGAGCCAATGACACATGCCGGGGCCAGACTCCTAAGTTTATTCCCAGGAGGGATGGACCATATAAGATTAAAGAAATTGCCAGTCCGACGACATACATTTTAGGCAAGGTAAGGGATGATGAATCGGTAGGGCGTTACCACGCCTCACAGCTGACTCCATTTGTAGGTGACATCCAAGCGCCTCTGAAAGAGAAGCGAAACCGGGGTAGGCCAAAGAGGTATTGCTAATCCGTTTGCGTGGGCGCTTTGTCCGGATTAGAGGGGGAGGATGTAAGACCAATTCGATACGAGCGCACTATAGTCGTCGACAGTGGCCAATTCATAGGCTGTATTATACTTCGTCCAGTACATTCGGCATACCGCGCGGCATCCACAAAGGATGTCGGCGCGAACGCAAACGCACCGAAAGCCGATGCCTCCGACGCGGCGTTCCTTTGAGAAACGGCCGAGCGACACGGCCACGTCGGCCGCTGGTCATTCCGTCCCGAGCCGTCTTCCGTTACGCGTCTCTCTCCGCGCACCGCCGTAGGCCGGTCGCGACGCACGCGCTATCTTTTATAATACGGAACAATTGTCACTTGCCTAGTAATAATATTTTGTATATAAGAATAAATAAAATCATTCTTACATATATATATATATATAAGCAAATCCTATATATATTAAGTACACTAAGAATAATAATCGTCTTAAGAATTAACCCGTAAAGGACGGCGGTATGTGCGGTCGCATAACCCTGCGTCGCTCCCACAGCGTCGGTTAAGGTACCCGAAGGTTTCCCCTCGACAAAAAAAAATCTTTTTTTTTAAGATTTCGGTTATATTCAGTAACTTCTAAAATATTTCATTTTAAATGGTTTTACTGAACTTGAACCAATGTTTGAAACCGCTAACTACCAAATTGCATTTATAATTATGACAGCAGGCGTGAATTTTTGAATCCCCGAGAAACAAACACAACGGCCTTCCTTACCTACTATGTTTTCTGGCCACGCTGAAGCGCATGTGTTGGTTTTGGGCGACGAGCTTAATATATGCTATTGCATATATACTAGGGATGCAAGAAATCGATAAAAATGAAGAAGTCGATAATGAGGATACACTTAACATATACTTATGTACATCCAAAACAACTTAGAGATATTGTAGCGAAGCATAAAATTACTATTGATCTTTTAGCAATTAAGTCCGTATTTCAGGGTATGAGTTTTATAGAATTTGGTTTATGATCATGTCTAAAATTCGTTAATGGCTCATAGGCAGTAAAAACTATTTACTATTAACAGCAGATCACTAGGTTTTTCAGTCAGAAAAAACTAGAAATGCTTTACTTCTTGCCTTTCGTTGGAATTGTATGATTGCCGGCACACTTTTACATGAGGCGACCATCATAGTCCTCGGGAGTAGCAACGCATCTGTGTTTGACTTCAGATAGAACCCATGTTTTGTAGGGCGCCAGTGCCTACTTACCATCAAGTGGACTGCATGCTCGTTTGCTACTTTAGTCAGATAAAAACTGAGTCCTGTATTAGTTCGAAGTACAATTATTGCACTAACATCGGCGAATGGAGCGAATGAATGTGTCGCTGTTCGATTGAACAAATAATATTACAGCCTGCTTGTAATCAAATGCTTTGAATCAATACATTGGATTAGACGGGCAGCATTTTAGTGCTAGAGTTTAAAAGAAAATATCACATAATTTTGAATTTAACGGTCAATTTCTATTTATAATTTCAATAAATGCATGTATATCATACATTACAACATCATCAACAATACATCAATGCTAAAGTTCCGTGCATAACATTTTATTTGAAGAAATCCGCAGACTTGGGTTAGACTTCTGTGAACTTCCTTCAATTCTTCCTAAGTATACTTAACGTAAGTACGCAATCTTATATCCAAAACACTATTCTAAAATTTCAAATTTGCTGCACATGAACGTCCCGTAATCGAGGATTTTGCCAATAGTCACCCCGCCTTACATGCGTATTATTGACCATAGTGGGTTTTGATATTAAACTACTTACTAATAACTACTATGCTATTCAAGACCTCACGGTACGGAAAGTACTGGAAAGGACATATCACTTCATAGTGTAAAACAAAGTCGCTTCCCGCTGTCTGTCCCTATGTACGCAAGGATCTTTAAAACTACGCTACAGATTTTAATACAGCTTTTAATAGATAGAGTGATTCGCCAGGAAGGTTTCTATGTATAATACATATATAATATAGTGGAAAAACACTAATAATTTTAGATTTTTTTTCGCCGAGTCAGCTAGTTTGCCATAAATTAGTTGTGGAGCCTGTAACATATCCCATGGTCCCGTGGGGACAGATCATCCAACAGAAGGATATTAGTTATTAGAGGTATTCCAAGAGAACTAAAATGAAAATTGTATTAAATAATAATGTCTATTATAAATATTACAATTTAAGGTGTGTTCCAGAAGTAGGATTGGATGGCCAAAGTAAACGACACATTATGTACAACACTGGTATATTTTCACGATTTTACACTTACACAATTTCAGAATACATTCGGACAGAGTAACGTCTTATACTTGTGAATTATTAGAATGATCCATATTACGATAATACCCTCCCTTTTATACTAAAATGGCAGGCGTTAAGGAAACCGTCACAGAGACAAAAACATTACTATTAATCTATTACATTATATAAAATTAAATATATGCATTTATAATATTTATTTATATAACCATTTATATTTATTTATATTGTGACTTCTATTGATTTATGATATTTATAATAACATGGCACGATAAATTTAAATACAATCATTATATGTAGTCATGAGTTTAACAGTACTGTCCCCAGGCAAGCTACTTGTTGGTTGGTAACATTTGGTAGAACCTTTGTGGTTCGACTCCGGTGGCACCATCGCCACTCGTATTTCTGCCTAATATAAACAGTATTAGACGAAAGTATATTCTGGTTTGAGAGGTGGTAAGACAGACACTTAAACATGAAGCTTTCAAACTTTATCATATGGGATAGAGCTTCTGGGATCACTCTCTGTTACGACTGTAATCTTATGTGAAGTATATCACAGGTATCTAACGATGTCAGTGGCCAATCCTACTTCCTACTTCCTACTTCCTACTTCCTACTTCCTACTAATATTATAAATGCGAAAGTTTGTGAGGATGTATGTGTATGTGTTATTCTTTCACGCAAAAACTACTCAACGGATTGGGTTGAAACTTTACAGTAGTATAGGTTATACATCAGAATAACACATGGGCTATAATTTGTAATGATTTTTTTTTATAAGGTTATAATATAACGAGAAATATCAGGTTAGTCGGAAAAAAAGTTGTGCTCTGAGAGCTATCTTCGCATACGCTGCCTAAACCGTTGGAGATATCCAAATATAATGTACCATGGGATTGTTTGGCTCACATAGATCTAAATAAAAGTCCGCGACAGCATATGTCTATATTTTATGTATAACCCACAATAACTCTTTTTATACTTTGAAAATTTTAAAATCATCAAGTTTATGTTTCCAGGGGTTTTATACAAACTAAATATTAATCCTTATCAAAATAAATGATTTCAAAAAATCAAGCATCTAATAAAGATTGAATCTGCCTTTTACACCATTTAAATTGGATAAGTAGTTTAGAAGATATTACGAGTATAACATATTGCGTAGTCAATTGATTGACCGGGAGTTCGCGCCGTACGCCGCCGCCGTATACAACGAAGTTGTATGATATTAATATTTGAATGGTAATAAAACACGGAGCAAAAGGTCGATGACGTCTCTGTAGTTCCGGGAATAAGGCTACGGTATCCCCTGTCTGTGGTTAGAGGCAACTAAGAGGGAGCTTTCGGGGTGCCCGCAACCCCGAAAGCTCCCTCTTAGTTAGGCTAGACGGAGAGCTCCAAACACCCAGTAAGCAACTTCGGGAAAGATGTCAGCATGTGTGGTCGCATGCTATCGTGAGAGCCAGGAAGGACGGAGCTAAAACCGTCCAGCCAGGCGATCCCGGGAAGGATGGTGGTATACGTGTGATCGCATATCGTGGTAAAGACCAGATGGAGTGGTGGGCCCAGCCGCTCTCTTGAGAGGAGCCCGATGGGGCAATGCACTCAGAGGACTCCAGTTGCGTTCCTTTGAAGACCCGGAGTCCTGGTGCTATAAGAATCCCAGATAACCCTGCGTCGCTCCCACGGCGTACCTTTTGAAGGTTTCTCCCTCGACAAAAAAGAAAAAAAGTCAATGAGAATGAAACGGAAAGGTTAAATATGTTATTCAATCGTCATCGATCTTTTAATGTAACACAACTCGGCACATATGTCAGATTAGCAGTAGTTTAGGTCGTAGTTGACCACGCTAGCCAACTGTGCGTTGGTAACCGTCACGCGTTTTGAGACCCTTTCTTAAAACTTTTAATTTCAGAGTAAGCATTAATATCTGTTGCCGACAAAACTAATTCAAATTAATATACGTGCCTGTGATTTGAAATTTGAACACACTGATTTAGGCGATTAACACACGGCACCGCGCACCGCCGCGAATAGCGGTGCCCCGCGCGGTAAGGCGGTTTACACACCTGTACGCGCGGATGGACCGATCATCAAAATAAACTTTTCGACATCAAAATGCATTTTTGCTTCAACGATGATCCGCGCGGTTAGGCGCCAGCCCGTGTGTGAGGCGCCGACCCCCCGCACTGTCGTTCGCGCGGAGACACGGTGGTGATGAGAACACCGCTGGACCGCGCGGCCAGTCGGTGTACGTTTGTGAGGCCTCAACGGATTTATTAGACCCCAATATAACATGAGATCCGCTTCACCGCCTACCGTGGCAGTGAGCGGTACCGTATGTTAATCGCCTTAGGAAGTAGGGCAAGGGTTCAATCTGAGGTAAATCACAGATGCGTTGCTACTCCCGAGGACTATGATGATCGTCTCATATAAAAGTGATCCGGCAGGCACACCCTTCAAATGAAACTCAAGAACTGCTTCACGGTAGAAATAGGTGCGGCGGTGATGCCTCCCTGGTTGAACCATTGCTCTACCACCTTCCAAACTTTATGTGGCTGACTAAATTCCACGCAAGCGAAGCCGCGGGCAAAGGCTAGTTACTTTAAAGTGAACTCTATGCGCATTTGCTGCTGCTATAATATACAAAAAACCTGCCTAAGAAAATAATTATCTGAAAATTATTATCTTTCTCAAGGTTTTTGAATCTACAAGCATACCTAATAATGTCGTCCCTGTAGCCTCGGGGTCAGAATAGGGCTACGGTATCCCCTGCCTGTCGTAAGAGGCGACTAAAAGGGGCTTCCGGGGTTGCAGACGGCTAGAGTGGGAGCTCGAACCGTTCGGTCAGGCAATCCCGGGAAGGACGGCGGTATGTGTGGTCGCATACCGTCGTATAGACTAGACGGAGCGGTGGGCCCAGCCGCCCATCTGGGAGGAGCCCGATGGGGCAGCGCGCTCGGAGGATTCCGGTTGAAGTCGTTTCGAGATCCCGGAGTCCTCCTTTTCAGCGCCGAGGATGGCCACCGGGGGGGTTTTAGTGCGATAAAAATCCCACATAACCCTGTGTCGCTCCCACGGCGTCGGGTACCTTTGGAAGGTTTCCCCCTCGAAAACAAAAAAAAGAAAAATACCTAATAATGTGTACTTGTAGATCGTCTTTAAAAGATTCTGAATCCCAGATCACAGTGAGACGATTTAGTTACTCAATTCTCTACAGCAAAATATAAATTAATTTTCATTACATTTTTTGCAAACGCTTCTTTTTGGTTTTCGTTGACAGCGCTACAATTATTATTTCCTCGTTTTGTATTTTAATAGATTCGATTTATCAATATGTAATATCATGATCATAACTTATAGAATCCAAGTAGCTATTTTAGTAATTAAAATCGATTATATAAGTGGCGCCTTTCGCATGAATTTCCAGAAAGCCTTTATAGTGACCAAATGAGGTGTGAAAGTCGTATACGTGATTACTGTCTGAATTGATTGTTGCATCAGAGTAAATCCGATTTATTACTACATAGTATAAAACAAATTCACTTCGAGCTGTCTGTCCCTATGTATGATTAGATCTTTAAAACTACGCTACGGATTTTAATGCAGCATTTTTGAAGTGAAACTTCTTTATCGGGGTTGGAAAAAAAATTAGTGTAACATTTTTTTGTTACGCGCCATCATTTTCTGTTACGCGCCATCTTTTTTTATTTTTCGTTACGCGCCATCTTTTTCTGTTACGCGCCATCTTTTTTTCCGTTACGCGCCATCTTTTTCTTATCCCTACCACGTGTGATATTAGATAGATTATTATAGATTAGATTATTAGATAAAGTTTAATAAAAGCCTTTTATTAAACTTTATCTAATTTAACTTTATTTAACCAATTTCTGTAAAGTGCATATAGTAAATTATTTTTTGAAAAATAACGTCATAAAGAAGTTTCACATCTTACGAGTGTACGCTAGTACACGCACACATATTTTTTTAACAGATAGAGTGATTCAACAAGATTAGATTTTTGACTTTCAGGCGGAAGTAAGTTCACCGGGTAAGCTAGTTTACAATCTATAAACAATGGAAAACTATTACAAAAAGAATATTATAAGTCCAATTTATGTCATTTAAATTTACAGGTACGACATAGAGATGGAGTTCATACGTAAATTTGGTTTCGATTACTGTGACCTGCCAACGTTGGTAGACAACGTAGCCTTCCTGTTAAGAATGTGGTCAGTTAACATAAAGAAAGACTGTGCAGAACGTAAGTACTTAAATGTAATTTTGCAGACTATAGACATTTTCAGTAGTCTGTTAACACTTCTTAAGACCATGTGATAATCTTTAGCAACGTTGTTATGTCCATGCACAACATGCATGCATGCTCAAACAAAAAAAAAACTAACACCTTCGTGCGCTCACTCTACGAGGGTTTTTTTTGCAGCGCTCTTAGCACAGAAAAATCATAGTACAATTGATTTCTCCAGTGTGGTAGGAAAAGACTAAAGTGGTATAACAGAACAAAAATATGAATATTTTGATGAAATTGGAAAGAAAGAAAGAAAATACTTTATTTGGTACAATACAAAAAGTTATACAATAACAGATACATCTAATAGCAAACATGTGTTATTATTATTAACAAATACTTAATACAGTAAGTTACATTACATTGACCGACAGGGTCACTCAGCTTATTGCTGCAGGTAATCGAGGTCACCTGCAGCGCTGGTATTCTGTGGAGCCAATTGTTTCTGTAAAACAATTATTTTTCCGGTAAAAAAATAGTTTTCCGGTAAAACTTTTGAAAAGTTTACTATTTTGATTTTATACTTCTGGATAATTTATGCTCTTCTGGATAGGGCACCTTACTGTGACATTTTCGCGGACGAGTGGAAGACTATTTTGACAGAATGCCTGCAATACTGTGAAGCGAATGCGTGATGTATGTTTGAATTTGAATGATATTAATATGACATGTTTCTATTTTTGTTTTTATTTTGTTTTTGATTTTTTATTTTTCATTTATCATTGACATTTACATTATATTACAATCGATTTATTAAATTCATGATTAATATTTTTGACTATTTGTAATGTTTTTTTTTTTACATTTTTTTATAAGTATAATGATTGTTAATAATTCTTAACTATGATTTTAGATATATTTTATTTTATGTTAATGCCTAATATTTCGAGTATAATTAGTGTAATTGGCTAAAGCCGTACTAATTATTATAAAAATAAATAAATAAATAAATACTAAGCTTCTAATTTCCAGGCATTCCCATCATCTCCTACATCATGATCCTCCTTGCTGGTGGGTCCTACGTCTATGTACACATGTTCTCCATGGTTTGGTTCATCTTCGTCAGGTGTCAGGAGACCGGAGACATGGCCACTGCATGCGTCATATTCTGCCTAACGGCTTGCAGTGGTACCGGACTGGCCAAGCTTATTTATATGCACTTATATAGGTAATGTGTCTAAGCTAAAATATGATAAGGATAAATAACACCAATCAGCCGGTAAAATTCATATTAGTGCCTATACGGCTAACATGACATGACACGGGACGTCTTACTCTCCGGATCTCACATCTGCCACGGCTAAGTCAACATAAGCGAGCTTGACAAGGATTTTCGGCGTCAAGAGGTACCCTCTTTGCCCAGGGAAAAAAGGAAGTCAAACATCTCCCGGGTTTTTAGGACCAATACATAATATTATAATGTTATTAAAACATTCGTCGGTCGTCCTCCTGGTGATCGGAGGTCGCCAGTCCAGGAAAATTCAGCGCGTGGTAGATTTTGTGACGAACCCCTTTATATGTGAAACCTACACGATTGTTCTGGGCGAATATCTAATTGTGTCATATAAAATTACTTGATTAGTTTTTTATTATTAGTCGTTGCAAATGTTACTGATTTTTAAAGCTAATCAATTGTAAAGGGACTTACTTTCAACCAAACTCCTGCCTTTAATGAGGACTTAGTTACCACGCAGTATATTTCATTACTTACATTATATTTAATTATACTACTCGTAGTCTTGTCTTTTAGCGACACAATAAAAAACATAGTCGAAGAATACTTGACATGTAATGCTTCAGTGGAGACAGATACTCGTTTTACCACCAACCTCCTCAAGTTTCTCAAGATCGTTAAAAGGCGTGCAATCCTCTATTGGTTGTATCTTACTATCAACGGCTTTATGTATATCGCCACACCCATCTTCCGCTCAGGAAGACACTTTGCCCAGGACTTGTATGTTATTTATGGTAAGCAATAATATAAAAGTTTAGTTACAATCTACACAAGTGAAAATATAAAAAATGGAAATATCAATTATTTTTTAAAATTTTATTTATTGTTAAATAAAAAAGCAACTCCTACAAAACACACCGTTAACTTTTCTAAACTATCTAAATACGTATTTTTTTCATTAATATATTGTTTTCACAGATATCTACAATAATACGTATAATTTCCTTTTCTATTTCCTATTACATGAAATTGATTTATAGTTGAAGTGAAACTTCTTTATCGGGGTTGGATAAAAATTTAGTGTAACATTTTTTCGTTACGCGCCATCTTTTTCTGTTACGCGCCATCTTTTTTTTCCGTTACGTGCCATCTTTTTTTTCCGTTACGCGCCATCTTTTTCTTATCCCTACCACGCGTGATATTAGATAGATTATTATAGATTAGATTATTAGATAAAGTTTAATAAAAGCCTTTTATTAAACTTTATCTAATTTAACTTTATTTAACCAATTTCTGTAAAGTTGCATATAGTAAATTATTTTTTGAAAAATAACGTCATAAAGAAGTTTCACTTCTTACGAGTGTACGCTAGTACACGCACACATTTTTTTTTTTTCGCACAGGACTTGAACCTATGTTCGAATCGCCGAATTACGAAATAGCTTTCGCGATGATGTCTGCCGGCGCATTTTGTGGTATCTCGCCGTTGACAAACACAGCATCTTTCACCTGCGTCTTCGCTGGCTATGCTGAAGCGCTTTTGTTAGCTCTGAGCAAAGAACTGGATAATCTGTGGGATGACGCAAAAATATCTTATCAAGTATTTCGAGAGATTCAGAGCAACGAAGATATTGGTATTGAAGAGAAAGTTATTAATGAATATATCCAAAAGCAACTAAAACTTATCGTTAAAAGACATGTAATGTGTATAAATCTTTTAAATCAGTTTGAGAGCATGTACCGAGGAGCCATGGCTGTAGAGTTTAGTTTACTGACATCAGGTATGATAGCGGTACTACTCGGTGGTTTAGAAAAGACATACCTGCAGTTACCGTATACGCTAACTCAGGTAACAATGGACTGTTTCATAGGACAAAAATTAATAGATGCAAGCCTAATGCTAGAGAATGTTATCTATAGCTGCAAGTGGGAACATTTCAACAAAGCGAATCAGAAGACAGTATATCTAATGTTCATGAATTCGCAGAGGACGCTGACGCTTTCAATGGGAGGACTCACGGTTTTAAGCTTAGCTTATTTGATGTCCGTGTTAAAATCAATATATTCAGCTTACACAGCGCTACGTTCAAGAATGTAGTCACATAACATGTAAAATCTACCACTTATTGTAAAACTAAAATTGTACTGAGTTTTCGACCGTTTTTTTTTAATGACTAGATATTTTGTAGAATACCTAATTTTTAAAAAAATCGTATGCACTTTTTACGTTAACATGATGCTATAAAAATATTGTAATAGAATAATGGAAGAAATTATTATAGATATCGTGCTTAATCTTTTTGGAAAACTAAATGTGCCTTCGAAGACGAATATTTTCTGTTTCAGTCAATGTTCTACCGGAGACTTACCACCGCCACACCCATATCTAATGTGAAGAAGTTCTTGCGTTTTCGTGTTGTTGCGTTGCGTTTTCGACACCTCAATCCTCAGGAGTAGCAAAGCATTTATGATAAACTTCAGATAAAACCTCTGTTGATGTATGAGGTTTGCTTACACATGTCTATGAGTCGCAGTGACCACATACCACGTGGTGGACTGCTTGCGCGTTTGCTTTTTCGATCGTATAAAAATAATGTTTTTATTGTTTTTACGCAGATTTAGACAGAAACAAATCTTCTCTACATTTTTAAACAATTAACAATTAAATGTTTGTAATCGAGAATTAAAGTACCTGCTTACTACTAGTCTTTTTTAGTCTGTTCAATTTGTCTAAGCACTAAAACCTTACGTCCAGAAAAGTGCTATCTCTAGGCGATGATGCCAAGAATTTTGATATAAACATCTAAGATGAAACTTTCAGTATATTATGCGTCACTTCAGAACAGAACTCACTATTCTAAATAAAAATGTCAAGCTCAAGACCTTCTTCGGCTAGCTCGTACAGCACTAAGATTATTACTAGTCGTGTAAAGAATGTTGCCATTAGGACATTTGCAAATGCGAATGCGAATACAAATATTTGATACCGACATTCACGAATGTGAGTGCGACTGCGAAAATTCATTTTTTATTTTATTTGACAGCAACATGCACGCTGCTAGGTGTAGTTCTGGCTGTCCCTGTAATTCCAGGATCAGAATAGGGCTACGGTATCCTCTGCCTGTCGTAAGAGGCGACTAAAAGGGGTTTCTGGGGTTGCGGGCGGTAAGAGTGGGAGCTCGGACCGTCCAGCCAAGTGACCCCGCGAAGGACGATGGCATGTGTGGCTGCATGCCGTCGTAAACACCGAGAGACGGTGAGCATCAATCGGTCACCGAGGAAGGGCTCAAAAGGGGCATTGCGCTCGGAGGACTCCGGTTGACGTCATTTTGAGATCCCAGAGTCCTCTTTATAGCACTGAAGACGGCCTCCGGGGGGGTTTTAGTGAGGTAAAAATCCCACATAACCCAGCGTTGCTCCCTCGGCGTTGGGTACCCTTTGAACCTTCCAAAACAAAAAAAAGGTGTAGTTCTGGCATCAGATTAGGGTACGGTATGCCTGTCGGAAGAGGCGACTAAAAGGGGTTTCCGGCTTGCGGGCTGCTAGAGTGGAACCATTCGGTCCGAGAAGGACGGCGGTATGTGTGGTCGCATGCCGTCGCGTCGTAAAGACCAGATGGAGCGATTCTTGGACCACTTCTCGTAAATATGTCATTATCTAAAAAATACAAAAAATACAGTCGACTACAACCCTACCAGAAAGTAACAAATATCACTGGTCTGCAATGAAAACCTCATTTAAAGAAAATACAATAAATAAGAGTTAAATATCAGAAAATCTGATTTGTTTCCCATTTTTTCCTATGGCGTATATATTTTTAAATATTTTTTTCAATAGCATTATATTGTCCATTTTTTGTTTATCGTTTTTACTGTAACGATGTTTTATTCATTCAGGTCATATTTACATTTACAAAAACAGTATTCATTCATATTATTTATATGCATTAAAGAAATCAAATCATTTATTATTTGTGGACATAAAAGTTTTGTCAGAGTTCTTCAAGTCATTTATATTCCCGCCACAAAGGACATACAATAAAATAAACAAAATAATATTTTTTATTTAAATACTAATACAAAATCAGTAAAAATATAAACTAAATCAGTCTTAATTAGAATTAATGAATGTTCGATTTCGCAAACATGCTGCACTCTAATAATGACATAGTAATGTCAGGATTTGAAGATTTTTTAAGTAGATTTTGCACGAGTCCCATGGTCTTATATTGCATACTGACCTGATACAGCTTTTCTGTGATTTAAATGCAAGTTATTTGCATACCGAATTACCCCAAAATTTGCTACCATACCTAAGTATTGATAAGATACATATATGTTAAGCAGTTTTTTGAGCAACATTTTTTTTTAACATACAGAGTGCATTTGATTTGAGGAGATAACGATCCAACGTTTCATCGTATGTCTGTGCTCAATAATCTTATTATATATCCGTAAGCACCAAAAGAGCAGTGATAGCCTAATGGTTGAAACTTGCCCTCTCTATTGGGAGGTCCGAGGTTCAAACCCAGGCACGCACCACTGATTTATGTGCTTATTAGAAATTAATTATCACTGCTTTTCGGTGAAGGAAAACATGGTGAGGAAACCTATACACCCGAGAGTGCTTCAAAAAAAAAAGTTCTCAGAGGTGTGTGAAGTCCACCAATTCGCACTTGGCCAGCGCGGTGGACTATGGCCTAAACTCTCTTATTCTGAGAGAAGACTAGTGCCCAGCTGTGGGATAATAATGGGTTGACGAGAAGCACCAAAAGAATAACTGTTACTGTTTAGGCTTGAAGTACCTTTTAGCATCAGGTTTGAGTTGTTGAAGAGCAAATTTATCATCATATTATTTTATGTTAGATACTCAATGTTCTTTCCAAATTGCATGAGAATCGAGTCAGTAGAAGTTATCTCAAATAAATATACTATAGATTAAATTGCTCATAAAAAATCAAATTTTAAGATTTTCCTCGATTTGTCTGGTATCTCAACAGTAAATGCCTAATTTGATGACAATAGTCCCAAACCGCACCACCAATTCGCACTTGGCCAGCGCTGTAGACTATGGCCTAAACTCTCTCATTCTGAGAGAAGACCCGTGCCCAGCAGTGGGACAATAATGGGTTGACGAGAGAGTCCCAAACTGCAAATATACTCTATCAAATGAAAGAAAATCATTGAAATCGGTTCATAGTTGGCGGAGAAGTCGGTGTACATACATAAGAAAGCATACCGACTTAATCGCTGACCTTCTTCTTTTTGAAGTCAGTTAAAAACTGCACAATAATTATCTAATGTCTATATGCGATCAATGACGATATAATTGACTAGATTCTTGAATAACTTATGATAGAGAAGAAGGTCGCTGTTAAATAATTGGAATGATTATAAAAGTCATGGAAAAGGGTGTTCGCGTCAGAGGCGTCAGTGAATTGATTGGATACCGACAAATAACCAAATGCAAGTATAGTCAGACTGAGCTGTGGTGAAAATGTGCTGAGGATGTTTTGGAAAACAATAAATCATAATCAGTATCACACAGTGGCAGCACCAAAAAATAAATCACAATTTTCATATCCCATTACTTTTAACTGAAAGTACATAAGCCAAAAAAAATATTATTGAGCTGTGGAAAAATAAGATATCAAGACCATATCAAGTAAATAACTGCAGGTAAGTATGAAATTAAATGAATAAACATTAAATATGCATGACTTCATTCCAAATAAAAACGAAATAAAACCTAATATTAAGTTATAATTTTTTTAGGGTCTACACAATGTTTACGTCTTTACGCAGATACGGTCTCGAGTATTGTGACCTGCCTACGATGATAGAAAACATTAGTTATCTGCTAAAAATTTGGACTGTAGATATAGGAAGCGAGCAAACACAGCGTACGTAGTAAATATGTTAATTATATATCTATAAGTAAATATATCTCATTCGAAGTAGACTCGTCACAAGCACAAAATAAAACTCCATAATAAATCCATCCATCCACAAAAACTATCACTATACCAAAGATTGCTGACTCGTCTGTGTCTAATCAAATAAAACAATAATTTAGTCACCTAAAAATCAAGGAACAAAGACACTTCATGACCTTCAGACAAAATAAAAAAACAACCTTGTCGTTTATTCATCTCTTCTCTCGTTGCATCGGAAACCCCTATAACTATTGCTGTTTGCGCGAAATGGAAACTGCTGATTGAAATTTTGTTTACCCGCTCAGATTCCACACCGTCGCTTGCTCACCGTTAAGTATTTCCATTCTGATATTATTATTTCCATATTTAAACATGCTCCAGAAAAAAATCCAAAAACCTACTACTACACGACTGACGGACATTTATGATACACTGCTACACGATCTAAATCCGTCAAGAATTTGTATAAGACTAAGTCCGTACTAAATAAAAGAATTAGTATTCCTTGTGAAGAATTGATATTGTGATTTCTTTCCAGGAGTTCCATCCTGCTTGTACATTGTTACGGTTTTGACTGGAGCGTGCTACTTTTACGTATATGTGGTTTCCATGCTGTGGTTTGTATTCATTAGGTGTCGGGAAACAAAAGACATGGTCGCCGCTTGCGTCATATTTTCCATAGGAGCCTGCAGTTTGACCGGAGTCGCCAAACTTATTTATATGCGCTTATATAAGTAAGTATAGTAGTTAATTTAAAGAGTAGAAATAGATTTTCAAAGAGATACAACAATAGAAAAGATCCACAATTTACAAAGAGAATGACTTGCTAGTCAACCTATTTATTTTTAAGTTCTTAAGTCTTGAAATATATTGATTTCTCTGTTGTTTATTCACCAACTAGTTGATCCGGCTAACTTCGTTCCGCCTAAAAAGCTAAAATTATCAGGGTTTCTCTACTATATAAAAACCATAATAAAAATAAATTATTTTTTTATATGTATTATAAAAACTTTCCTTTTTTATTCTATCTACTAAAAAGCCTGCATTAAAATATACGTTTTTTAGTTTTAAAGATCTAAGGATACATAGGGACAGACAGAAGTGAATTTGTTTTTACTGTGTAGTGATAAGTATGAACTGTTTCAGTGACACCATTAAGGGCATTGTCAATGAGTATCTAGTATGTGACGCTTTAGTGGAGCCAGATACCCGTTTCTCTTCCAACCTCCACAAAGCTCTCAGAACTGTAAAAAGACGTGCAATTGGCTTTTGGTTGTTTCTCACCATCAATGGCCTCATCTACGTCATCACTCCTATTATCCTCCCTGGAAGACACTTTCTAGAGGATCAATATGTTATATATGGTGAGTTATAAAATTTGTAAATATTTCCTTTGCATTTATGTTACATATCTTTATTATTTAATTTCAAATTGTTTCACAGGACTTGAACCAATGTTCGAAACTCCTAAATACCAAATTGCATTTATTATGATGACAGCTGGCGTGTACTTTGGAATTCCTCCAGAAACCAACACAACTGCCTTCCTCACTATTTTTTCTGGCTACGTTGAAGCACAAATGTTGGCTTTGAGCGACGAGTTGAATAATTTATGGGATGATGCTAATATTTATCTACTAGGAACGCAAGATGCCCGTAGAACCCAAAAAGCTAATACTAAAGATATAAATCTTAACAAATACGTTAAAAAACAACTAAGAGCTATCGTACAGAAGCATAAATTGACTATAGAGCTTTTAAATCGAATCGAGTCCATATTTCAGGGAGTGATTACTGTGGAATTTGGTTTCCTGATATCAGGTTTAATAGCGGAACTTCTAGGTGGTTTAGAAAGTACGTATATGCAACTGCCGTATACACTAATTCAAGTAGCCATGGATTGCTTTATAGGCCAAAGATTGATAGACGCAAGTCTGGTGCTAGAAAATTCCATCTACTCTTGCAAGTGGGAATATTTTAACAAGTCGAATCAGAAAACAGTTTACTTAATGTTAATGAATTCGCAGAAGACGTTGACACTTTCAGTGGGAAGACTCACGGTGTTAAGCTTTGCAAGTTTGATGTCCGTGTTGAATACAATATATTCAACTTACGCGGCTTTGCGTTCAAGAATATAGAAAGAGAGAAAATGTTTACAATATTTCCAGTAGGTAGTTGTTTCTTCATCTTTTAAACAGATAAGCAATATAAAAAATATATACAATGGCCTATAGCACTTGTATATGATAATTATGTGGTACATAAAATGAATAAAAATCAATGAAGTCAATTTTTTTTTACGTACTTCTTCATCACGTATCTCATCTTTGATCTCCTTTATAAAAACACATATTCTTTATTCGGAAACTATTAACAGCTATTTACGATTAACAGCAAATAACTAGTGTAAGTAAAAAAACCTAACGAGTTCTGTAATAGTTATAAGAACTATCATTTGACCAACATCGGCTAATGAGGCGAATAAATGTGCCTCTGAATCGATAAAACAAATATTAGAGCCTGTTGGTAATCAAACGCAACGAATCAATACTTTGGATTAGACGGGTAGCATTTTAGTTGTATATTTTAACAGAAAATATCAAAAATGTTTAGACAGTTGTTTTGGAGTCAAGCACATTTAAAATTTCATGAAATAAAATAACTCATTGTAACTTACAACTATCATCAACGTGATAACATCGATGTTCATCAAGATTACCCCCAACGTTGCGATTGTGCCTAAGTTCCTTAAGGAAGTAGTAAACACAATATGCTGGAGTCATTACGCCGATTTGGTTTAGAGTACTGTGACCTTCCAACAATGATTGACAATATCGCATTTCTTCTGAGAATGTACACTGTTAATATTGAGAGAGAGAATACTGAACGTAAGTACTCAATACTTTACAATTGTATATCCAATACACTTTGTTTAAGAATTAATATGGTCGTATAAAATAGAGCAGTGATAGCCTAATGGTTGAAACTTGCCCTCTCAATCGGCAGGCCCGAGGTTCAAACCCAGGCACGCACCACTGATTTATGTGCGTATTAGAAAATAATTATCAATGCTTTTCGGCGAAGGAAAACATCGTGAGACCGAAACCTACACACCCGAGAAAAAAATGTTCTTGGGGGTGTGTAAAGTCCACCAATTCGCACTTTGCCAGCGCGGTGGACTATGGCCTAAAACTCTCTCATTCTGAGGGAAGACCTGTGCCTAGCAGTGGGACAATAATGGGTTGTACCCATAAAATCGAGCTACCGATCTTGATTATCTTATGCAGCTAAACTTAAATTTTTAAGGGCTGCACGTTGTGTAACGACCACCAAGTTGAGTTATTTTAGGACTGCACTAAGTTCCCAAAAATACCTACCGGTAAATCTAGCTAATTCCTCAGTGCCTGAAGTCGAAATTATTCGAGCAATGTGTATTGCCTGTGATGACCTACGGTGCCGAAACGTGGTCCTTCACTGTAGGCCTCATTCGGAGGCTCAGGGTCGCTCAGCGTGCTATGGAGAGGGTTATGCTCGGAATTTCGCTACGAGACATGATTCGCAACGATGAAATCCGTAGACGAACGAAGCTTACCGACATAGCTCTCAAAATTAGCAGGCTAAAGTGGCAATGGGCTGGCCACATCGCTCGTAGGACCGATAACCGATGGGGAAAAAAGGTCCTCGAATGGCGACCACGTTTAGGCAAAAGGAGTACAGATCGCCATTTAGGTGAGGCCTATGTTCAGCAGTGGACATCAAAAGGCGGATGGATGGATGGATGGATGGAAATCTAGCTCTAGGATCGCCTTTGCAGTCATATTTACGGTTTAGGATTATTCCCATAATAATTTACTTTCAACAAAGAACACCATTTAAGTACAGTATATAACTTTCCAGGTATTCCCACCATCTTCTACATTATCACCATTGTATCGGGTATTAGTTATTTCTACGTGTATGTGATCTCAACGCTCTGGTTCGTTCTCATCAGATGTCAGGAAACCAAGAACATGGCAGCTGCCTCCGTCGTATTCTCACTAGGGGCCTGCAGCTTGACTGGAGTCGCCAAACTCTTTTACATGCACATCTACAAGTAAATTATTTAAATTATAGAAAATGTATTAATTTCGTGAATGGTTTAATGTATCCTCTTTATAGATATATTTTAAGAAATAGCTGTAGATACAGGCATTGTAGTATAGTGCTCTGTTCGAACCATACGACACAAGCGAGTAACGACATGAAAATGCGAGTACCGATTTGATACCGTATGAAAGACTAAGTACCCGTATCTCAGTACCGAATTCATACGGTTTGTTACAGTCCTAATTGTAATGTTACAAAACATATACAATCACTGATATATTTAAACAGAATAGTGTTGTGTACGCCCTACAAGAGGCACTACAAATGTCCCATACAAAAGAATGAACTGTCACACCACCTCAAACGCATTTTATGTATCACTTCAAACACGTTGTGGCATTGAGCTTGTGAGTAGTTTAAACTGAAGTTGTCGCTTCTCATTCCCTCGAGAAAAAGTATTTTGCAAGAAAGAGTAAATGAATGAACGATGTGGTTCGCACTTCGTAACTAAAGTATTTTAATGAATACAAATACAAATCATAGTACTGATTTGTATTTGTATTCATTAAAATATCTATTCTTTTTAAATTCATCATTTTACGTAATTTTATGTTACCAAGTTTCAAAACACTTCAAACTCAAGTCTCAGGTCGTTTAACTTGATTTGCAATACGGTGTGTACGGCTTCATTTGAGGACCTCAATTGAGGTGGTACATTGTCCTACCTCATTTTTCAAAATGAGTCCCTCATACAAACTCATCGTTTTAGTTTGTCCTACCCATTACTAAAACAGAAGCTATAAAAGACACAATATACAGGATGCACTGGAATATTTCATTTGGCAAACCTATATTACTTACCCATCACCATCGACCCATTTTCATCCCATTGCTAGGCGCGGGGCTCCTCCAGAATAAGGGTTATCCATCCTTATTACAATTAATCGCGGCCTTTTATTTCAGCGACACAATACAAAACATTGTTACTGAATATCTAGCTTGTTACGCTTTTGTGAAGCCTGGTTCTAGATATTCGTCTAACATCCTCAAGAAGCTTAAGATCGTAAAGAGACGTGCTGTGGGCTTGTTCTTTTTTCTTACTATCAATGCTGTGATTTATATCGCTATTCCAATTTGCCTCCCTGGAAGGCATTTCATGGAAGACTTGTGTATAATATATGGTAATTATTTTTGCACAAATTACAATTTATTAACACATATTTAACATGGGGGTTCATATGTAATATAAGACGGTACACAGACTTATAGTATTTTAATGTTCACAAATCGTTGAAGTAGTATCAGATTGCCTTTATTCTTATTTGTCCCGTAACATGCAAGTTTGCTAGCAAAAATATGTATCGCTCTAGCAAATTTCATTTGTTATACCCTATCAATCGTGATGGTATGTACAACGCTATAATCAACCCGGTGTTGAAAACAATACCGCCCACTGGGAAACAATTAAAAAATCAATTTAACTTTTAAATAGTAATAAAGCCACAATAAAGTTAGATAACGAATTGACAAATTTCAGCTGAGATCTTGAAATTCCTGTTTTAATTAATGTTCTTAACTAAAATGACAACTGGCTGTAGAAGAATATTATTTATTTGTACATTGCTTTGTAAATAGGATTGATATATTCATAAATGTTTTAGTTTGATTTTAATATCTAATTTACAAACCTTTTCACAGGACTTGAACCAATGTTTGACACTCCTAACTACCAGATAGCGTTCATGATGATGTTAGCTGGCATGTACTTTGCGATCCCATTAGGGATCTATACGTCATCCTTCCTTATTATCTTCGTTGGCTACACTGAGGCTCAAATATTAGCTTTGAGCGTAGAAGTAAATAAAATATGGCATGATGCTAACCAGTCCTATCAGGTCTCAGAGGAAATAATTGGAAACAAAAGAATAGGAAGTAAAGATGAGATTCTTAATGAATTCATACAGAAACAGCTAAGAGACATTACAATAAAGCATATAAAGGGCATCAAATGTGTGAGTCAAATCGAGAACCTTTATCGAAGTGCGATGACCGTTGAGTTTGGTTTTCTGACATCAGGACTCATCGCGGAGTTATTGGGTGGTTTGGAAAACACGTATGCTCAAGTGCCATATACTCTGATTCAGATAGCCATAAATTGTTTCATAGGTCAAAGACTGATAGATGCTAGTTTGGTACTAGAAAACGCCATCTATTGTTGCAATTGGGAATTATTCAATAAATCAAACCAGAAGACAGTACACATAATGCTAATGAGTTCGCAGAAAACGTTGACGTTTTCGGTGGGAGGACTCACTGTGCTAAGCTTTGCTTACTTGATGTCCGTGTTGAAGTCAATATATTCGGCTTACACGGCACTACGTTCAAGAGTATAGACAGTAAAAAAGAGTAGAATTGAATTTTGAAAGAGAATTGAAAATTGTTGAAGTGAAACTTCTTTATCGGGGTTGGAAGAAAATTTAGTGTAACATTTTTTCGTTACGCGCCATCTTTTTTCTGTTACGCGCCATTATCCGTTACGTTACGTTACGTTATCCCTACCACGCGTGATATTAGATAGATTATTATAGATTAGATTATTAGATAAAGTTTAATAAAAGCCTTTTATTAAACTTTATCTAATTTAACTTTATTTAACCAATTTCTGTAAAGTTGCATATAGTAAATTATTTTTTGAAAAATAACGTCATAAAGAAGTTTCACTTCTTACGAGTGTACGCTAGTACCTACACGCACACATTTTTTTATTGTAAGACATTTCAAAATTAGACAATATAAATATTTTCCTGTATGTATTTAATTTCACAAAGATTAACGTATCGTTTTTCGAATACATCTTGAATTGTCAAATGCCTCATTTCAATCAATTATATTGAAATGATGTGCTGATACTTTATGTATCCTATGAATGAAATATAAACTTTAGAGTAGCTGTATCATTAAATTGTTACACTAATAACCGAAGTAAGTAATTTTCACACTTTAATTAATCTACGATTGTAAAGGCGATCTAATTGAACTATTATCATTTATTATTCAAATTTCTCGTTAGCTAGTGACATAATTAAATAACTACTTACCTTATCAAATATATTAGGCAAATGAAAAATACATTGGTGGTACAGGGAGGATTGAAATAAAAATATAAATGGTATATTAAATGTTAATATTGTTTTCTTTGATTCCCAAAAGAAATTTCTTTTAGTTTATTTGATTATGTTAATATCACTTTAGTTTTAGTGATAAACATTATTTTTTTATTTATTTATTGCATTTAATTAATTAACACGGATAAACCAATTACACTAGTTATTATGATATTACAATATGTGAATAATAGACGACAATTAAACTTAACAAAAATAACACAAATATTAGGTTATAAAAAAAGAAAACAAATTAAATAAAACAAAATATAAAATATCATAATAAGAATTAAATAAATGTCAACGTTATAGAATTCAAATAAAGTTATAAAATCAAATTAAAAAAAAAAAACAAATTATAAAAAAATAATGTCATAATGAAGTAGCACGTTTTTGGGGGGCGGCAAACTTCTACGTTTTGTATGATATAATTATGTTTTCATTTACGAAACTCAATTTCCGCCCCGGGCGCCACATTAATGGAGCGGCAGAATATTTAGATTTTGTGAGTACTTTTAGTCGTTAATTTGCAGAGATATAGGTGTCAAGGAGTAGGTAGGGTTTGAGACCTTTTTTTTGCTATCATTTTTTTAACCGTATGGGTACTAAATTCTACTAGCGCCCCGGACGGTTCGAACGGACGTTACGTCACTGAACACTACTACGATGAAACAGAAATAGGCATGGCATCGCGATGCACGTGTGTGTTACTACAAGGTATTCACGTTACTCCGGTCGCACGGACTGTTGAACGGACCTGCGACATGACCTTGGTTGTACAGTCCGCCTTAGGACCAAGCCATCCACGATTGAACTTGTCGCATACGACCGTAGTTCGTGCGACTGTCCGTGCGACCATCGTAACGTGAATGCCCATCTATACGGATTTGATTGAATTTAGCACAGAGATAGTTTATAACGTAGGTTAACACATAGGATAGGGGAGATTAGGGGGGAGAGCTAATGGTGATCATCTAAGCGAGAATGAAAAAAACAGCAAATCTTTTTTTTTATCTGACTGAAGTAGCAAACGAGCACGCAGTCCACCTGATGGTGAGTGGTTACTGCCGCCCATGGACATCTGTAATCAACTACATACAGAACATGGGTTCCATCGGAAGTTAATCACAGATGCTACTCCTGAGGACTATGATGGTCGCCTCATGAGAAAGTGTGCCAGAAACCACAAACTTCTATCGAAACGCAAGAAATGCTTCACGCTAAAAATAGGTGTGGAGGTGGCACTTTCCCGGTCGAACTACACTGGTTCTACTACCTTCAGTCAAATCTCTCTCATCTCTCATCAACCCATTATTGGTCCACTGCTGGACACGGGTCTTCTCTCAGAATGAGAGAGTTTAGGCCATAGTCCACCGCGCTGGCCAAGTGCGAATTGGTGGACTTCACACACCTCCGAGAACTTTTTTTTTTTTTTAAAGAACTCTCGGGTGTGTAGGTTTCCTCACGATGTTTTCCTTCACCGAAAAGCAGTGATAATTAATTTCTAATACGCACATAAATCAGTGGTGCGTGCCTGGGTTTGAACCTCGGACCTCCCGATCGAGAGGGCAAGTTTCAACCATTAGGCTATCACTGCTCTTATTGCACAGTCAAATATATTAATGAACTATTTATTACTCTGCTTCTTCTTCACACACGCGTTACCCTCAAGCGTTGCGTCAATTGAGCCAGTAACTGGAGTAGGTATATTGGCATCGCTTGATCGCGTTTAGTTTTTCTAATAGTGAGATGATCACCATTGCCAACTGACTCCCATTGCCTATCTTTCCCCTACTCATTACTGTGGTAGACGTGATCGAAGCGGAATATTTTTTTTATAAAGAACGAACCAACAAATACACCACTAACATTTCATTGAGCAACCAATATTTCGGTCGTCTGTAACGTTTTCATCGTGAATGCTGGTCGCTACGAAAACCTTACTGTATTAGCTGCTCAACGTAAGTGGGGATAAAATCACTTTGGAAACCGCAAAGCTCGGATCAAAGCCACTCTTACCTCGGATCAAATTGCCGGGAATATTAGGCAACAGGAAAATTCAACTGTAAGTTATACAGGAACAGCCAGGTTGTTCGGTTTTCCCGAACATTATTTTCCCGAACATATATGTCGGCGCGACACCGCGTATTTATGAAAAACACAATTTACCCTCCATAAATTTGTTATTGTCAGACCACCAAACATTGTTATAAAAAGGCGAGCGAACGCCGGTAGAAAAAGATTTCTTGTTTAACCGCCGAAGCGATCGGACCTCTTAGACTGTGAATAAATCGAAGAAGTTTACTCCTGTGTTTTAACTCAGATCTTCAAGAATGGACAGTAATCAAGACCTCGACCATCCTGACCTGACGTCTCACGCACTCTCTTCGATATATACATTATTATTGTGAAGTACAAAACATATTAATATGTTAATATAACATATTAATATGTTTTGTATTTCACAATAATAATTTCTATGTACCTTCTCTTTTACATTTAAGGTTTTGTTGTAAAAACATATAAAGACTAAGCATATAGACACATTGCAAGCTATTGTACGTCGTATGTTTTCGAATAATGTAAAATAAATAATTAACTACATGCTGATTTAGGATCCTGTTTTTTTGTTTTATCAATATATTTTTTATTCAAGAATAAATAAAGAAGATATATTAATAAAGGTAATACAAAACATTATTTTAAATCACTTTTATATCACTACCAATTACAGGTCTCCTCCTCAAGGAATAGGCTTATAATGTACTTCATTATAATTCTCTAGCTAAAACTGTACACCGTTAAGTAGCCATTAATGTAATTTAAGCTTAATTGAGTCCATTACCTAAATCCTATTATAATAATCGAAATTACTGTGAAATATGGGCTAATAAAGAAAATTCACTGTTTTCCTTAAAGATAAATTGGACGTAGACACCAATAACAACGTACGGTGGTAATTAAAATTTAATTTAAAAGTTATACAACATTTCATTGTTGAAATGCGATGCCTCAATGCCTCAACAATGACTACAGTCTCACAAGAATTGATGCATCCAAACTAGAACAGAACTCATTATAATGTTAAGAATAAATATGGGTTAGAAGTGGTGCCGAAACGGACCATGCATTTTTTATAAAACGGAAGTGGCAACCCAACATGCAGTCCGCCTGACTGTAAGTGGTTACTGACGCCCTCGGACTTCTGTAAGCAACTTCATTTGGAACAAGGTGTATGAGTTATATGAAATCAATGACAGATGCGTTATTACTCTCGAGGACTGAGATGATAGGTTGTGATATCTGATCCACATAGATACGAGGTGACAATCTTACTATCTACTATCAGGTATACGAACATGCAGTCTAAGCTCGTCTACTACAAACTTCAAGAAAATATATGGCAATTAAATCTAAAATTCTACTTTATAAGTGACTAGCTGACCTAGCGAACACCGTTCCGCCTAAAAGTCAAAAATCTAAAATTATCAATGTTCCTCCAATATTTTATGCATGTATTATACATAAGAACGTTCCTCTTGAATTCCTCTATTTATTGAAAAAACTGTATTAAAATCCGTAGCATATTTTTAAGACCTAAGCATACATAGGGTCAGACAGCTAGATGCTTTGTTTTATACTATGTAGTGATGCGCCAAAATTTCAAAGACATGTTTAGAACATTTGTTATTATGGTGTAGTTTTGGATACTTATTTAGGTTTTAAAGAACTATGGGCGCTTTTCAACTATAATGAGAATTCTCCGAGGAATCGGGAACTAACGCATACAGAGAAGATATCCAAAAGATCGAATAACGTAGTTTTGATATTCAGTCTACAATTCGCATTTAGATTTGATGTTGATATCGATTGAGCAAATACTGACGATTAGACTGAAACAGTTCGTATTAATGGAAACTACAGTAGCTTGTGTAGGTATTTCTTTTGTTTTCTTTCGAAATTTGTTACATTTTCACAATATTTCATTAGACCATTACTGATTTCCGAAACAAAAGTGGCGTTAATCCCTCAGCAAAGATTGAGGCAACCGGGAACCGTGATTTTGGCGTAATGTAAACAACGTGTAATGATAAATAAACTTCGGGAAATTTGAATAAGCTGAGTCGGGCTCAACATCATCATTAATAAGAATACATGAAACAAAAACATTTGGTAAGTGTATTATTTAAAAAGTAGAACAATCTTAGGTTATAGCAAATATTTGTTGCTGCTGCTGCAGAACGCAGCAGTAATAAAATTAAAATAGGTAAAACATTACTCTCTTTACACAGTCAGTAAAAAAGTTGTGGCGACTCCATAATAAAAATCATACGCAAAAATCATTAAGAGTTTACATAAAAACCGTCTGTGGCTAATTTATTAGTTTATGAGGTGCGTAGGTATTCTTTAGGTTTGTCCCTGTATCGGGATCAAAATAGGCCTACGGTTTTCTCTGCTTGTCGTAAAAGTCGACTAAAAGGGGGTTGCGAGCGGCAGGGGTGGGAGCTCGAACTGTCCAACAAGGCGAGTCTGGGAAAGACGGCCGTGTGATCGAATACTGTTGTAAAGACCAGATGGTACGGTGGACCCAGATTCTTACCTGGGTGGAGGCTGAGGTGATCCTAGAATCCTCGTTGCCAGAGGGGTTTTACTGCGATAATTATCACACAGAACCGTCGGGTACCTTTTGAAGTTTTTCCCCTCGTAAGCAAAAAAAAATGTTTTTTTTACTTTAGGTTACACGAACTTTTTATAATTTCAAACCTCGAACCTACACGGTCAAGTTTATATGTCCAAGAATGATTGTCATTATAAGGAATTTTATTTTAAATAATTGTTATTAAATAAGTTATTTAATATATTCATATTGTTATTTGAAAATTAATAAAATTATCATCTAATAATTGTAGAAAAATACAAGTAGGTACTTAATACGATAAGATGTTTATTGTAAATAACGGTGTTATTCCAATTGGCAGTAGCACCCTGTATAACGTTTTTATAATTTTGTATTCAAAATTTCTGTGGCAAGACGTTGAGCGTATATATTTGTCTCTTCAACATCATTTTTATACGTGAGCAATGTAATACTGTACACGAGAATATTTTGAAGTTCACGTCCAAAAAGACGAGGCTTCACAAAAGCAAAGGTAAACATTAAAAAACAAAGACCAAAGTGGCGGAAATAAAATTGGCGGAGGAGCGATGAAGCTCGTTTGTGGATGATTGTTCGCGAGTTCGCTGAACAGGGTTCCGCATTCTGTATTACAAAACGTCTCAAAAAGGTAAGTACGAAGTTTTTAATGTATTGCTATTAATTCTTCTTTTGACTCTTGTATTTTTTATTTTTGGTAACATTTTTTCGTCAAAATTGTGCGTCGTACTAAGACTAATTTTCCGTGTATTAGCACACCATCTCTGAGCGTCTTCATACTACTTCAACTGGATTCTTGTATAAAATAAACATGGGCGGTACCGCATCGAGTGCGGAAAATACCATGTTCGCGTGAACGTGTAAAATCATAATAAATTGAAATTGATAAACAAGTCCCGAAACAGCAACTCTTTAAAAAATAAAGAATCTAGGACAATTTTCCTATTCGCATAAAACAGCCCTCCTTTAAAAAGAACTTGGGACGCTTATCCCTATGAATCTGCAAATATACAGCAAAAAAAATATAAGCAAAACAAAAGTATAAGTGTAAGAAATATAATTTCAACATACTGAACCAAAACACATTTTCAAATCTGATCCTTACGAGAAAATCACCAAACTTCCAGGTTTTTTATTGGCTCAATCTTTCGCTGAAAAGGTGGAAAAATACAAGGAGAAAAGTTGATAATTGTACAACACTTACAAAATTCAGCGGAATTTTCGAGTTTTCCCGCAATTTTATCGTGTATTTAGCAAAACTATTGCCTCTTGATATTTAAAATATAGATTTTTATCTAAGTTCCAAATAAAATACGCACGCTTTCTACCCTCATAGCCCCACACTAGGATTTTCTCCTGTATCGTGGGTACCATGGACACACACAAGATGAATTCACAAACACCCAGACCCAGAACATGAATCTAAACTCTTCATTCAGATACCTGTCTGGCCGGGAATCGAACCCGGGACCCATTGCGCGTAAGACCGGTATGGTATTCGTTTAAACGAATACTTTTTCTTCACTATTTTAAAAGTGTGATCTTTTTGTGCATTTTTGTTGGCACAAAAAGATCACGCTTTTAAAATAGTGAAGATAAATGACAACCAAGTATTAAATTTTATTTTGGGATAAGAACAAATTAAACGCTTTTACTAATAAAGTATTTTCTACAACGAAAAATATTAAATCAATGAAATATAGAATAATTGCCCAGAATAAACTGTAGGATATTATTTCTATTATTATTATTATTTATTATTTTATATTTTACTAGCTGACCCGACAAACGTTGTTTTGCCATATAAAAAAAAAAGTGTGGACAACCCTTAAGGGGTATGAAAAATAGATGTTGGTCGATTCTCATAGATACCGGATAAGCACAAAAAATTTCATCAAAATCGGTCAAGTCGTTTCGGAGGAGTATGGCAACAAAAACTGTGACACGAGAATTTTATATATTAGATTTCCTTCAATGTGATAAATTAATTTTAGATTTTGGGTATTACTTTAACTAAATTTTATTTTGGGATGAGAACAAATTAAACGCTTTTATTAATAAAGTATTTTCTACAACGAAAAGTATAAAATCAATAAAATGTAGAATAATTGCCAAGAATAAACTGTAGGATATTTCCTTCAATGTGATAAATGGACTTAAGTAAATGGGCTTTAGATTTTGAGTATTACTTTAACTTGCCGTTCAATTCACCAGAGACAATGAGGATACAAATCTAAAAATAAATCAACAGTCATCATAAATTTTTAATAACTAACATTAATACTTAAAAGGGCTTTAATGTATTTTCTTTTTGAATTTAATTTCTCTTTTGTGCTTGTTAATTTGTGTATTATTTGTTTTTCTTTTATACTTTATGTTACTTATCTATCCCATATTACTACCAGTGCTACATTCCCTTTCTAACTTTACACATACTTTCATTTGTTATTCCTATTCTCCTTACCGATTCCACGCATAGTTTGCCCGGAAAAGATCGCTGCCTTTTTTTTTTATTTGACTGAAGTAGCAAACGAGCATGCAGTCCACCTGATGGTAAGTGGTCACTGCCGCCCATGGACAACTTAATCAACTTCATACAGAACATGGGTTCCATCTGAAGTCAATCACAGATGCGTTGCTACTCCCGAGGACTATGCTGGTCGCCTCGTGTGAAAGTGTGCCGGCAACCACACCCTTCTATCGAAACGCAAGAAATGCTTGACGCTAGAAATATGTGTGGCGGTGGTACTTCCCCGGTCGAACTACACTGGCTCTACCACCTTGAGTATAATTGCCTAGCGATAAGATCGCCTATTTTGATATACATTGCAAGTTATTTCTAGCTGAACCCCGCAGCTTCACCCGCGTTAAAAAAAATCTATCTATCGATTGACCCGTGGGAATAAGATATTTTCTCACAGTAAAAAGTAGCCTATATGTTAATCCAGAGTGTCAGCTGATTCCCTACCAAATTTTATGAAAATCGCTGCAGCCGTTTAGACGTGAAGAAGTAACAAACATACACACTCACAAAATTCGCCTTTATATTATTAATATGATATGGTGATTATGTTTGTATGTATTTATGCAGTAAAGAGTATTCTATATTTGCAATTGCAGGAATAAATAGAACATGGAGACGATACGCAAGTTTGGGCTGGGCTACTGCGACCTGCCGACGATGATGTGGAACGTGACGGTACTGCTGCGGGTTCTCATATTGAACATCGACAATAGATATACAAAACGTTCGTATATTTCTTTTTTAATGACATTTAATCTCTTGCAGTCCAAAAGCGGTGGTCGATGAAAAAAGCAGGTCGGGTCGCCTCTGAATGTTTTAGTCTCTCTCTCATCGACCCATTATTGTCCTACTACAGGGTATGGGTCTTCTCTCAGAATGAGAGAGTTTTAGGCCATCGTCCACTGCGCTGGCCAAGTGCAGATTGGTGGACTACACACACCTCCGAGAACTTTTTTTAAAGAACTCTCGGGTGTGTAGGTCACGATGTTTTCCTTCACCGAAAAGCAGTGATAATTCCTTACACGCACATAAATCAGTGGTTCGTGCCTGGGTTTGAACCTCGGACCTCCCGATTGAGAGGACAAGTTTCAAAAATTACTATCTATCTATCTATCTATCACTATCACTGCTATCAATGTTTAAGTCACCATGTCGTAAAGAGGGATCTAAAATAATTTTGATTTGAAAATTTTGTTAACAACAAAATAAAATAGTCATCCGGTGGAATGAATTTTGCTTATACGGGGAGTCCTGATCCACTGTACACACTATTCTTTTTTTGGTACAGATACATTAGCTTTATTTTGGAATTATATAAAGTGAAAAGATCAAGTAGCTATTTAGTTCCCCTGATCCTTTACGCATAGCGAAATTTGCGATTACCTAACCTCATTCTATAGTCCTTCTCCTATTTGAATTTTAAACCCCTTGTTAATATCCCATTCACTTATATTTAATACAAAGAAAAAATACTTATATGTATGTCAACTACAACGATTTGAATGATTGACTTGATTTGATTAAATCAGGAAGGTAATAAAAATAGTAGCTTATTTCAATGTCTTATTTTTATTTTGTCTTTTAATAAGTTATTAGAAAACACCTATTTCTAGCGTGAAGCATTTCTTACTTTTCAATAGAAAGGTGTGGCAGCCGCCACACTTTTTCTATGAGGCGATCATCTTAGCCCTCGGGAGTGGCAACACATCTGTGATTGACTTGAGATTGAATTTATGTTCTAGTTGAAGTTGCTTACAGATGTCAGTTAACGGCAGTGACCACTTATCATCAGGTGTACTCTATGCTCGTTTGCTATTTCAATCAGATAAAAAAATACTAACCAAGTTTTTTTTCAGAAATCCCACTGTATTTCTACATAATAACAACCATTGTCGCCATCGGCTACTTCTACGTTTACCTGGTCTCCATGGTGTGGTTTGTATTTGTGAGGTGTCCAGAGACGGGAGACCTCGTTGCTGCTACCGTGGTCTTCTCTCTGGGGATATCTAGTGAAATCGGCACCACAAAATTATTCTTTATGTTCTTGAACAGGTATGTATCTAAATTTACGACACGGGATATCTCTTTCTCATGAACTCATCATTCTTAGAGTATCACTTTTTAAGTTAATGGAATAGGTAAATCTCAATCGAATTCTAAATAAGTAAAAAATTATATTGTTTAAGTTATTCTGTATATATATTAGTAAAATTCTTCACCCTTAATCTTGTGAGTAACAAATAGTTTTTTTTCTCTCGTTCATCTTTTAATTCATTTCTTCTTTATAGAGATCTCATTAAAGTTATTGTGGAAGGCTATTTACACTGCGATTCACTAGTAGACCGTAACAGTCGTTTTTCGAAGAATGTCCAGAAAACTCTGAGAATAGTGAAGAAGCGAGCCATTATCTTCTGGATCGTTATAATCATGAACGGGGTTGTCTACTGTGTTAAGCCTTTCTGCCTGCCTGGTAGACATTTCATGGAAGATTCGCTTATTGTCTATGGTAATAAAATTACTATATATTCTGAATTAAACTATATAATATTTTTATTAATTTATTTACGAGTATCAACATCTAAAATATTTAAATTCACCTGAATAAGAAATGATTAAATTAATAATATTCTTTTCGAAAACATTTTACCCTCAAAAGTGTTTTCTATTAACTACTATCCTGATTATTTTATTGGGTTGGTGCAATTTTAAGAGTTTATCTTATCACAAAAGATGAACACAGCTACACCGATATGTATTCTATTAATTAATTCAATTCAATTCAATTTTGAAAGTGTTCTTATTTTTTCAACAGGCTTGGAACCAATATACGAGTCGCCCTATTACGAAATAGCCTTCTTTGTCACAACACTTGGGGTAATATTCACGTGTTATTTACCAGCAAATATAACAGCCTTTCTTATAATTATAACTGGATATACCGAAGCTCAGATGCTTGCTTTGAGTGAAGAAGTAACACATCTTTGGGAAGATGCAGAAGAGTACTACGGTAAACGTCATGGAAATTATGGTGAAAATAATATTGTATTAAAAAACGCGGTAGTGAATGAATATGTGAAAAGAAAACTAATAGAAATAGTTAAGAGTCATACTATGAACATTAAACTTCTTCGAAAAGTTGAGAATACTTTTAGAGGAGCAATAGCTGTAGAGTTTATGTTATTAACGTCGGGTCTTATTGCTGAACTACTTGGAGGACTGGAAAACACTTATATACAGCTGCCATTCGCATTAATACAAGTAGCCATGGATTGTTTAGTTGGACAAAGAGTAATAGATGCCAGTAACGTATTTGAAAATACGATATACGATTCTAAATGGGAGAACTTTGACAACGCTAACAGGAAAACAGTATTACTGATGTTGCAAAATTCTCAGAGAACGCTAACATTATCTGCCGGTGGTATTACCATGTTGAGTTTTACAAGCTTAATGTCGGTGTTAAAATCAGTATATTCAGCTTACACGACACTTCGCACAACCATGAACAAAAAATAAATTATGAAATTGAGGACACACAAAATAAAAATAAGTGTAGTATTACTTAGCATACAATGTAACCTAGAAAAATTTAAATAGATTTAAATTTACTATTTATCATGTGTGCAATACATATTACGGACTAAATACATAATTATGTACCTTATATTGTATTGATTGATAAAGAAGGAACGTATTGAAACAGAGAGCCATATGAACCAACATAAATGAAAACCCATAATTGCTTTTCCTATGAACCTTAACCGCTTTCCTATGTAACCCTAAATTTCCTAAACTCCACATAGAATTAACCACTCACACGAATCCAAAGCATCCATGGGAAGATGGGTATGATAAATGTTAGATATAAAAAATCAGTTCCACCCCGCCACCGCAGTTTCACCGTGACCACGATACGTGCAACTGGGTCGAAATATCGCCAGAAAGAAATTAAAAAATCGCATATCGTGAGTACCAGTTACGTAATAAAATGTATAAAAAACAGTTTCACCATACAGGTTGATAATAACAAATCATTTAAAACTGAACAATTAAAAATACAGAATACAAAGAATAAGGAAAAATGAAGATATTTTAGAACAATTAAGCGTAATTATGATGTTGACGTGACAATCGAAGAAAAGCCTCGTATCGAGAACTTGAAAATAATAACGTTCGATGATAAATTATTTATACAAATGCAAGAACTCTGAAAAAAAAATATTGTGAATTCAGAATCTAATTGTATTAACAGCTTCATTGGTCTCTCTCTATTCATTTGAGTCTTAAACATTCAAGATCTAAGAATTAAATATTTTAAGTTGAAGCAATTTGCATGTAATTTATATGTGTTTATTAAGTTAAACATTAAATTAAGCATCTGATATAAATATTTCTTGTGTTAATCCATTTTATGTATCCTTATATAACGTTAAAATCTCAACGTATCAGATGGACCAAGACTAATTTTGAATTTTGATTTTTTCAACTTCGATGAACACCTTGACGACTCGCGTAGCGGAGCGGTTACCATACCGGTCTTACGCGCAATGGGTCCCGGGTTCGATTCCCGGCCAGACAGGTATCTGAATGTTGAGTTTAGATTCATGTTCTGGATCTGGGTGTTTGTGTATTCGTCTTGTGTGTCCATTGTCCCCACGAAGCAGGAGAAAATCCTATGAAAATCCTATGATATGTGGGGCTATGATTGTACAAAGCGTGAGTGGACTAAATTGGAACGCCTCAGATTTTTGTATTTATTTGCCGAGACAGGAATAAGTTCAGAGTTGCCATTGTCAAATTCCCGCCTCATAGTGTTGTGTTCTAGTTCAATAGGTTCCGGACACCGCACCTAATTGAAACTAAATAAGACTCTTATTTCATTAGATTACAGATAATTCTGGGTGGCAGGACTACTTAACTCTGATGCATCTACATTTCCAACTTCTATTTTAATAAGAATTCTTCCAAGTTCCAGGCCTATGAAATTTCATCGCAATGGACAAGTTACGTAAGTTTGGTCTGGAGTATTGCGACCTGCCAACGATGTTGTGGAACGTTGCGGTGCTGCTGCGTCCTATGACCCTTAATATCGACAAACGACACACTAAACGTATGTATATGTAAACTACAACCTTCATGTTCATCCCTAGACATAATTTTAAAGAATCATAATATGGTCAGCTTTTTAAAAATTATTATTAGTTAATTGACACTGGATAAAAAGTGTCGTAGTTAGTATCCATAACGGAGCAAAAGTATGCTTAATGGAATACTTGATCGATGTGAATAGTCTAGAATTTTCATAGCATATGTTTAGAGGAAGTTATTTTAACAGTTATCAAAAGTTTCTGTACCTCGGAAATCTGTATGAATGTGGTCTAAAAAAATTTGTACAAATCCTTTTTTGATTTGATGCACACTACTATGGCGGAATTAACTTACTATCCATGTAACTCGTCTAATATAATACTTCTTCTTCTCCTTATATATAAAATGAATGTTTGTCTGTACATATTTTCAGCAAAATCCCATCAGTAGTTTTTGCGTGAGAGGGAAACAACACACATACGTCCTCACAAACTTTCGCATTTACAATTTAAATAAGACTGCAGAAGAGGCATATAAGCCATAATTCCTACCATTTAACCATTTTCATCAGGAATCCCAGCACTCTTCTACATAATAACATCAGTGGTAACCGTTTGTTACGTCTACATATATGCGATATCAATGATATGGTTCGTGTTCGTGAAGTGCCCGGAGACGGGGGACCTCATCGCCGCTACGGTGGTCTTCTCACTCGGAATAGCTAGTGACATCGGTACTACAAAACTGATCTACATGTTTCTAAACGAGTAAGTCTTGAAATAACTTTTGCTTTGAAAATTGATATCACCCGTCATTAAGTAAATAATGTACCTGTAGCCTTAACAGGTTTTTGGATTCTATTTTCTTAACTGCCTGTAACTTAAACGCTTTTTATTCATAAGTGAGACCTATGTAAGTAATACTTAGTAATGTTTTTACTATTGGGGAATTCAAGGATGCTTTGACTCTGTATTTTTTATTTTCTTACAGACATTTAGTAAGGGATCTTGTTGAACAATATTTACTCTGCGAGTCCACCGTGGTACCCGGCAGTCGTTTTGCTAAGAACATTAAAAAAACTTTGAGAGCCGTAAAGAAACGTGCCATAATATTCTGGGTGGTAATCATCGGTAATGGCATTGCGTACGGCGGGAAACCTCTCTTCATGTCTGGACGACATTTAATGGACGATTCACTCATTATATTAGGTAAGTTGATTATGAGACGAAATAATATGAGAAAAGTTGATAGAAAATTTAATTCATTCCTTTCATGTCATTTCGTTTCATTACTTATCATGTCTAGACAATAATCTTGCTTAAGAAGACTAGATTTCATAATTGCTGAACCTTTAAATTCTAGTAACTTTATGCTCAGACTTATCATGTTTATGTACCATTACTTTATTTCCCAACAGGCCTGGAACCGATGTATGAAACGCCTAACTACCAAATAGCCTATTGTATTACATTGTGCGGCATATGGTTCACATGTTACACTACATCTAATATTACAGCATTTCTTATCGTCATAACTGGTTATACAGAAGCACAAATGCTTGGTTTAAGTGAAGAAGTGAAAGAGCTGTGGAAAGACGCAGAAGATAATTATAGAAATATTCATAAAAGAGATAATATTTTAAACGAAAGTGAATATAAAACCAGAATAATCAATGAATTTATCAAACGAAAATTAACCGAGGTAGTAAAACGTCATACGGTAAATATAAATTTATTACAACAAATTGAGAACGCCTTCAGAGGTGCAATAGCTGTAGAATTCCTGTTACTCATTATAAGCCTCATCGCTGAACTATTGGGTGGACTGGAAAATACCTATTTACAAATACCATTTGGCTTAATGCAAGTGGCTATGGACTGTTTAATAGGCCAGAGAGTAATGGACGCCAGTGATGTATTCGAGAACGCTGTATACGATTCTAAATGGGAGAACTTCGACAATGCTAATATGCAAACTGTTTTTTTGATACTACAAAATTCTCAGAAGACGTTGAAATTATCAGCCGGTGGTATAACTACATTAAGTTTTACGAGCTTGATGGCTGTATTGAAGTCTATATATTCAGCTTACACGACTCTTCGTTCAACCATGAACGTGAAATAGGAGACATAAGATAAATTGAAGTAGACATCACATATCAGGAGTGAAGAAAGTAGAGTAGTAGTATAGTAGTAGTACATAGTAGTATATAGTATATAGTAGTACCGTACAGTGCGAGGAGAAAACACAGTGGGGGTTTAGCCGGTAAGAGTCTGGCATAACCCAGCTGCCGCCCCGGGTGGCTGGGTATCCATGAGGATTACCCACTTAAAAAAAAAAAAAAAAAAAGGAGTGAAGAAGACATTTATTTGTTTATTTATTTATTTATTCAGATTTACGTCTATCATTACAGATAGCACCCAATACGATAGCGTAGACAATTATTCATTTTTTTAAAAGGTTAACATTCTTTTCTATTATTATTAAACTAGCTGTGCCCGCGACTTCGTCCGCGTGGAATAGTTATTTTGGGCATAATTTATTTTTTTATAAATTATAGCTGTTACCCACGACTTTGTCCGTTTCATTTTCTATTATTATTTGAGACAATTTAGTTTTGAAAAGAACATAGCTAACTCATATAGCTCATATCTATATAAAAAAATGAAATTATTAGAACCTAAAACAAAATATCCTTAAAACAAAATCGATAAAACGACGCAATATCTCTAAGATATCAATATCTTCTAAGATGTTCATTGAAATTAAGTGATTGTCAAAGACAATTTTGTTCACAATTAAATACTCTTAATATTTGTACTATTAATATTTGTCCAAATAAATGTGTTGTTGACACATTTATTTGGACAAATATTAATATTATTACGTTTATACAACTCTTAACTAATTTCGACAGAATTTGATTACCATGAAAACGGTTCTAGTGAGTTAATCTTAAAAGATAGACATATACTGTCGCGGACATTTTTTTAGATCATTTCAAGAGAAATAATTATTTCATACATATATTTTTGGTATCTTGTACCATTTTCGCAGCGCACGCAACGGATAATTTTCCCCGTTTTTTCACATTTTCCATTATTTCTTCGCTCTTAATAGTTGCAGCGTGATGTTATATAGCCTAAAGCCTTCCTCGATAAAGGGTCTATTCAATACAAAAAGAATTTTTAAATTCGAACCAGTAGTTCCTGAGATTAGCGCGTTCAAACAAACAAACAAACTCTTCAGCTTTATATATTAGTATAGAAGTATAGATATCGGGATATACTTTTCAACCAACTCCTCCACATTTAAACGAAGTCGTATCGATATAAAGATTGATTTTAACTTTTCCGGATAACAAAGAAATCATTAGAAAATTGGAATATCACTGAACAGCGACATATATTCTAAGTTCATATTTTGTTGCATGTGGTCAAAGATAAGATCTTTTAAGAGGTGCATCGAGCTATTTGTGCGTGTAAATTGTTCTTTGTAAAGCAGAAGACAGAATCAAAACACTTTTACAATTCATACGAACAGGGCGCACCCGCTCGCAGGGCGCTGCCGCAGCCTGCTCGCTTATTTTTTATGTTTTCTTTTATGTTCCAACCTAACCTAACCCATCCTGCTTAAAAAGCTACAGCTAAATCCAACTCTTAATAATAACATGACAATACTCCTGCATTTTTAGGATTTAGGTATTCAAAGTGACACTTTTCATCATAATGTTCTCTCAGGAACGGGCCGTAATGTATTGTAATCAATAAGTACCAAACTCATACGGCTTAAGTAGGTTGTGTACTTAGATTATCAGGGTTGATGAATTGAAGTTTAATTTATTAATCACATTTCAGTCTAATGAGCTGTCATTAAACTCATGATATATACTGAAAACAACCGTAAGCATTATGTGACTACCTTTTATAATTTAGGCTTGCACTATCCCGCATCATCAGGGAGGAGTTGAAGGTAAATTCTTATTACTTATACGTAAGCACTTGCGAGCCAACTTCTATAGCTTGGGCTTGCAGTACCCTGCATCATCAGGGCTGAGGAGCTTAAGGTCGAAATTGTCATCATGTGTATTTGCTTAGTAATTATATTACATACCCGAAAGCATTAAATAGCCAACTCCTATGGCTTAGGCTTGCAGTACCCTGCATCATCAGGCTTGAGGAGTTGAAGATCGAAATTTTCATCTTGTGTCTTTGCTTAGTAATTATATTACATACCCGAAAGCACTAAATAGCTAACTTCTATGGCTTAGGCTTGAAGCACCCCTGCATCATCAGGGTTGAGGGGATGATGGTCAATATTTTCATCTTGTGTCTTTGCTTAGTAATTATATTACATACCCGAAAGCACTAAATAGCTAACTTCTATGGCTTAGGCTTGAACCACCCCTGCATCATCAGGGTTGAGGAGTTAAAGGTCAAAATTGTCATCATTTGTCTTTGCTTAGTAATTATATTAAATACCTGAAAGCACCAAATGCCCATCTCGTATAGTTTAGGCTAGCAGTATCCTGCATCATCAGGGGTGAGGAGTTGAAGGTCGAAATTTTCATTTTGTGTCTTTGCTTAGTAATCATATTACATACCCGAAAGCATTAAATGGCCATCTCCTATGGCTTAGGCTTGAAGTAACCCTGCATCATCAGGGTTGAGGAGTTGAAGGTCAAAATTTTTACCGTTCATCTTTGCTTGGTATTTTTATTACATAACCGTAAGTACCAAATAGCCAACTCTTACGGTTTAGTCTTGAAATACCCTTACATCATCAGGGTTGAGGCGTTGAAGAAAAAAATTTTGTCCCACGAATTTGTTTATCAATCTTATTATATATCCATAAAAACAAATTGACTTACTTCTACGGTTCAGGCTAGCAGTGCACCTGCATCATCAGGATTGAAGAGTTGAAGGTCAATTTTTTTAGGAAATATCTGCTTAGTAATCTCATTCTACATTCAACCCAATTGGACTCCTACAGATTAGGTTTGGCCGAGTATCGCTAATTTCGTTAATTTGCTTCAAGGAAATGGATCCTATGATCAGAACCGTATCAAACTCATCAGAGTTCTCTTGAAGTAGGTACATTCTTTCAAATAAAAGAAAAATCATCAAAATCGGCGGGAAATTGAGTTATTCATCTATTTATCGCGCACATCGTTAATGCAAATATCAGACTTATGCGCTTTTCTTATGGATGCCATTGTCAAAAGTGAACTAAAAATAAATGGGACCCCATGACACGCACTACCTTTCAAATGAAAAAAAAATCATCCAAATCCGTTCACCCAGTGCGGAGAAATCGAGTAACAAATATAAAATAAAAAAAAAATACAGACGAATTGATAATCTCCTCCTTTTTGGAAGTCGGTTTAAAACTATGTTTTAACATAAAAATCAAAGCGAAATACTAAATTTTATTGAGGTAGCCTCAAAATTGACGTACTTTCATACAAACTTACATATCGTATTTGGGTTAAATTGGGGGGGGGGGGATGAGAAAATTCATTCTTAACTGACGTCTACGTCATAAAAGGAACCCCTAGTAAAAATCATATTCGTATCTTTAGCAGTTTATGCTCTACGATGTTTATTCAATAGATGAGTGAGAGAGCATCCTTTCGTTTTTATATAAGTATATATAGATATAGAGATATAGATTTGTATAGTATCAAATAACATAGGTACACACATAACCAATAAAAATACATAACAAAGGAATACATTTTACAGACCATAACATGTTTAGTTTCAACCAATTCAACTATGCAGTTACATATCTTGTTAACACTTAACGAACACAGAATAAATACTGTGTAGTTTTAAATTGACATAACTTTTTTATTTATAAACCGATTTACATAAAATAAACACTAAATGTTAAGTGAAGTTTCCCACAACATATCCGTGAAAATTATATTCAAATTGGATAAGCCGTTTCTGAGATTAGCGTTTTCAAACACACAGACAAACAGACAAACAGACAAACAGACAAACAGACAAACAGACAAACAGACAAACAGACAAACAGACAAACAGACAAACAGATAAACAGACAAACAGACAAACAGACAAACAGAAAAGATTTCTAAAAACCATTATTTTGGGTTCTATATCGTATTAAAGACCCCTAGAAATGGTTTTCACCTAAATTTATTCCATGTACAGACAGCGACCTCTTACAGATTTATTATAGTATAGAAGAAGATATAACTATATATTATTGTAAGATAAAATATTAAAAAATACATTCCATTTTATGACACAGTAGTTCTCTTATAATAAACAATATATATGTGTGACCTTTGTGTTATCCCTAAATATAAGAAAGAAAATAATTGATCACAAGCGTGGCGGAGCGGTCACCATACGGTCTGTCACGTATTGGGTTCCTTGTTAAATCTCCAGCAAACAGATATCTGGACAATTTAGATTTCTGTTCTGGGATTAAATGAACTTGTAGTCGTCTTTAACATCCACAACGCAATAAAATGTAGAGCTATTAATATAAAAATGTTATTTAATATTATTTCATTTTTAATTTATTTAACAATAAAAAGATTTACTTTATTCACATTAATTACATCTGTGAAACACAGAGACATTCTGATAATTAATAGATGCAATAGCTAATATTGATGTTTATAGTTTAACGCATTAAATTTTGACACAGTCCAGCACATTAGGTATATTTGATAGATTGATGACAATAATTACTCAAAGTTATGGCAATAGATGAGAAATTCTGACACTGCTGACCGCTATATTGTCGTTCTGTAGTTAAATCATAAATTAAATTAAATCTAATATTATAAAGGCAAAAGATTGTTTTGTATGTGGGGAATTTGGGGCATAATGGGATATCTAAGAACAAATTCATTATATTTCGAAAATTAACTGGTTTACTGTATCAATTTTTAAATGTAAACAACTATTATTTTATTTTCGTAGTGTTATAGTTTCACTACTCTAATGAGTCATTTTTAATGGATAGGCAATTTAGTAGTTTTTATGTTAATTCATAACAAAAATACCAAAATACAAAGTTTTCCTCTTTATAAGATGTAAATAATAATATTAAAATAATAATAATATTTTCATGTGCGCGGCATCAAGCGGGTCAAGTACTGCAAATTCTGTAGCCTATTACGGCTCACAGGTAGACCAGTTCAACACGCCAGCGTCAAGTGACATACGTTTATATCGCTGTGACAACTGAAAAGTAGTTTTTTTATCGAGTTCAGCACGAAAAGTTTAACTCAAGTCATATAATATTAAAATATTAGTTTAATTAGTCTTATATTAATTTCCATTTAATTAATTTAGGGTTCTTATAAAACTAACGTAGATATCACAGGATTCCCATTTTCTTCTTATCTTGCTTCATAACCACTTTACTACCGTTAGTTATAACCTCTATCCATAGCCAGGCGAAGAAATTGTTCGACAGAGGTGATGCCTGTCCATTCCCTCATGTTTCTCCGTGACCTTTTCCACCATCCAGCGCGTCTCTTCCTTTCCACCTCGTCCATCATGATGAGTTTAAGCAGATTAAATCTATCTTGTCTAAGCACAATGATTCCCATAAACCTTTAAATTAGTCCTAGCTAGTTCTCCCGTAGTCGAACTTGTAATAAATGCCCACAAATTGGTCGGAGCGCCACATCTATTTTAAACTCCATCTTGTCAGCTTCGGAAATCAACACCAACTCTCTTACGCAGTATGTCACTATAGTTTTCAGTATCGACATCGCATATTTCTTGCCTAAAAACACAAACTTTTTGATACAAAGATCGCGACTTGCAGTGTTCGTCTACCTTTAATTTAGCCAAAAGTTGTAGCAATGTTATTACAGTTTGATTAAAGCGTTCAATATTGTAGGGAATTCAATGAAATGAGAACAAAATAAAATTGCATTTCAGTCCAAATAATAAAAGTACATCGAAAACATGAAGTATATTTTCCGATAATTAAACTACTTTATGTAATACTAATACATGACACACACAAAGACGAATACACAAAGAAGCGCTATTAGTAACCAAGTATATGTATGGCCGAGGATCGATCCAGTAACTCACTGCGTATTAAACCAGTACAGTAATTGCCCCGCCATGCGAGTCGTCGAATGTACAAAAAATACTCAAAGTATAAAAATGTTAAGACAAGACCTTTTTTGTCACAACTTTTTTGAGGACAGGACTAATCTTGAAAGGCCATAATGTTTGTACTCTCTCCCCATCCCTAAACAAAATATATTGAGGAAAAAAATAAATATTTTTTATTATTTAAAAACAAAGAAGGAATTGGAAATAATACATGAACTTAAATTATCGATTACATTTCGATATTTTCGAAATCGCGCATCCTTGCATTTCCCACAAAAAAGACCTCGTTAGAGGATGTCCCAAAAAATTGATATTACCAGTAAATTAAACGCTTACCAATACAAGCCCGTTTACCCGTGCTGAACGCCAGTAGCGCTGCAGCTGGTATATCAGCTGAGTACCATCGCTCCGGTCGGAACTCCAGGGCATCAGCCCCCCAATATCGCTTGGACCGTCCCACTCCCCAAAAGTTAATGCAGCAAATAGTGCCTTTTGGAACTGTACATGATTCTAAAAATAAATAAAATGGTAAGTTGATAGAATAATTATGATTTAAGAGAGATACCACCGCCAAGCCTATTTCTAGCGTGAAGAGCTTGCTTTTTTTCTAAGATTGAAGTAATCAACGAGCATGCAGTCCATCTGATGGTAAGTCGTCTCTTCCGCCCATGAACATCTATCAGCAACTTCATACAGAACATGGGTACAACCCCATGTTCTGTAAAACCCCATGTTCATGTGTCTGAATTCAATCACAGATGCGTCGCTACTCCCTTTGTATTGTAGGTACTTGGTAAGACTTACCAAGTTTTAGTTCGTGGTCAGCATAGCGCAGGACTCCGGGTGCCGGTGGGTAAAGTCTGAGAGTTTCATTAATTACAGCCTCGCAGTATCTCATACGAGATAAATCTTCCTTAGTTACTTCGCGTTTAGTCTCTCCGAATATTTCTTTAATTCTGATACAGAAATTAATTTATTACAAGGCGTTGTTGTTCTTTTAAAAAGCTGTTTCTGAAAATATTCTTACGAACGACTTTCTCTCTCATCAACCAATTATTGGCCCATAGCTGGGACGGACTTTCTCTCAGAATGAGAGAGTTTAGGCCGTAGTCCACCGCGCTGACCAAGTGCGAATTGGTGGACTTCACACACCTCCGAGAATTTTTTTAAGAACTCTCGGGTGTATAGGTTCTCCTCACGATTTTTTCCTTCACCGAAAAGCGTACACCAGAAACCTTCGCGACCTCATGAATAACAATTTTGCTAAAGATCATAACATGATCAAATAAATAGTTTACTATTATATAGAGGATATACAGACTATAGACAAACATGCATTTTTATAAAGAAGAGAAGAAAGAAGTAGATAAAATATTGCCACGGCAAGAAGCTAGGTATTTATAATATTTTTGTCAAAACTTACTCTGCATGCAACTTGTCCTGGACGTCAGCGTTACAACCGATCATCAGCAGTGTATAGAAAAGAGTGGTAGCGACGGTTTCCTGGCCAGCTAGTATTATTGTGTCCACTTCATTCCTCACTTGTGTTGTAGAAAATGTTGGGTCCTCTTCATTCAGTTCAACAAGAATATCCAGAAACGATTTGAAATCCTTGGACTTTTCTGCACGGTAATTATGATTTACGTAAGAAAATATTAAACCAGAAAGCATGCATGAAACATGAAATGAAATGAAATATCTCTCTCTCGTCAACCCATTATTGTCCCACTGCTGGGCATAGGTCCTCTCCCAGAATGACAGAGTTTAGGCCATAGTCCACCGCGCTGGCCAAGTGCGAGTTGGTGGACTTTACACACCTCCGAGAACTTTTTTTAAAGAACTCTCCGGTGTGTATGTGTCCTCAGGACGTATTCCTTCGCCGAATAGCAGTGATAATTAATTTCTAATACGCACATAATTTTAGAAAATGAGTGCGTGCCTGGGTTTGAACCTCGAATCTCCCGATCGAGAGGGCAAGTTTCAACCTATCACTATCACTGATCTATAATGACAATATAATGAATATAATGAAATAACATATGAGTATAATTAATTGTTAAAACGGCCCGACCTAAACGAGGATTATGTAATCCATTACTTTCATTCGATTTTCCATAATCTTGTCTCCTTTTCAGTACCTGAAATAATACAATAAAATTATTGGAAAGGAAATAATTTGTAGAATTGAATCCACCACCTTTACCAACTCAAGATATTTTTATAAGATTTAAATAGGAAGGGAGTACGAAATCCATCCGATTTTATGTGATCCTGCCGCCCATGGACATCTGTAAGCAAATTCATACGGAACCAGAATTTTATTATATCTGAAATCAATCACAAATGCTTTGCTACTCCCGAGGATTAAGATAATTGCGTCATATAAAACTAAGCTGGTAACCACACCCTTCCTGAACCATAGGCGGCAGTGTCAACTTACCATCAGGTTGATTATAATGTCGTTTGAGACGACTAAAAGGGGCTTCCATGGTTGCGGGCGACTAGAGTCAGAGCTCGAACCATTTGGTAAGACGACCCGGGAAAGACGGTGGTATGAAAGGTTGCATAGCGTCATAAAAACCAGACGAAGCGGTGGCCCCAACGCTCACTAGGGAGGATCCCGATGGAGCAACTCGCTCAGAGGACTCCAGTTCCTATGGAGATCCCGGAGTCCTCTTTGTAGCGCTGAAGACGATTTCGCTATCGAGAACAAAAGATAACAAAGACTACATGCAATAAATATTAGGATATTACTCACTGTTTTTGACACACTGTGTAAATGCTCCACATTTTTCACCAGCTCCCTTCTAGTAGACGTGAATCGAAATAAGAAATCTGAGTGCATTAAAAGGTTCAATCCTCTTGTCTGTAAAAGCACAAGCGTCCTAGTAAACGCTTTATAGTATTCTTTCGTAATGATGCTATCAGATATTTTAGATATCCCGAGAGCTGTGTCTGGAAACAGGCTTATATTAAAACTTGGTGGTACCTCCTCACACTCAGATTTAGTAAATGAAATGTCTTTATTCTTTTATAGGCCGAGGGGGCACTTACAAATTGACAGTTACAGTTTTTTTCTTACACTATCACCGGATCGTAATAGGGCCTATTAAATTCAAGCTGATAGAACCCGCTGTCCTCTTATAGGTGTCATAGGTGGAGCGATGACCTGAAGAGCACAGCGGGAAACCGTTGGATTCAGAAGGCACAAAACCGGTTGAAGTGACGTCATTTAGGGGAGGCCTATGTCCAGCAGTGGACCTCAAAGGGCTGATGGATGGATGGATAATAGAACCCTTGTAGTTCGACTCTTGAGGCGTCATAGTCACTCTATATCTGCCTAATAAGTAGTGTGCCTAAAAAGAAGAAGCACTGCTGTGTCCTGGTTTTATGGGTGTGGTAAGGGAGACATACTTGGTGTAGATGAGGCGTTTTAACTTAGCCCTCAAGGTAGCGACAGATCTGTGCTCAAATTTGTGTAAGACTCTCGTCATATTATTAGACCAACTGACCCGGCGAACTTCGTCCTACCTAAAAGTCAAAAATCTAAATTTTTCAGTGTTCCTCCACTACATTATGCACGTATTAAACATGAAAACCTTCCTCTTGAATAAAAAAAAAACATGCGTGCGTACAAAGTACACATGTCAGAAGCGAAACTTCTTTGGCGAACTAATTTATAAATCTTGTTTATATTTATACAAATCTAAAACTTTAAATTTCCAAGATTAAGAGGAAGGGAAAAAGGCGTGATACGACGTTCGCTGTCTCACTTTTTCTCTCAATCTTTCTCACTCGCTTGCTCCCTACTCTCACTCCACGGCTAGTTGCTCATGCTACGTTCGCCCTGTCTTACTCTCTCTCAATCGGTCTCGATCACTCTCTCTCTCTTTTCCGACACTTCCGTTGCATACCGGCGTGACGTTTCATCTGTAAAAATTTTACCCTCATGCGCCTAAAGAAGTTTCACTTCAAAATACCTATAAAATCCTTAGCGTAGTTATAAAGATCAAAGCAAATATAGGAACAGACAGCGCGAAGCGACTTTGTTTTATACTATGTAGTGATTAATAATATTACATTACAAATGTTTTACAGTGAACCACTCAAGAACTGCTTTACGCTAACAGTACTCCAGTACGGAGAGGTACCCCGTATGAACCGCACTAGTTTTATAACCTTGTATAGCTATTTTCTTAGTTACCTACACTCATAGCCCCACACTAGGATTTTTTCCTGTATCGTGGGTACCATGGACACACACGAGACACGAATACACAAACACTCAGACCCAGAACAAGAATCCAAACTCATAATTCAGATACCTGTCTGGCCGGGAATCGAACCCGGGATCCATTGCGCGTCAGACTGGTATGGTAAACGCTCCGCCACGCGGGTCGTCAAATTGCAGTGACATTGACGAGATATATCCAACAGTGAACTATATAAGTATGTGTGGATTGCATAATTACGACAAATCGCCTCCAAGGTGATTTCTGCTAAATATTTCTCCATGACATCGAAAGGCGCCTCGCCCACTTCTGTCTTAAGTCTTCTGACTAACTTCTGGGCTTGCGAATTGAACACGCCTTGAAAGCCTTCCACTGTACCGCCTGTGAATGTCCCCGCTAACTTCTTGATATTGCGTTTCCAGGTGTCCGCTGAAATAAAGTTGTATTTGAGATGTTGCTCTTAGATCTTGGGGTTTTAAATCTTGCTATATTTCTGAAATTTTAACGGCCCTTTGACAGTTATGGGTGGACTTATGTATTCATATTATGAGAAGTGATAGCCTAATGGTTGAAACTTGCACTCTCGATCGGGAGGTCCGATATTCAAACCCAGGCACACACCACTGATTTTTCTAAAATTATGTGCGCATTAGAAATATACTATAAATATAAGAATACATCATGAGGAAACCTACACACCTGACAGTTCTTTAAAGTTGTCGCAGGTGTGTGAAGTCCACCAATTCGCACTTGGCCGAATGGGTTGACGAGATTATGAGAAGGTGCTAGAGTGCACCTTAACTTAACGGGGAGACGCGTGCATCCGTCAGATTTGCAACACCATAGAATTTAAGGACCGCTTTGAGGGGACTTTATTCTTTAACTTTCTTGAAAAATGCTATAACATAGTCCTGTTAACAACCACAACTTACCGGGTGCTGTGACCAGGCCATCCCCCAGCCATATTCGAGCAAAACTATAATAATATGGCTTCTCTATAAAAGTATTTGTAACTGTTTTGATGTCGTCGAGGTTGCTTAATACTGAAATTGAAAGGGAGTTTCAGTCTTTGTTCTGAAAACACTTAACATACATGTTGCATCACTACATAGTATAACACAAAGTCGCTTCTCTGTCTGTCCCTATGTATGTTTAGATCTTTATAACTAGATACGGATTTTAGTGCCGTTTTTTTAATAGATAGGATTTTTAAGGTGGTAGACCCAGTGTAGTTCGACCGGAGAAGTACCACCGCCACACCTATTTCTAGCGTGAAGCATTTCTTGCGCGAGATAGATGGGTGTGGTTGCCGGCACACTTTCACATGAGGCCACCATCATAGTCCTCGGGAGTAGCAACGCATCTGTGATTGACTTCAGATGGAACCCATGTTCTGTATGAAGTTGATTACAGATGTCCATAGGCGGCAGTAGCCACTTGGTGGACTGCATGCTCGGTTGCTACTTCAGTCAGGTAAAAAAAAGAGTGATTCAAGAGGAAGGTTTTTATATATAATACATGCATAATATAGTAGGGAAACACTGTTAACTTTAGGTTTTTGACTTTTAGGCTAATCGACGTTTGCCGGATCGACTAGTGCCTAATAAATTAATGCAAACTTAAACATATTATCCATGGGATAGAAATTAATTAGTAGGCTCTTGAGTTAACCAAATCTAGACAAGTCTATTAGACAAGTTATGAAAACCGGAGATATAAGGTAATACTAACCCAATAGAGGGGTAGGCCCCAACCACAAAACAAATGGCAGCTGTCTTTCCTCGGACTTCGCGGATATTTCAACTAATCGACGATGTATAACTGAAAAACAGTGATTATTTATAACTGTGCCTCGACGTTGTACCTTCGTTTAATATATTTTCATTCCTTTATAATAACTCTAGTAGTTTTGGTCTGATTATATCTATTTCGAACAGACAGACAAAAATATAAGTAGGTAATAAAGGATTTTTCTAATGATTAAAGTTTATGGCCGTCTATTTAAAAAGCTTAAAAAATATACATCTATTGAATATGATGACATAATAATAATAATCAATATAAATCAATAACCTTTTATAAACGCAGCTGAAACCGCGGGACAAAGCTAGTGTACAATGAACAAACACAGTTCGAATTTGACAAATAAGTATACTCACGTCTTCCATCCCCGAAGAACTTATGGAAGTTGCCAATTACGGGCAGTTGGGGGTACGAAGGCAGGCCGGCGAAGCACTGCCTGGCGCGACTGCCCCTCCAGGTGTAAGCAAATATACATACCAAGAGCGCTAACGCTAGCAGCAGCATCTAGGGAAAAATATGATGGATGGGCTGTTGAATATGCTATCGGAAACATATTTAATATATGTATATTCATTGTAAATTTAAAAAAAAACAATAAAGTCGTCAAGAGGAGCTGTGGCGGACAGCTGCAGAGGGTAGGAGTTCTCTCCCAAACGTTCATAAAACGTCTTACACATTTTCCACTACTTTCATCGTCAAAAAGGGCAGCTACTCCCCTTTCCAAGAGAAAACGAGATCCTACAATCTAATGAAAAACCGCAAACAGAAACCCAAAATATCATGCCGATCTAGCCCATCATCCGGCGATACCCATGAGTACGTATAATTAAAGAATACATGTACAGTACACCTATCAAACTATAAACACCATAAACAGAAAGAGTGATAATTTTAAGGTGTACAAACTTAGTTCGACTCAAAAAACACTACCTATGGCTAAAACTATTTCCACCCACTTTGTTCTCGAGAGAGAAACCGTCCAAAGTATCCAACGAAGTGGGAGCGACGCAGTTTTGTGGGATTTTTACTGCACTAAATCCCCTCCGGTAGCAGGTCTCGACCATAAGAGAACACAAAGATCTCCAAAGGAACGTGACCAGGGTCCTCTGAGTGCGTAACTCCATCGGGCTCACCCTGGTGTACGGGTGGGCCTACCGCACCGTCCGGTTACACGGGGCGCCTGGCTGGACGTTTCGGGCTATCACTCTTGCCTCCCGCAATCCCAGAAGCCTCCTTCTTGATGCCCCTTACGACAGACAGGGGATATTGTAGTCCTATTCTGAAACCGGAACTACAGGGACCCGGAAGAGCGTACTTACCACTGATATCTGATTCTGAGGAGTATGTAAGAAAAAGATACTTAGTCCTTAGCCCGTAAAACTGAATCTATGAAATCGTCACATAAATTTCTATTACACTTATTACCAACGTACCTGGATACAAATTTACGTACGTTGCTTACTAACAAACAGAAACTAAAATGACCTGAACATGTGTACATTACTACTTAAGTAAGTAGGTACGTCGTAGTTAACTTAGATACTTTCTGCGGTACAGTCGTAGCGATCAATGTTTGGCACAACCATAAATATAAATTTAATATTAAACGCTTCCCACACTCATAGCCTACACTAGGATTGTTTTTCCTTTGTAGTGGGTATCAAGTAAATAAATATATAAACAACCAAACGGTTATCCCGGTGGTAGAACCAGAGTAGTTCAACCGGGGAGGTACCACCGCCACTCCTATTTTTGAAGCATTTGATGGAAGAGTGTGGTTAACGGCACATTTTTATATGAGGCGAACATCTTTGTAGCGTTGCTACTACGCATTTGCGATTGACTGCAGATAGAACCTGCGTTCTATATGAACTTGCTTAAAGGTATCCACGTGCACCAGTTACCACTTACCATCAGGTTGACTGCATATACTTTTGCTACTTCAATCAGATAAAATAAAAAAAAATTAGAACAGAACTCTTAATTTAGCGTTGCTATATGTCTGACTGGGAATTGTACCCGGAACTCATGTTATGGCATCGATATAGTAACCGGCCCGCCACTTTTTACTGACAATCATTTATATTTTATTGTTTGTCAGTTAAAAGCCTTAATTTATTACTTTTTTCGTTATCGAAAAAATATTTAAAAGGTATCCATCTCCGTGATAGCGATGCCGAATAATGTGGGATTCTTAACCACTACACCCTCTCAAATAGACGTTCTCGGCACTGAGAAAAGAACTCTGAGATCTCCAAAGAATCAAAGTCCGCTGAGCGCGTTGCTTCATGGAGCTCTTCCCAAATGGCCATGAAAGTCTACTACAATGGATGATGTTTCCGAGTATATGCAACCACACATCTATCATTGCAAATTATTACCGTAAATTGTAAACTCGTAAATTCTATAGACCATTGTCGATGTTCACATCTCCCCTACTGATTGGTCACAACAGTGACGGATAACACAGCTTCTTGCAGCACTTGGGCGTGTCTTCTCTTCGATCGCTAACCAAACGCAGAAAGGACGCGCGCGCTGCGAACTAAATCAAATTTCTAAATCTAACCGTTTTAAGATCATTCGCCAGTGTTGTGTGTCATCTAGCTGTATCATCGCGAGGTGGATCACGAAAGTGGAGATCAGCGAGACTGTACGCAGACCAACATACGTGCCGTGCTTGTGCCTTATCTGTTATGGCCTATTAAAGGAACATCGTCTTTAGATATTCCTCGTCCTGACTTCCTTTGGTGGACGCGTATCCTACAATATCATATGCGTTTATTTCAAAACATTAAAAAATGAATAAAATTTAAACGTATTACTTTACCTAACTAAAATATACAAAATAAAGAATTGAATATTTTAAAATATCGAAGTAATCGACTGTCCCACACAAGTACTAAAGATGACAAAATCGTTGCGTTTATAACATGCAATTTTAGAACATTAATTTACTTTAATTACATCTCATCATTTTCTCTACATTGATAATAATCCTTGCACGTGGATACATCACACAGGCCTTACAAAGTCCTTATAAACTTAAATTAACCTTGGAAAGAGAATTTTGGTGGTAGAACCAGTGTAGTTGAACCAGGGAAGTACAACCGCTGCACTTTTTTATATGAAAGTGTGCCGGCAACCGCACATTTTGATGAAAATGTGTGGTTGCCTTTCATATAAGGCGATCTTGTTCGTCCCCGGGAATTCAAGTGGGAACCATGTTCTATATTAAGTTCCTGAAAAATGTCCATGGACATGTCAGTGCATGTCAGTGACCATTTACTATCAGGTGGACTGCATGTTCGTTTGTTGCTTCAATCTCAATCTTATAATAAATCACCGCTTGACTGTACTTATTAGCGGCCATGGAAGACCACTAAACGAACAACTTCGCAGTTACAGGCTGTTGGCGAGACTTCACAGAATCTTGTGAGTTTTCAGTAGAGTCCAACAACATTCAACAGAAATAAGAAGTATTTCTTATTTCTATTGAATGTCGGTGAACACTGCTTTATAACCAATACTAAAGATTGGCAAACATTACCGTTAATTAACGTACATGAGTAGAAAATGTTGGTGCATTGTGACGAAATTGTGGGAAATTCGCTGACAGGACTTATTCGTTTGTTCTGATATTCAAAGCAAGCTCTATCAGGAAATTCGCAAAAAACTTGAAAATTTTGCAGCAGTTGTTAGTATTGAAAGAAACTATCGTTTGTGTTACAAAAGAAAAAATACTAAACTCCATTGGAAAAGACTCTAAGACTAAGACTAAGACTTTTAGTCGTAGTACTCGCGCCCGAGTTGTATAAGTTATTCGTGAGTCCTGGGAGAAGTATTGAATTCCAAGTCCCGTGAGGAATGTTTAAGAACTCATTATTCAGAATAGTTACGTATTAACTGTGTATATGTAATTAAAGTCATAAGAGCATAAATCGACAAGATAAGTAACGTGTAGAAGTAAATTAACAACCATGAGTGGATAAAGATAAAAATTATATTAAATTACTTGATTGCTTCTCGTAACAGATCGTTAAGCCATTGTACAAGCCGTTTAAGTTTACTGCCACATTAAAGATACCATATTAAGAGATTACATGGAAATTATTGAAATTGTAAGTTGTATCGTCTGCCTGTCTTATGAGACAAAAAGGGGGATATGGACAGCAAAATTGGAAGTTGGAACGCCCGGCTACTGACCCTCGGAGGGATGTCAGTCTGTGTTGTAAACACCAGATGGTAGGGTGGCCTTGGGCGCTCTGGATGGAACCGGACGGGACAGCTCAGAGGACTTTAAATCCCGGAATCTTCTTCACAGCATCGAGGATAGCCGCCGTGGTAAAGTTTGTAAAAGTCAAACACCACACCTAAAAAGGATATGTCAACCAACGAGTCGTTCTGAACGTAGCGGCTCGCCACGGTGATCACCCTCAGGGAAAGGCTCTGATGCGCGAGGAGACGCTTTCGGAACTCCGATACCAACGCGTATCATGACAGCAAAACGTAAGTTAATCGGAATCGAATGTACACTTTTAGTTTTGTATGGATCAGCAGATTTTGTACGGAGCAGCGATGTCAGGGGCGCTCGAACCGGTGTCTTTCTACCTAAGGCATCATATACAACGAGCGATCCATTATAACGGTTTCCCGATCACGAAATCGTAGCGGCTGAAAAATGTGGCTACCATCTTCCCGACGTTAGCGCCGGGAGTAGGTCTAACAAGCGTTGCATCCTGCATGTAACGATCACGGGAGCTCGTGAAGACGCAAAATATGCGCTGTCGTCCGCAAACACCTCGTGCTCTAAGTTCCTACTCTTCGTGGTGGCTGTCGAAAATGCGAATTAATCTTTATGAAGTAGGGGAGTAGAATAGTGACAAAAGGCAGTTGCCCTGCGGCACACCTACACTTACTGGGTGGAGTCTGTGGTGACGTTCTCAACCGAAACGATGCACTGTCACCTAACTAGAATCGACGCTATAAACCACTAACCAACGAACCCAGTATTCCTTGCGCGGTTTAACGCCTTCTCGATATCAAGGAAAACGCCGACCGTATGTCAATCGTAAGTGGACTCGCTTGTAACTGCTCGCTTACTGCTTTCACCCTAAAATCAAGCGACGACCGCATTCGCCTCAGCACCAGCGTCCTGAACAGCTTAGCTATGAAGGGCATAAACGTGACAAACGACAAGACAACGGTCTTTCCCCAGCCTTACGAGAGCTATTCCTTCCTTATCTTAGCCTTCCTCAACGTACACGAAGTCGGGAAATAACCCGTGCGAAGTATGCCATTGAAGAGCTTTGTCATAAGGACTATAGCCCTCCGTAGCATAGCATCTTCTCTCTTTCCCATTGAAGAGAAGAAAGACGGGTGCTCTAGTCCGTATGAGCCGTCTGATGAGATCGAAGAGTGATATTTCGTGCTTGAGAGCCTAGTCGACTCTCTCGACAGGCGGCAACTCCTATATGTAGTTACTTTGACATTTCCAAGTACTCCCAGAGTACACTACATACTTTTTAATTGTGGGGATTTCAGGGGTTTTTAATGGAGGCTTTAGGGGGATACATTTTTGAGAGTTGGCAACACTGAATTGTCATCAGTGACATCGGTCATATCATGTCAGTGTCAAGTCAAATTGTCCGTACGTCCGTAGCTTTGCCATTTAAATGTTATTGTTTTCTGAGTTACAGTTTTTATAAGTAATAATGAATATGAAAAGAAATACACATCTATTTGACTTGTACTGGGAAGATATATTAGTTGCCAAAGTTATACCTTATTTGACCATTCGCGAATGTTTTAATATGCGTTGTGTTTCAAGGACTTGTCTCCAGATCATAAATATGTATTTTTCAAAAATGAAAACATTGAAACTTATGAATAATGGGTTTTCTCCACACACGTTCAACGTAAGTACTCATAAGTAATCGCATTAGTCTGATACATTATTTACAAGATGTAATGTTTGCAGGTTTTCGCGGTGACTTGCCGACGGCTAACTTTGTTGAATATGAATCGATGTTCCTCTGTGAGGGACTCCGAGCTGATACCGATGCTGCTGCGTAACCCTGGGCTCGTGAGCTTGAACCTTAGCCAGTGCAAAAACTTGTCCGCAAAATGTTTACAGCCTGTCATTTTGTATTGTAATAATTTACGAACTTTAAAACTAGCAAAATGCTCGTGGTTGACAACGGGAGCAATGGAGGCCTTAGCGCTACACCAGAGTAATTTAGAGGATGTGGACTTGTCATACTGTGTGTCTATATCAGAAAGTTGTATACTGGTCTTTATAAAAAAATTCAGATTTATAAAAACTTTGAGTCTAGAAGGCAACAAGCAAGTGACGGACAAGTGCTTGTACACAATGTCCAAGTATAGCACGGCGCTGAAGCTCCTCAACCTGGGTGGATGTTGTGAGATCTCTGATAAGGGAGTAAGGTGTGTCTAATATATTAATTTAACTACATAACATTTTTCCATACTGAAAGGCGGTAGAACATAGAAGGTTACACTAGAGAAATACCATTCCTCACTTATTCCTTAAATGGAACAGCTAGGTTGCTAGCCACTTATATGAGGCAACCACCACTGACATTAGTCCTATGCAATGCATCTGTGATTAACATCAGATAGAACCAGTGCTCCATATGCAGTTTCTTACAGGTGCCACTTACCATCAGGTGGTCTGAATGCCTCTTTGCTACTTTAATCTTATAAAAAGAATACTTAAATATATTGATATATTTCTGTCGTATAGCACAATGGTAAATGCTGTTGTTCTAATATCTATAAGTTGTTATAACTTAAAGGATATGGTAAAGGGTTGGTGGAAAGAATGATAATGTGTCAGTGGCAAACCACACTTAAGAATCTATAGCAACAATATACCTGTTAATAATAAGGGTTCTATTTGTGCCTCAAATAAACCAAGATAATAACGCAACAATCTTCAGTCTAAGTTATAAGTTAGTCTAAGTTATAAACAATGTTTAAGAAAATTATAATTCCTATTTAACTTGGTTTCATCTCATCTACAGGTCCTTGGCATTACACTGTTCAAAGCTGGAAGGCCTCTTGGTGCGAGGGTGTACCAAGGTGACTGAAAATAGCTTGCAGCTGATGAGAGCCAGAGTAAACCTGGACAGGAGACCAGCTGCGCCTGTGCCAATGCCCATATTTGTTCAAATTTAAAATGGTTGTGTTGCAATTAGATATTGTAGGACGTTAAATGTTGTTGTACCTAATTATTTATAATATTTCCATGCAAAATAATTATATAAAAATGCTTAATCTTATATTAACATATATAAACATTATATAAACTTGGATATTCTGTTTTCTTAAGAGATAAATTGCAGTGAGAAACCAAGTGTGACTAATAATATTCATTGTACTGTGTAGTTAAAAGGTGTTAATTTTATTATACCCAGGCTGTGCCCAAGTATTACATATGCTAAATTAATACAAAATTATATCTCATAAGTTTTTAAATATGTAATTGCTGAAATTGCATAAATTGTTCACCTACCAAATTGCATTATGCAATAAAAGATAATGCTGTGTTCTTTGCCGTACCTGTAGCTAGTAAATATTTTCTATACTATATTTGTAGTGGTGTTGGAGGAAAAACTGACAAATAGTACATTTCTTTAGGTATTTTTAGATACTGAAGCAAGGATAAACATTATTTTGTGCCAAATTATTTTCTTATATGCTAAGATCATCATACTTGTTATTCATATGATTGGTATGTATTGTATGGACATATTATGATTGATTTCTTTCAACTGTCTTGAAAACATTGGCCTCATGCTAAAAAAATAGATACACATCTCATATAAAAATATAATACAACATCCTCATAACTTTAGGAGCATAAACACTTACTTTATTAAGGCTGTGAATATAAGGGATATTTAATAATTATGATGGTAAATTTTTTCACGGCTTAATGGTACATAATTGCATTTTTTTGCCAAGCACTTCAAATTTGACGACCCGCGTGGCGCAGCGGTTACCATACCGGACTGATACGCAATGGGTCCTGGGTTCCATTCCCGGCCAGACAGATATCTGAATGATGAGCTTAGATTCCTGTTCTGGTTCTGGGTGTTTGTGTATTCGTCTTGTGTGTGTCCATGGTACCCACAGGAGAAAATCCGACTGTGGGGCTATGAGGGTAGAACGCGTGTTTATTTAATAAAGAATCATATGAAAAAGTAATCTGAGATTCTGCTTCATTATGTTATCATGTGATGATGTACCTATGTGTTGCATAATACTTAACGAATCAGCACAATTTCTTCAATATTTTATTTGAAATCCGTTTATTTCTTTGGTGTGAAATAATTTATGAATGAGAATTTCTAGGCCTTATTTGAATACCGAATATTTAACTGTTACTTAAAGTGTAAAATGCTAAAATTAACAATTTATGTAATAATGATGATTATGTACAATTTTATTGTTGAAAATAAGAGATACTTGGAAATTGTTTTTTGCAATGGCATAATGTGTAGGTGCGTTTTTGTTTTAGAATAAATAAGATGTTGTATTGTTATTAGGTAAGATATACTCTTAACGGAAAAATATCTCAGTTATTGAAGTAAAATAAAGTCTGAGATATTTAACAATGAGAGTTCACTAGTGACTCCGCCCTTGTTCTTTCTATATATGTGCAATATTAAAATTAAAATATTATTATGTAGAACCCTGAAAACCCAGATAAAATAACTAATGGTATACCCATTGTATGTTTGCTGGTACTCAAAATAGGTTATCCAGCTATACTCAACCTGCACCTGTATGTAACACGCATCTTTTTGATTGACCCAGCTGAATTTAATAAGAAAAACAAGTAGCAACAAGCCAAACTTTCATAAAATTTTGAGAAAACGAAAAAGTGTTAAAAGGACGGTATATTTAGATTTGGCAGCCTTTTTTTGGTTAGTTGGTCGACAATTTGGAGTAAATAGGTTTCGCTACCAGAACCGCCTAAGGCGAATTAAAGCCCATACAACGCAACTGCTTGCGTCCCAAGTTCACTCCGCTGAAACATGTCCCATATAATAAAAACGTTGAGTAGCGCTGGGTTAACCAGACTGATTGATGAAAAATTATAAGCAATATTTCCTGCTTTGGTAATGGATAGAAAAAAAGCGTAGGGTTCCAAAGACGCAAATTACTACCAGCTTGAAGGATAAACATGTTATACTAGGCAGGAATTGTCATGTTAAACTAAGCAGGTAGGCCAAAAAATAAAGATAAAACACTGTGATTTTAAATATCCCATATTTAAAATTACAGTGGCTTAACTTTATCTTTATTGGGTACTTATCTGTTGCATAATAATTGAAGCAAAATACAGTAATTTAATATATTTAAATGTGTTTCTTTTCTTTTCCTTTATTACCTCTACATTCGGTAATTGCCAAACAGATAGATGAATGTTACTTCATCTGCTTAAAATCCGGTCTGCAGGACTTTTATGGGGTGCCCACACCAGCAGATCAGACTGGCGATTGAATTACCAACAATCAAATCAACGAAGATCCCAATTCCAGTCTACACGATGGATTTCGCTTGCCGATCTACTCGAATTGTGTGGACACTCAAAAGGTTACACACAAAATTCGTACTCGGACTTGTTACCTGAACGCATCAGAAGGAGGATAATGTTTTTCGAGCATGTGTACGTATGTTTGTTTTCATTTCTTTGTACCGTGCTAAATCCTAACTATTGGCTTGATAAATTGTAACGTGACATCATTGGAATCGGCTGTTTGCAGAATGACATAAGCTATATAAATATAGCGTCTGCGATTGGAAAAAAGAGGGGAAAGGGACAATTTTTATCATTACATTCGGGTATCGAATGAAAGCTAGTGTGAGCGTACAAATATTATGTAACGTACTTTGGGGGGAGAGGGGATGTTGTCAAACGGTACGATGCGATACAGGAGAGGAAGAGGTTTGAAAAACGCATTATGTAACGTGTTTGTTTTTAAGCTATTGCATAGCTTCGACCGCGGCGCCCGAATCAAGAAATTCCGTAACGAGAAAAACCTAACACCCTCCACTCCGCCTACCATGTAGCGCGGCCGAGCGTTCGCTTAACGTGTATGTATATGATACGAGACGAACTTTTCGGAAATCGGACGAATATGTAAGCAGCTGTTTGTGAGAAAGTATAAAATATCAAAGAAAAAATCTTGAATTAATATCAAAGAAAAAAAATACTGCATAAATAAATCATTATAATTGCTGTTGAAAAAAAAATGCTATGCAATAGAATGATCGCGTCAGTCCACGAGTGACGCACGTTTTTTTTATTTCAGTATAAAACCTTACATATGTAAAATATGGCTACAGCGACTTGCTGTAAGTTCAGGGAGGGGGGTGCAGCAAAACGTTACCTTGCGTTTCAGAGGGAGGGTCTAAAATTTTCAAAAATTGCGACGTAATACTTGAACGCTCCCAGTGGTAAATATTTTTTGTTATGGTCTATTGATTATAAGATAATATTATAACATATTTTATAATATTTATATTGTTAACTAACTTCCAAAAGAGGTTAAAACGGAATTATTGAAATCCAAAATACCCGACCCTAAATTTTTGTTTAATCAGTCGGGTTTTTGTTTTCATGAGAATTACTAGTTTTCAATTAGTGCCGAGTTTAGCATTACCAGCGCCCTGGGCGAGATTTCTACTGCGCCCCTGTATTGCAATGCAAACGTAGGTACAAGGGACGCCTGCGTCTGCGGCGCCCTTCGTGGATGGTGGCCCAACCGCGCCCTACCCTAACGCCGGCACTGACTCGCACTCTATACCCTGCCTAGAAACCATACAGATCTTTTTTGTATTAACCCGTAATTACTTTCAGAGGTCAGATCAAACACTACGTCAACTAGTCCACAATTTTGTTAAAAAACTTTTAGGCCTAACGCATCTACTACAAAAACCTCTGCCAACAACTGACCGAATCAGAAACTGTTATCAGCCACCTAACCAGCCAGCCATATACCATTCAAAGGCCAATTCCAACTGATTTCATCCAAGCAGGCAGCACTGTTAATTCTATCAAAAATAAAACCCATTTTTTTCACAAAATTATATTTTGTGTGATAACACCTGCTACATGTTTCTTATGTTAATATATTTACAATATTTTATATACTACACATTAGTAACAAATAACATTCATAACCTTAGAGGAGCAGATCTTACAAATAATAATTTACTGTTCCAACGAGATGGGCGGCGCCCGCGCTCGTCTCGGCAACGTCATCTTACTGTGTAGCTAGAGGCCATAACTAAACGAACGTTACTTAAAAATAGTCAATTTTCTCGCGAATTAAGTGTTAATAACATTTGGCAATAAATTAACTAGGATAACACGAAAATAATCCTTAAGCACGTAGCATAAAAAAATGTAATGTAAAACTCTATACTAGCATTAAAAAAAACTATAATAAAAACCGTCCTTTAGGCCTGTCAGTGTCCATCGGGTGAAATTCCGCGATCGGACAATACTTACCGTTTCCTCTTAATACGCTATCACATTGATAAAAATCAAAAATCATTATATCATACAAATATACTAAAATTACGAACTCTATGTATACAGCCTTGTGTTAAGTAAAAGCGGTACATTTACAATATCTTACATAGAAATTATTGATACGGGACGAGAAAGAGGCACTTCCAAGAACAGATTAGAGAACTAATTGTTAAATAATAATTACAAACGCAGACTGTACAGACAATAATGTATTTTACATCACCTATGTGAACAAACAAAACAGGATATACATACAAAATACGATTCTCAAACGATTTTTACATCAAAAGTACATTTTGCGTTTCAAAAATGATTGCACATCACATCAGACGTAATTCAAACACTTAATAGATAAGTTTGTTTCTTTGGAAATTATGAATATATTAATTTAACATGATTTAAGCACGCGCCTACCAGATCGCTGTCCAATCGACAAGGTTATCACAGTACTCGCGCCGACACTAAGTATTACTCGACAGTCTCAGTATAAAAACTTGCAGCGCTCTCTATCAGGGTACAGGTCACTTATTGCACTATAATATTATGCTACATTTCATTGACACACTAGTCATTATTATAAACAGTTTTTAAATACACTTTATCTGCAATTTTGTACTTTATTCAGCTTCAATATCGGGTACTGTGCTTTCTCAACAAGAGAAACAATTGTTTACATACATATGATACAAAAATAACAAAGCTGCTATCACATCACTGGTGTAACAGGAGGAGTACAACACCCCACTGGAGTGGAACCGCATAAGGCAACTGAAGTGGTGTTAATAGTTAATCTTTACGCTATATACATACTATCTTAACAAAAGCATAATTATCTTATAACTTTGTACTATGCCTTAACTATCTACTATACACTCCGGCTTGTTTTTGGTCAGGGTTTCGCATGCTCCATCCGAGCGTCCGTGGCGGCCGAACCGTAGAAACGAACAAACTGCCAAAACAAATTTCAACTGGAATGCCAAGTGAGTATTTTACGTACAATTTCGACACTGTCTTATCGGTTTGACCGTCCTATCAACTAACCACTGTTCACTTCACCGTTTAAACACTTAGCATCATTGTTTCCGACACTGAGTTTTCGGTCGAGGCTACCGACGCATAGTGGTGTTCAAAGTCTGCATGGCGAGGGAAGGCGGAGGGTTGATGTAGGCGGGCGCGTACGCATACACGTTGGGTTGCTGCGCGCGAGGATCGTTCGTCGAGTACTGCACGGGCGGCTGCACGTTCATCATCTGCACCGGCAGGTTGTTGAACTGCTGCTGGTGCGGCACGCGGTAGCCGTTGAGGCTGTACTGGCTGATGATGTGCGAGTTGAGGTTCGGCGACATCCGCGACCCGGGACCCATCTGCACGTGCTGCATTGGACTCAGGTTGCCTGTAATATGTTAATGTTTAGTGTTTCAAAATTTTTTAAATAAATTTCCACATAGCGAAAAGCATATTATAACTATAAACAGCTTGAAATTTTCTTAAAATTCAACTTGAAATATTAAATTTCAAGCTGAATTTTAGAAGAAGAATTTTAATAAAATAAATACGCCCATAAATTCATAAAACATTTCTTACACAATTAGACTTTGATTTTATTTATTTGTTTCAATGAATGGTTATCTTTATTCTATATGTTTATAGATTAGCTGATACTGAGTCTGTCACTGGGTCACCCGCCAGACAGTGATTTATTAGAAATATAAATTTATTTTTGGGATCTACATGTTTGTTCACTCTCATCTTTGTCATCCAAAACACTGGAAACTCAGGTGTAAGACTATAAGTTATGTTAAAGGAAGGTCATTTTATTCATTTTTCATACTTAAACCTAACGATAATTAAGACGAGCAAACTGGTGAAAAGTAATAACTGTCGCCTATTAACATTTGCAACAAGCCACCGTTAAATGCCAACTCCACAAGCTGCACCGCTGCCTGATGGCGGCACTCAAAACCGGTAGGCAGTATACCCACTGAGGGAATTGCTTGAACAAGGATGGGGCCCGTAGACCACACGCCATCAAGCACTGGCTTCAAACGTCTTACTCTATAAATTCATATATACTGACTGGTAGCATTCCTCGCGTTCCTCGGCGACTCGAGCTGGTTGTGCGCAGGCGCGTAGTACTTGGCGGCGGCCGCGTGGTAGTGGCCGGCCGGCGGCGTGCCCGACTGCTGCCCGTACTGCACATCACAACATTCACAACTGAACGCGAGCTACGTGGATAAACGCTCACATTACATATCGTTCTAAAAACAAAAATATACACGCTTCCGGCTGTTGGAGTTTAAATATTAAAGTTACAGACTGCCATTCGTAATTTTTGTACTATTACATACATCTTGCATGGACTCCGAGGAATGTCCCAATACAATATTTACTATGTTATTAATAACACAGAGTTAGCAATCGAGCATGCAATCAAACTGTAAATTGCCTTTGCCTTCTTCAAAGTGGCTTAGTTAATTGGAGCCACAGAACTACATAAATAGTATGTATATGGTTCTGTGACGACTTTTACGTTGGCTGTGGGAAGTACCACCGCCACACCTATTTCTAGCGTGAAGCATTTCTTGCGTTTCGATAGAAGGGTGTGGTTTTCGGCACACTTTTACATGAGGCGACCATCATAGTCCTCGGGAGTAGCAACGCATATGTGATTGACTTCAGATGGAACCCATGTTCTGTATGTTGATGTCCATGGGCGGCAGTGACATACCATCGGGTGGACTGCATGTTCGTTTACTACTTTAGTCAGATGGTTTCCTGCCCATCAAAAACAAAAAAGTCGCACAAAGCGCTTCAGTAATTCCTTTTTGCTGCGAACTGCCTAGGGGTGGAACTCTCTTCCGCGTTCGTTGTTCCCCGACACTTATAATGTAGAAGTTTTCAAGACGAGGGTGAATAGGCTTTATCTAGGCAAGCGTGTAACATCATAGGCTGCATCTTACTTAACATCAGGTAAGGTCGCGCCAAACGTTGGCCTATAATAGGAAAAAAAAAAAAAGTTTATAGGTCGCGTACCTGCGGCGCCGGCGGCGTGTGCGGCGGGTGCTGCGGCGCCTCGGCCATCTGCTGCAGCTTGGCGAGCGAGCAGGACGGCGCCCAGCCGGCGTGGTACTGCTGCTGCTGCTGGAACGACAGGTAGCCGCCCTGGTAGCCGCCCGCGCCGCCGCCCGCCGCGCCGCCGCCCGCAGCGCCGCCGCCCGCCTGCATCACCGCTCCGCCTGCTACACACACAGTGCGTTGTATTACACTTTCATAACGCTATAGATTAACACTAGAATTAAGTCTCTAACACACATCGCTACTTTAAAACAAAAGGGCCACAAATCAAAAATATTCAACTTATTTTTTAGAACTTTTTTTAGAAAAAAATAACCATATCCAAATTAACCATTAAAAGAAGAATAAAAATACCTTTCTAACAACGTATAACACATATTTATGTGATTTAAAATTACAGAGCAATTATACAAGAACTAGATTTTCAAAACTTTAAATGGCTCTCCTGTAAAATTAGGTCTATTCGAGTTGTCGCCCTTTTGTTTTGAAGTAGCGACATGTCCACCAATTCGCACTTGGCCAGCGCGGTGGACTATGGCCTATAACTCTCATTCTGAGAGAAGACCCGTGCCCAGCAATGGAACAATGTGTTGTACCCATATACATTCAGCTCATGGAAAGCGTTCCAGGACGAGGACAATGACGCCTTCTTCGTGTTCAAGCAAAAAAGGAGCAAAAGGCTACAAATCTCACCGTGCGCGTGGTGCGCGGGCGGCGTGGCGCGGTGGCGCGCGGGCGGCGTGGCGGCGCCGCGCAGCGCCTTCTCCGCGCCGCCGTGCGCGCTGCCCGCCGCGTTCCTGCGCACAAACGAATTGCATTACACATACACTTATAAACCACCTCTATGTATTAGAAATTCATAAAACAATCTTGTGTTGGGATATACCTATACACCTATACATACAATCAAAATATAAAAGCAAAATAGCATTTTTTTTTTATAATAATGAAGTAGCAAACGAGCATGCAGTCCACCTGGTGGTAAGTGGTCACTGCCGCCCATGGACATCTGTAATCAACTACATACAGAACATAGGTTCCATCTGAAGTCAATCACAGATGCGTTGCTACCCCTGAGGACTATGATGGTCGCCTCATGTGAAAGTGTGCCAGCAACCAAACCCTTCCATCGAAACGCAAGGAACGCTTCACGCTAGAAATAGGTGTGGCGGTAGTACCTCCCCGGTCGAACTTCTACCACCTTCGGAAATACACGTTCTACCACCAACAACAAGTAATCAAATGTATCTTATAAATGATAATAATATAATGTTAATACTTTTAAGTATTAGTGTGATTTTAATATAAAAAATGTTTTAAAAAAGTGTATCTTTTAATATTGTTTTATGTTCAATCATTTGTGTATTGAAATAAAATAAGTGTTTTGTACAACTATTTTTGGTTAAGTATAATCATACTTAAGATTATCTTGAATCAATGAATTTTTCTTGTAACTTTTCTTTCATAAGTAACCAATAACCAAATTATAATCAAAGATTCAGTAACTTTAACAAAATTAAAGGACTCACCTATTCCTATTATTAATCTTCTGTTGCTTAGGCGGCTGATTCGGCTGGCTCATAATGGACGGTATGTGTATTGACGAGTGCGGGGGATACTGCGGACTCGGCACCGGGTGCATGTGCATCATCGAACACGGGGACGCCAGGTCAGATCCGATACTGGTCGGGGACTCCAGGCCTAGCTGGCTCACGTCCAGCTCACAAGCCGGGTATTGCACTGAGTGAACGGAATTACTCGTCGAATCCGGTGTGTACACCCCCATTGATTGCAAAGCGGGACTGACCGCTTCGCACATCTCTTCCTTGCTGGTATCCTTCGGCGACTCATCCTTCTTCGGCTGACGAGACTTCTTTTCGATCTCTGTCTTCTCCTGACCGCAAGGGCCGTTTTGGTTGAACGGAGTCTTACAGCCCGGTGACGTCATAACCTGGGGACTCTGTTGCCGATATTCAGCGCAACTCGTGACGACCTGTTGCTCCTGCTGCTTCACTTGTCTTTGCATCATCTGCTTCATTTGAGCCTCGTTTGCGTTGTGCGACTGCGATTTCTTAGGTTCACACTGAGTCTGGCACGCCGTAGTCGTTTTAGACTGCTTTGCTGGCTTGCAATCGCTTTTTTGAGAACATTCCGAAGCTTTAGATGTTGGCGCTTTCGTCTCTTTAAAATGTGGCAAACCCGTCGTCGCATAAATTCCACTGGACAAGGCACCATACGCTATGTTATGGAAATCCTTCTGATCATACTTTGGATGCAGCTTCTGCGGTGATTTCTGCATTTGATCCAAATGAGGCAAGTTGAATCCCTGTAATTTATCCAAGTAGTTCTTGTCATTAGTCTTCATATCTAGAAACCTATTGTGGTCCCACGTTCCTTGAAGTCTCGTCGTGTCCCATGGAGCCCACTGTGAATACTGCGCATGGGTAGTGTGGTAGTTTGGTATTTGGTTCATCGCATAATCGGCTTTTGGAACCAATTCGTTGTCGTATTTGAATTTAGACAACATTTTTTCATTTTGCTCCTTTAACGTCAACTGGGTTGAGCAGCTCTTGTCATGTTTTACGGATGCGTTTTTTGAGTCGCATTTGGTGGCATTTGATTTTTCTTTCTTAAAAAAATCTTGTTTCTTAGGTGGTTCATTCGGCTTTGTATCCATTTTACTCGTAACCGCAACGGTGTTTATAACGTTTATTGGGACTGATGTCTCTGGCTTCCTTGCATTTGTATTCTGTTCTGGAAAAAACATCCTGGGTTCCGGCGTACTTCTAGGTGTATCGTTTTTTGTCGACTTCTTGTCAGTTTTCTCCAATTTACTGTGAGCCGAATTTACTCTCACATCTCTAAGCTTGCTCTTTTCTCTGGGCTTTTGGTTAGGATCATTTTTTGGATCTTGAGAATTGGACTGGATAATATTCATTGCACTGGCTATTGAATTTTGTATGGCGTTACTGTTTACATAATTTGGATCCAAATCAGTCCTTTCCATTCCTAGGTTCACTGCGGCGTTAGCGCTTTGACACCGGGGTAAAAAACTAATGTCGCTTACTATAGGAACTTTCGGCACAACTGGAGTGACAACTGGCGATGTGATGGGATGAGGAACTTCCAGCTTAGTAGTACTTTTACTGATCACTGGTGTAGAATCCGATATGTTGTTGATTATGCGATTAGACTCAATCGGTTTCATAAGAATTTTGTCAGTCTGTACCGCCTGAGATTCTTTTGTTACACTGGCCCTATGGTTGTGATAGGAGGGATGCATAGAATTAATTGGCTGTATCGTCATCGAGTTGCTGACGGCGTTCTGATAACTTTGCAATGTGCTCTCAATTACATTTCTTGAAATTACTATGTCATCCTTTTTTACACTTACTGGATCATTTCTAAAAGGAATTTCATTTTCCTTACTGGTTATCACATTTGTCAGTTTATTCCTGGTGTCCAAATCAACGTATGAATCCATTTTAGGCGGATCTGGTTTCTTCATTGGGTTCGGAAGTTCTCTTGTAGGATCAAGATTCTGTATAATAGATTCAATCTTGTTTGGGGACTTTTTCTCAGTACCTTTGATCTCGTCCATAACTTGAAGTTGAATGACAGTTTCTTTCCGCATTTCACATTTTTTCTGCTCACATACAACTTCCGTGATTGTTTTTTCAGGCGACTTCTTCTGCCGAGGTGATTCGCTTATGACCGATTTATTATCATTTTTCTTAGGGGATATCCCAGCCTGGGGAGAGTTCGCGTTGTCAGATTCACCTTCAACAACAATTGTTTCTATCTGATGTATCTTGGGCACTATAAGCTCTACCGGCGGTCTTACTGTATTAACTTCATCCTGACCTTTAGCATCTAAGACGATGTGAGCATTTTCGGTTGAAACAACGGGCATGACTTTAGAAGGACTTTCATTTTCTTCGACCTCTTTCGGCTTGTTCTCATTCGTTGGCGGAACTGGTGCTATGCTGTTAGGTTTGGGAGATGGCAAAGGGCAACTTTGGCTATTGTTGTCATCTGATTCAGATATGACAATTGTATCTTTATCATCAAGAAGGGCTTTCGCAGGAGATTTTTGCTCACTACTTCTGACCACTGGCTCACTCTCGATTATTGGCTGCGCATTTGATACTATATTTGTTTCTGTATCATCACAGCTCATATTGACATCCTCTGTTTTATTTTCTACTGAAACATTTTCATGTTCCATTTTTTCAGTGGTGCTAGTTTCATTTATAACTTGATCTTTCTCTGCTATTGATTTGGGGGAGTCCATATGTATACTATCCAGTTCCATGTCGCTGGTGTGATGGTCGGTACTATTCTCTTCCACTTGTCGAGGCGTCGCCGGTTTACTCGCAACACTTCTTCTATCTTCTCCTTCTTCCACATCCATTTCGTCATCGGCTTCTCCTGATGAATCTTCTGAGCTTGCATCAGAATTTTTGCTCTTCTCTGCAATCTTTTCATCACTCGGACTTATTAATGTGTTGTTTTTCACTTCATTAGATACATTCTCGGCCATTTCAGTTTCTTGACCAAGCGAATCATCCGTCTTATAATCAATAAGGCCCTCTTTCGTAGTCTTTGCTTTTTTAGGGACTGGCGAAGTGATTGCACTGACATTTGTGGAATTGTTAGTTTTCTGGCGTTTATTCTTACGACCCCTCCATGCCAATTTTCTTTTGCTTTTAGGTTTCACCGTATTAACAACAGGTGTACTGTCAATTCGGGTTTCAATACTTTCTTGACTTTCTTGACTATCAGAAGCATATGTTGGTTCCTTAGTACTTCTCCGTCTACTTCTTTGATTTGTGATCTCACTGACATCATTATGTACTGTTCTTGAGGATCTTCTGGCGACACTTTTACTCCTCTGTCTTCTAGGAGTCTCTTCGTCTTTGTTTTTATCATCATCAAGGTTAGTTTCAGAGATCTTTCTTGTAACCTCACGTCTTCTTTTCCTACTACCGTCACAGAGTGTTGGAGTTTGATACGTAGTTTCACTATATTTAAGCGGTCTCGTTCGTCTCCGACCCGAAGATGTTACTTCAACAGGTGGTTCAGAAACCTCTTTCTCGGATTGTTTTGCATTCATTTCCGCTTTTGGTGCTTGTGTTTCTGGCTCTGTTGCCGTATCTTCACTCTCTGTTTTCATTTCACCCTCGTCATTTTCCGTATCTTGATCACCCGAACCTTCTTCCGGTGATCTAAACGGATTTACAGTCGGCGCAAGCAACGGCGTCCATCTCAGGCATTCAGGATCTATCTCCAGACGCGGTTTGCTTCTCACTTTCCGTATGTGATTATCGACTCTATTCCAGTCGACACAAACACCCAGCTTAATGTTATCACTATTGGGAATATATCGTATAAACCCGAGTAACTGAAACGTTATTGCGATGTCATTCATATGCATGCCTGTTATATGTGCTATGTCATCAAAAGTAAAAGGTTTGTCTTTGTGGTCATGGAGGAATTCAAGTATTACGGATTTCCAATAAGCATGATACGAGACTCTTCCAAGATCTGACAAAGGCTTTTCAGGTGTCCCCGGTTGCCCTTCTTCCTTTGATAGTAAGTAACCTGTGGGGGAAGAAAAGAAAATAATAAATAAACCATAATTCACAAGTATACGAAAAAAAAATTGTATGATCTAACAGATAAAGTAAAGATAATTCCACCACTCACTAAAATGGATCAAAAATCGTCCGAAGCCTTGTCTCTGGTACTGTGGCATTGTCATTATACAGGACACATTATACTTTTGCTGACAGTGCTTTTCTTTGGAGAAATATCCCACTAAATGACAACCTTTGCTGTCATTTTTCGTGAGAACGTAGAACAGGAACGGCTCCACGTCGTAGTAAAGCGTTTTGTGATCTAGGAAAAGTTTCGCCAGTAGACAAAGATTTTGACAATAAATCTTATTGGCGTTGCCGTCCACTTCAAACACCGATATATCTCCACATCGGTATATTTCGGTGGCAGGCGGATGTCGCCAGAGGCACTTGTCTAAATGTCGCATCAGTACGGCTCGACTCTTCGCATACTTCAGGCAGAATTCGCAGAGGAACAACTTCGGTAACCTGAAATCAAATATAACAGGATTTTAATAAACCATAACCGAGGTAATATAGCTGTTTGATAAACTATCTTGACATAAAACTTGTGCACAGGTACAGGCCGAGACATGTCGTTAGTGGAATTTTGGACTAAACAGACTAGTTATTTCGGTTAGACTGTATAAATAAATAATTTTCCAGTTAATTATTTGCAGAAAAGCGATATCGGCCTCAAAGTATGACTGATCTATCGTGTATGCCCGCTCCGAGAAAGCACTGCCCGCCGCGTATGTATGACCTATACCCTTCAGGACAGTTAGCGCTACTCATAATGTGTTATAATACAGCCTTTTCTTTTTTTTGTTTTCGAGGGCGAAACCTTCAAAAGGTACCCGACGCCGTGGGAGCGACGCAGGGTTATGTGGGATTTTTACCGCACTAAAACCCTCCCGGTGGCCGTCCTCGGCGCTGAAAAGGAGGACTCCGGGATCTCGAAACGACTTCCTCCTCCTCCTCCGAGCGCGTTGCCCCATCGGGCTCCTCCCAGATGGGCGGCTGGGCCCACCGCTCCGTCTAGTCTTTACGACGGTATGCGACCACACATACCGCCGTCCTTCCCGGGATTGCCTGACCGAACGGTTCGAGCTCCCACTCTAGCCGTCTGCAACCCCGGAAGCCCCTTTTAGTCGCCTCTTACGACAGGCAGGGGATGCCGTAGCCCGATTCTGATCCCGGAACTACAGGGCGTGTTATAATACAGCCTGGCGTAGGCTTTGACACACGGCGAGCGAAGCGACGTTCTAAACAGATTTATGTGTAAATATATAGACCATTGATACAAGGCCGTATTTTGTATGACTTGCTGAACGAATGAGCTCCTGGCCTGAGACATTTAAATTAAATAAGATGCCTAAAGAAAAATGCAAAGTACATATATGAATTGCATATTTGTTTTACACAAACTAACCTCGCGTATTCTTGCGGGAACGGACTGGAGTACCACGTCTCAATCTCCCACTGGCCGAACTCTATGGCGGAGGGGCAGCGGGGGGCGGGGGCCGGACCCAAAGCCGCCGCGGGCGCAGCGCTCGACGCAGGGGGCTCTTCTGCCGGCCCCGTTGACCCCGAAGACCCCGCGGACCTCGCTTGGGAGAACAGCTCCGCGTCCGCCTCCGTCACACCCGGCGGCAACCGCTTCCCCTCTGAAAATTATTTAGTAATGACCGACCGTGCAGTTCGTTACTGCGTTTAGGCCCAGCTATGATTATGGATGCGTTGATAGATGTTGTAGGAGAAAAAGAAAAGAAAACAATAACATACTATATAAAATAAAAAAGGAGAAAGGAACAGATGACGATCATTGTGTTACAACATGAATAAAAAGTAACTAAACTTTAACATAAAAAAAAATATTCAAAAATTAGCAACATGAAGAAAAATAATAAATTGATCAACCACTAAGATGGAAAGTGGCTCGTACTTGGTAATGCGAAATCGTATATTTAAGTGCAAAAGTTATTCATTACAGAAAATGATCTTTTCGCTTGCAAACCTGTGAGCACCGGCTTGCATTTCACCTTCCATATTAGTGATATTAAAGTTCGTGCTGAAAATTATAGTGTTGAAATTGAGTAGATTAAAAAAATGGATTAACAAAAAAAATAAGAGGGACACGCACACATCAAGCAGGCATAACCATAACGAGTCACGCTTCGACGTAGAGAAGCGCGAGCGAAAGTGCATGTGTGGATACTGCCGAAACCCGAATAACAAATTAAAGTTTTGTCATCGGCGCTCGGGGTCCGAATAGAAGCGAAGCGGCGAACGGGCCGATAGCACTCACCCGGTCCGAACAGAGAATTCGGGGGAAACGGTACTCGCGAGAGAGAGACAGAGAGCGCCGGCCATCAATCAGAGCGAGCGAGACGGTCAGATCCACCACGACACTTTCACCGCACCTCACGAACCGTTCTTACCCGTCTGATTGGTGGCCGGCCTCGAGACGGCGGAGTGGCGCGCCGCCAGCGCTAAGCCGCGGTACAGTTTATCCGCGTCCGGCGCCGCGCGCGCGCCCGCCGCCGCCAGCCGCACCAGCGCCGACGCGCTCAGCCGCGCCGCGCGCTCCGCGCTCGCCGACCGGCGCGGCTGGCCCTCCCCGCCCCGCTCGCCCCCATCGCCCCGCGTGCCCCGCCCGACCGGCGAGCTGCGCCGCAGCGACGCCTGGTACCGCTTGAACGTGCTCCTCGTCTCCTTTAGCACCTGCCGATCCTGCTCCTCCCCCTCCTCCTCTTCTTCGCGCCGCCTCTCCGTCACCCGGGACCGGTGCCGCGATTGCGAGCGAGAGGCGGTCCGCACCGAGTAGAACTCCGAGAGGCCGTCGAACAGCGTCGTCAGGAGCCTGTCGCCGCATCTGCTCCGGCGCCGGTGTCTCCTTTCGATCGGAGTCGGGGTCGGGGTTGAGGTTGAGGTCGGTGGGGCTTCGATCCTGCGCGGAGGCGGCGTCTCCGGAGGCGGTTCGACGCGGGGTTGCTTCTGCGCTTCAGCGGCGAAACCCCAAGTTCCGTCCGGGCCCGTGTCGAAGGCTAGCCGTTCGAACACCGTAGATATCTGCGTGGGGGCCGGTGGCGGCGGCGGTGGAGGCGTAGGTTCGCGCGGGGGCGGCGTTGGGGACGGTGACGGCGAGGGTGAAGGCGAGGGCGAAGGTGAAGGCGAAGGTGACGCCGAAGCCGAAGCGGAGGGCGATGGCGACGGCGAGCGAGAGGGTGCGAATGCGGGCAGCGACAGGCGGCAGGACGCGGGCCGTTCGTCGGTCTCCGCGGAGGAGTTGTCGGAGGGCGAGGCGTCGCGATGCTCGAGACGCAGTTCGACGCGCTGCACGCGTGTGACGCGGACCCCACGCCACTTAGCACGCTCCCAGCCCTCCCATTCACTCGAGGAACCCCTACATCGGCGGCGCTTCACTAGATTGAACGCGGAGAATCTGAAAAATTTCTGTTTCTCCTTCGACATTCTCTGTTCGGACGGGATGCGCGCAAACGGCGGAGCATTACCGTCGGAGGGCTCGTCGTCGGAGTCGATGCGGCGCGCTGTCGTCTTCGGCTTCTTCTTCTTCGGCGTACCCCCCATCGTGCTCCTGTCGAGTAATTGGGCAAAAATAATTAAACACTAATATAAAAATCAGAATAAAATTTTGCTAAACTTATTTTGCCCCACACAACTTTACTAATAGTCAAAGTTGTATGGTACAATCGATTTCACAACGTTCGCCAATAGCTTCTTACCTCACCAATGGATCACACTCATCGATCGAAAATAGAATGGTCAAGCCGACATTAAACACATTTATAAAGACTACTGTTGCAGACAATACTATTAATGATAACCTCAATCATCGAATGACGTCCATAAAGTTCATCGATCGGCGACCGACAGATTAGTGTATGGGGACAATTTAATGGAATTTGGAAAGTTTTTTTTTCATAAAATTAAAATAGCACGCAATTCACTTGATGGTAAGTCGAACCTGCCGCCATGGACATCTGTAAACAACGTTATACACAAGGTTTAATCTAATGTCAGTTATAAATGCGTTGCTTCTCCGAAAGACTAAGACGGTCGTCATGTAAAAGTGTGCCGGCAACCTCATCCTTCTATCTCGTAGAAGAATTTCTTCACGCTAGAAATAGGTTAGATTCCTTCTCGATCAACCCATATGCGTTCTAACCTTGCAAACACAGAAGTTAGAGAATATCCTATATTTTTATTGTATTTTTTTTCTATTATTATAACAAATGTAATTACATTTTTTGAATTTTTGAATGTAGTAACAATTTTTGATTATAGCAAATGTGAGTGTCTCACCTAGCGTGGTGCTCGTGTTCGTTGTCCTCGCGTCCGTCGCACCGCACGCAGCGCCAGGGCGGCGGCGCGCAGCGGGGGTGCGCGAGGCGCGCGCAGTGCGTGCAGCGCGCCGCCCAGCCGCCGCGCGTGCCGCACGCCGCGCAACGCGCGCACTCGCCGCACCACCACCGCGCCGCCTGCAAGCACGGCACATACGGCTTGATAAAACCACGGTTTCCTTCTCACGACGATATGCTACACGTGTTTAATACGTGTTTAGATAGATATAAAAAAAAACACTTTCTACACTCACAGCTCCATACTAGGTTTTTCTACTGTGTCGTGGGTGCCATGGACACACAAGACGAATACACAAACACCTAGTCTCAGAACAAGAATCTCATCATTCGCCGAGAATCGAACCCGGAACCCACTGCGCGTCAGACTGGTATGGTAACCGCTCCGCCACGCAGGTCGTTTTATGCAGTATATCTGCATGAATATATGCTGCACGAATATATAATATGCTATGTCATAAACCCGTTATTGTCTCACTGCTGGGCACGGGTTCTCTCAGAATGACAGTTTAGGCCACCGTCCACTGCGCGGGTCAAGTGCGAATGTGTAGACTATAGAGATACAGTACGATTTTATTAAGTTTCCTCAAAACAATCGTTAGGTGTTGGCTCATTCATTGCACGCTAAGATTACGGCTACTACGGATAACTTGAAATGCACTTTGAAATGACGGGCGAAAATATAAAAAATAATTGTTTGGTTAAAACATAATAAACTCGTTATAAGGGTGTTGTTAAGGGGACTTAACAACCAAATCACGTAAACTTTCCTGTGTTACATTGTTGTGAACCATTGAAATACAGTATTTCACACGACGCGAAGCTAAGCGAAGTAGAATATAACAGAAAACATGCTGTACAATGCCGTATGAACTTAGTCTGACGAAAAAAATCAGGACAAAGATTTGACAACCCCAACCTTACGTGTATAACAGATGTATGAACATATTTAGTTGTATTTTCTAATATAACATTGTCATATCACATATTTGATATAAAATTACTGTAGGTACTTAACATGATTAATGGACACATCAGGACTCACGCAAAGTCATTTGTACTCGTATTTATTTGGAAAATAACTTACCTGTTTTTATAACCTCACTTGTATGATCATTATTGACATTATTGATTTGATAGTAACGAATGATTTATTAGTATGACAGAGGTGTAGTGATTTAGTATAACCTAATTCCAATATCTATAGTAGTGATCAACTTATTTACGTTACAAAAACTTCATTATTAAAGTACACATAACACACTTTCACCTTTGATGTTATTGAGTAGTAATAAAGCCAATAACCCTCTACTCAAACTAAACTCTTTCGATATGGTCGACACCATCGCATGCTTCGATGTGTAAGACTAATACTTAACCTATATTATTCAGAGTTATAAAAAACTGGCGACATGATAAGATCTACACGTGGATCCTGCACAAAGAAAAGAACTACAATGGCGAGAGATTGTAGATACATATCGAGACATATTATTATACTGAATTGAAATAAATTGAAAGAGAAAAACATCCCATAGATTTTTTATACAATAGCAGAATAAAGCTCAAACTTAAGTTATGCAATTGAACAGTATATTCTACTATTCATTAATAACATTGAAAAAAGTAGAATTCGAGTCGAAAACAAGATTGTGATCCACTGTGTAACTGAGACAAATTTCAATGAAAACGTAAATTTGAACACCCCAAATTTCTGCTTTACCACACATGTCTTCTTCTTTATAAAAATGAATGTTTGTCTGTATGTCCTATATAGAATCGTAAATTATTCATTTGATCATGTGATGATCTTTAGCAGCTTTTATTCATAAGCTTTCGAAGGTTTCTGGTGAATTTTTGTGATGGCGAGCAATGCGCGCAGGGTACAACTAGTTTAAACTAAAACAAAGTGGATATATAATACGATCTTTATTGCTAGAGCAGGAAATGCCTGATCCGCAACAAGTACAATGAAATGAAAACTTGTACTATTTTTTTTACTAGTAGTAGTACTAGTAGCCATGCAGTCCACCTGATAGTATGTGGTCACTGCCGCCCATGGACATCTGTAATCAACTTCATACAGAACATGGGTTCCATCTGATGTCAATCACAGATGCGCTGCTACTCCCGAGCACTACGATGATCGCCTCATATAAAAGTGTGCCGGCAACCACACCCTTCTATCGAAACACAAGAAATGCTTCACGCTAGAAATAGGTGTGGCGGTGGTACTTCCCCGGTCGAACTACACTGGTTCTACCAACTTGTAAAGTTCAAATATATGCACTTATAACAAACGAAATTTGATATTGGAATATCATATTTATTTAAACACTTGAGTCCGATATTGTCGATAAAGGGGACAACGATATGATAAAAAAGCACGATCCCAAACTACAACAGACAGACTTAAACCTAACACCTGTCTAATTGGGGTTCGATTATTATTTATCTGCTTTGAACGCACCTATCGAGTTTATAACCACACCTGTCCACATCCGCACAAAAAACAAAAAACCGAAGTTTGAATTAACGGTATTGAAACGAATTCGAACGAGTAGTATTCTCGTACACCCGCGAGTGGTTTGATATAGCTTACCCATCCAATATGTGTAATCCTTTGATTAATAAATCTATAATTTTGTGCGTTAACATTATTATTTCAAATTAGTTTTATTGTTGCTCGATATTGATTTTAATTCACTTTGATTTCATGTTAATTCAATTAAAATTGTTGAAAAAGTCATACTACGCATTGTCTTGAAAGGACTACTCATCTTATAGTATTTATTTGTACTAGACACCCGTCGTAACGGTCGAAATTCGACCGTAATTTAAATTAAAAAAAATTAAAATGTGTGCGTGTACTAGCGTACACTCGTAAGAAGTGAAACTTCTTTATGACGTTATTGACGTCATCCGTCCGCGGCAAGTATCTTAAAAACGGATCACACATTTGTGCTTCACGTATTAATATATAGATAACACTTGAAAAAGATTTTTTACCATAGTGATGTAGTATCATTTTATTGAAAAAATTGCCAAGAAACAAATAGATAGGTGCTATCACTATTGTAATAATTAATTTGCAACCTGTTTATATAATTTCTGTTTAAATTGTAGTAGTTTAGACTGTAGTAAAGATTCCAGAATAATGTTCATTCTATAGTGTATGAGTTGTTTCCGATTTTAGAATATAACGCTAATTATATTAAATAACAACATTACATAATTAACCATAGACATACATCTCAAGACAAAAAGTAAACAGGAAAACCTTTGTCACCTGTGATTACTATGAGATAATAATAAGTAATACGAATCGATCTTGGGTTCATCAATCATCTTTTGCACTATTGTCAGTGAAATATTGAAAAATATGGAGCTGGAACACAATTTTGTTGCATTTTGTAAAAAAAATTGATGGCTTACTTGTATTTGTAAATATTAAATGTTAAACTAAAAACTATCAAATCTAATCAAAGAAAGCATTTTAATATTAGGGTTGATTTAAATATAAATTAAATTCGTACATATCTCATAAGACAGAAAAGAAAATTTTTCCTGTCCTCTGTGGAGTTGTAGATGTCCTTAGACGAGTCGCCACTTACCATCAGGTAGACTACGTGATCGTTAGCTACTTCGATTCAGTAAAAAAAAAAACAGTCCACCAATTCGCACTTGTCCATAGGTAAAAGATCGTAGGTTTTATAGCGAGTAAGAAAGCGATGGAGCAGTGATAGCCTAATGGTTGAAACTTGCCCTCTCGATGGCGAGGTTCGAGGTTCAAACCAATGATTTTTCTAAAAAAATATATGCGTATTAGAAATTTATTATCACTGCTTTGGCAGTGGGACAATAATGGGTTGACGAGAGAGATAGTACTAATCACTATGTAATATTGGTGTGGTCGTTCATAGATTAATGTATATATTTTGTCAGATTAATATACCCAGAAATATTTAAATGTAGAGGATAATAAGCTAAGATGGTCTATATTATGGTATTGTAAAAAATATAATGGCATCTTAAACCTTAATTGCTTTATGATTTGCATATAATATTTATCTCAAAGAACAAAGATGAAATAAATAATTGTGGCCATTAAGTAAGTAATTAGCACAGTACAAGGTATGATTACATTCTATTCACTACACAATCATCAAAGAAAAAAAAACTATAAGGTTTTTTTATTGGGATTTTGCTTCTAACATAAAAAGTAAATCGCTTTTTTTATCTAGGTAATGTGAATATACTATGTCCAATTAAACAAAAAATATTTATAGAAGATGCATAATTGAAGTGATATTTAAAATAGATCAACTACAATATGTTTGCCACCATTTCAAAGTGTAGTCACCAAATATGCTAAGTATAACTTATCCAATAGAAGTTAAGTAGAATTCATTAGCAACATTGTACAGGCAAGGGACAGGTGGTCAAAGCACACTACAGCCTTAACAGAGCTCAACATAAAAATTAATCACCTAACTGTGTAAATTAATACCTGTTTGGTTATGTTATAAGTCTACAGGTTTTACAATGAAATATTAATTTTGAACTAGACTAATGTTGTATATACAATGGAAGTTTATAAAGTCTATGTTAAAATAGGACATAACACTTGAATTATATACACAATACAATTCAAGTTTGAACTTATCAATGACATGTACCTGATGACACTGTAATATTTTATATATGTCAAATCAGCAATATATTGAGAGTGAGCGATATTTAAATAATGAATTGTAATAATCTGACACTCAATAAATAGGAGAGTATACTATCCCAAGGCTCTCCCATGATTGAATTCTACTTCATATGAAATACCTTAGCAGATGATTAATCTATTGAGTGTAAGATGAAATTGATAGGCCTAAATTCCTAATCAGCATATTAAACCCGTAATTATCTACATATTATCATAATAATGATTATATCACTGCGTACAGAAGCTAATTGTCTCATGAATAATAATGAGATTTAATTAAATGTAATATCTATATATAAGAAAAAGAATTAGATAAACAATACTACAGTTTAAATTATATTTTTAAGTGATAGCAGCGACTGATCCAACTTGGATTAAGTTTATGATTTAATTTTAAGCACTGTTTAATAACCTGGGACACAATTTCTGATAAAAATATTTAGTATTATTGATTATTAGAGTTCTTTACCCAAAGGGTAAAAACAGAATCCTATTACTAAAACTCCACTGTCTGTCACGAGGCAGTATATAGCTAGACAGTTGAAATTTTCTCAGATTATGTATTTCTGTTGCCCCTATAACAACAAATCCTAATGTTATATATTTGTAACACACTAACATGGCTGTTTAAGGGGGGCACTCATAAAAAAAAACATGATTTCTTGTTGTATTTTAACAGTATATAACTCTTCATGAGAGAATTCAATTGCATTTAGCTGGTTTTTGTTATAATTAAAATTAGATGTTCCATTGTTTTAATGCATATTTGTAAGGCACCTAGAGGAACAATAAGCAAACTATGTATGTAATGTTACCTTTTGTCTATATCCTTAATTCAATTCAGTAAAGCTAGAACAGCAATGTATTTAATCCGCAAGTAATAAAGAGACCCAAAACCAAAATATATAAACATATTTACATAGGTTGACTGGCAAATTACCTTCTGTATGTACAATGAAGAAAATGTATAAAAGTACCATAAGAAAAAAGAGAAACACAGAGATGAAGTTATAATAAGGTTTGTCGATTGATTAAAAGGAGGTAATTTAGACTTAGTTGAAATTTAGTCCACTTATGTATTGTTTCCAGTTGCTATATACAGCCAGTTGTACAAATGTATGAACCTTTATCGTTTGTGTATATTTTTGGAAAAGTGATGTCTCACATGAGACCGATAAAAACATAAAATAAGAACAGTTGAAATGTACATTAAAAAGAAAGTAAACATTTTTAAAACAAAGTTAAAACAATTTACCTTCAAGGCGGTAGAAGTTACGTGGTCCAACACATCCAGGCACGTTGGATGAGCATAGGACTTGCACTGGTTACAGCAGATCAGGGTTTCCGCAGCTCCCAATCTGTTCCTGGCATCGGTGCCTAGACACTCAGCACACACCGACACCCCTCCCTGATTAGGACTCTGGAAATTGTAAGCAATTTATTGTATTTCATGTCCAGTTATTTCTTGTGGTAGGACGACTTTTATCCATATTTATTTATACAACATAAAAAGTAAATATTATACGCAAAATATTCACACAATAGGGATTAATAATATAGTGAGCAATAGAATAGAGATGAAAGTTGAAAACATAAGTCTATTATACTATATTTTTTTTATCAGCGAAAGTATGCAATGTCTTATTATTCTTATTTTGTTATAGTTTCAATAGTAACATACTTTTAGTACTACTATCAATACCTTGTTCATGAATGAAAATATTGAATGAATCTAGTTTTTTAGACAACCATCTCTTTTAAAAGTTTTTAGACTGTAAACTTAATAATTGGCTATCATTTAAATATACTATAAATTTTTTTATCAGTGAAAGTATGCAATGTCCTATTATTCTTATTGTGTTATAGTTTCAATAGTAAATAACATACTTTTAGTAGCACTACTATCAATAACTTGTTCATGAATGAAAATCAATGCATGACTAAGTTTTTTGACAACTATTTCTTTAAAAAGTTTTTAGACCGTAAAATTGATAATTTGAAGATAACTTTATCAAATACTACATCTATGTTTGAATGAAATTGACTCAATGACAAAACTTAAGTCATGATTCTCATAAAATGTAAATTTAGAAAGATGCTCCAGTAATAACAATGCATACAAACTTTGCCAGATGGTAAGCATGTAAAGTTAAACATTTTTAATTCTTGTCCTTATGATATAAATATTACATATCAAAGCAATTAATTGTTATAATCAACCTGAAAACAGATTAACTACAGAACTGAAATTATAATTTTGAACTTGTATTTATAAAAAAAACATAAGTTGTTTATGTTTTGGTAGAGTTTGTTATTGTTTGTATTGTGACACTTACATGCTCTGGGGACTCTTTGGGTTTCGACCGCTGCTTGGAATCACGGTGGGAGGCGGTGAGGGGTCGCTCCGTCGCCTTGTAGCTCCCTGCGTGGTGAGTTAGAAGGCCGCGGGCCACCGCGCGCCTCGCCCCCGCCCGCAGGATCGTCCGTACGTCAGCTTCCTTCACTACACTCACTTGATAGGCCTGCCACAAATGCCTCTCGATCGCCTTCAGCGTCGAGCCGTCCCGGTCGCCCAGCTCGCGCACCGCTTTGGCCACCACCCGCGACAGTTCCACATCGGGCGTAATCCTGAGGAGCCTGCTCTGCAGCCCGCCCGGATCCTTGTACGAGCTCTGTCCCTTGTTGTACACCTTCAGCACGGTGCCCTCGCGCACCGCGCGCTCCAGCCGCTCCGACACCACGTCCTCGTGATAGTTGTGGTGCTGCCTGATCGCGTGACATATCCTCTCCACGCTCGGCCTCTGCTTCTGTGCCCGTATCTTATGTATCGCCTCGAGTATCCATCGCTTCCACACTTCTTTGCCGACGTCGTTCGGTTCGCTCATCTTCGTCGACGATTATTTTGTACGGCCGTCTGAGTAACGGTACGGTATTGGAGTCAGAGATGTGTCAACACCCATCGTATTTTGGCGCCTCGAGCGAAATTCCATTTTATAAAATGGAACCTCGCCGGAAGCGGCCGGAAAATTCGGCCGCGCTGCGAGACACCCACTTACAGCACGCGCGCGAGCCGCTCGCTCGCGGATGACACATCGGACCTCGCCACCGAGTTTTGGCGGAGCGGGCATCCAATGGCGGCCATCTTGTGTCGATCTAAATTTACGTAGCGAACAAATACACGCGACGTAAATAATATTATTTCAATGCACAAGCTCACTTTAATTATTGATTCAAGTCGTTCACTGTTCCGATAATCCTCTTTATCTTCACAAATACTAAAATAAAACTAATATACGGTTGTGTTCTTTCCGGTTCTTTTTTTCACAATGCGCTTCACCAAACAAACAACAAAGTAATAAAGCGTCTATAAATTAGTTGTTTTATTAAGACAATGTATTATTTATACAGTAGCAACTATTATATCATTGAATTATACCAAAAATTACTTGAAAACATTCACAAAACACCAACAAAAGGCTCTTCAAAATGGCTATCAATCAGTTTCCTTGCTATAAGAAAAAATAATTTTGATATCCTGTCGGTCATATAATGTATTGCCATTTTTAATTAGAATTTACATCATAATTAGCTGTTACTTTGGTAGTCTATGGTACTTTTCATAACAATCATACGATTTTATTTCTAATGCAAATTAACTGGTTCGATTAACTATATAATATTGATTTCAATATCAAAAATAGACGTTATATTTCGCTTCTAATAAAGAGTTTATTACCTGTACTAGCTAAACCAATAAAAGAAGCTTTATTGCTATCTGACATGGTTAAAAACTTAAATTTTAAGTCCAATTTAGATTTATAAATTTGATAACCAGCAAAAGTCTAAAATTATATAGTATAGTACTGAAATTTATCTAAAATTAAAATATTAAAACAAAATTGAGGACACAACATTTTTGTATACATTTGAGAATTATCATATTATTCAGTTACTGAAGAGTTTCATTTATACGATAATCCGAAAAATCTAATGATACAGAATCAAGTTTTTCACGCTGGGGGCCCAATTTAAAGTCATATGTAAATAGTGAAGACATAACATATTAATCGAACCTCTTGATGTCACAATGCCGAAATAATAGTTTTACTTCTATAAGAATAAAACAATGCAAAGAGGAGTTACTATAGTTAAACAAAATTTAAAATGCATTTAAAATGCAAAATCATTCCAAAATCTAAAACGTATTTGTTTATATCTCTTGCACTTATTATTGAAGCATAAAGATTCTGGAACGAATGGCAACATTGCAATAAATTTCCAACGTCTATACTGTTGTCTATGGATTTCCATTTTTTGTTTGAATGATGGATCAGCGCGTTTTTACAAAATTGTTTACTTTTGATTGATTTAAAAATAAACACTTAAAAACAACGATTTTTACGATTATAAATTACATGTTTAGTTGTGATTACATTTAAAAGTATGCCTAATTGATATTAATTGAGTAAAATAATTTATAAATCACAGCGAAGATTGAAAATTTGTTAAATTAATTCACATCCGAATATCTACCACTTGTTAGCTCGTCTTGATTATTTGACAATCTTACGAAAGTTTAAAACTTTAAATGAAAAATGAGGTAAGTTGACATAAATAATATATGTCCATGTGAGTGCCAATATATAACATGAATATTAAATACCAAGTTATTAAAAGCGTGCTGTTTGTTTTCGAATTTATTATAAATACTATGTAGGTAGAAACATAAGACTTAGATGCTACATAATTTTAGAGTTTTTGTGTGATTACCAAAATGGACAGTTACTACAATTCTGAATATTCCATAATAATTTACTGTGAAATGAAAACCACAAAAAGAAAAACATGTAAATTTGGTAGAAAATTTATTATATAAGCAACAAATACAAACATAAGTACAACCATAACATATTAATCTAACTTACAAAGTTACTTGCTAGCTAAGTTGGTGTTATTCATTATTTGTCACACATTTTAGGGCTCCAAGGGCGAAGACAAGAGTAATGAGGGGCTCATGTAAATTGTGCAAAGCAAAGAAATGTTTTGTTAAACATACTGTAACATATCCCCATATAACAAGGAGTGTAACAAGGTTACAGAAATCCATGAATAACTTTATCATACTTGAACTGTACAGGTGCATGCCACTTTTAGGAGATGAGGAATATGTACCAAACTGGGATGTTCATATAGTGCACTATTCAATTGTGTTACTAGATATAAAAAAAATAACTTGCAAGTTTGGTGAATTATAAAGACAAATACAGACACTGTATTCTTTCTAAAAGCTTATCTGATTGAGTAGATAAATTTGGGGGTCCATATTGTTTATAATACCAGGTGCAAGCGTACAGTAAAGTCATAATTAATAATTATTTATAAATACTGTTTTAATGTACTATTTTCTCTGCCTTAGAAAGTTTTCTTTTTCATTATATACCATAACTTTGGGCCTTTTGCATAGATATTTGTAGTTTATTGAAGACACCTGTAATTCTATTTATAATATAAAGAACCTTCTTCAAACCATTCAGATACTGAATAACTAAGTTTGCTTGGCTTATTTATTTAACACAATTTGCTATCATAAATATTAATTCTATGTTTCCAAATTCATAGTAATCACTGTAATAAAAAAACTAATGAACATGTCATAGCAAGCTTAGTTTTCTCCTTGATAATTACTATACTACACTGTATAAGTTTAAGAAATGTTATGTGTGATTTTGTTCTTTGTATTTTTATCTTCTAGAATGTGTTTTTTGATGAATATGCTAATGTGGCATTGGAAAATATGGTGGATTATGGTAGGCAATTGTTTCTCAACCTTTTAAATGTTACACCCCTAAAAAATCTAAATCAAAGTTAAAATTACATATGCCAATGATTAACTTTACTGACACAAATTTATAACTGCTTTACACAGGTCCCGAAAGTACTTTCGCAATAACTATCACAATATATTTCCCATTGTTTATTACACATTAGAACATGATTTGGTAGTAATCAATAATAAGTATGAAAATATTTTATCTAGTTAGATTAATTTTAGGGTGTTTTGCAAAGTTGAGAAACAATGTTTTACCTTACCGTACCTTACCGTTTTATCAATACTTCACCTTTAAAATGATATATTTATACGAGTTTAATTATTACTTCTATAATTTAGGTTGTAAGCTGACATTTCCATCCTGATATTTTTCAATATATTTTATATTTCATGTTACTAGTATTGTTAAGTTTAAATTGTTAATTTAAGCCAGTTGACACTCAAATCAGATTTAGTCCTAATAATAGCAATAGCTATTACAACATTTTGTTAAAAATATAATAAAAGAGTTATATAAATTGTATACAATTTCATTTCATTCTTTCAATATGTTATTGCCAATTTTATTAATTTCTTACTTAATATCCCATTGTAATATGTCGTGAACCCATTAAAGTCCCACTGCTGGGCACGGGCCGTCTCTCAGAATGAGAGAGTTGTAGGCCATCGTCTACCGTGCTGGCCCAGTGTGTATTGGTGGTCAATATATTTACCGATTACCCAGAAGGGGGCACGAGAAAGGAGCAGTGGTTTGTTTTTCAAGGACAGCAACTCCCCTCTCTTGGTAATTCCACCCTCTCTTGGTAGCCACCCTCCACCCTGCACCCCCTTGACAACACCATGTAGACAAATAGACGGTATGTTTCTAAAATGAGTAACTAGAAAGTTTACACAGTTTATAATGTAAATTGATTCACATACACTTCATTATTTAAAATTATTTATATCATATTCTATTAACAAATTTCAACCATTAAACACAATTATGCTTGTAATTGACTCAGATCTAATATTAATACTACAAAGATTACTTTGCTATTAAAACACTAACATGATTGATCAAAAATGAACCCAAATATTTTTGTTAATTTAAAACCACATCCACAGTTAATAAATTTGCCTAAGTACAGTAAACAAGAATTTATGTAAATTTTAATATACGCACGAAATATATGCGTTCCTAGTGAAAACAGAATTGGTAGAAGTACCAAAATTATTAGAAAAACGATCTTTCGACATATATTTCGTTTCTAACATGAAGATATATCGTTTATAATAGATCCCGTGTTAGGATAACGTTTAAAAAAAACAGACATCAATAGTTCTTCGTTTTTCTATACAATTTTGGTATAAAAAGTCAATTTAGTAAAAAAAATGTTTTTTTTTCCCATTTTCACTTAAGACACACATAATATATGTATATACACACGGAAACAAAAAGCGCGTGCGCATAACACTTTAGGATGCCCATTGAATTCCAGTTACCTTAAAAATGAATTTCAATCTCAAAATTGGTCTGATTTTTATGTTATTTTATTTCTATGAATTTATACAATAATATATATTATCCATATTTTAAAAAATATAACTGAGATAGCTTAACGCTTTTATCGTAAATAAAAATATTTGCCGTGCCTGCCTTTACCCATATAACTTGTATTTGTACATGTTAGTAAATAATCTCGATAATTATATTATTATGATATTTCAAAGATACCCGCATTTTTCTCCGTTAGCTGTTTTCTAAATAATAGGCACTTCACAGCTACTAAGCGATATGATTTATTATGACTACAGCCAGGCATGCGCATGCGCCTGAAAACTGCATTAAATTGGTATATAAATTAATTATATAATCCTTATGTATTATAATAGTATTTGTAAATCAAATACATTTACGCGTTCCCAATATATATCTGTAATATTGCAATTTACTATGTTAATATTCACATCAAACAGCATTTATTAAATACACACAACTTACATAAATAAATTATTCAGTGTATTGAGCAAACTCACTCACTCATACAGAAAAAGGAAATCAGGAGACGATACATGTATTTCTATCTAGCTATTTCTAAGACTAATGGAAACTATATGCAGACTTGGTTTGTTTTGTACAAAATTGGTTAACATACATTTCTGTCTTCCTAATGAAAACTCACTGTATATAACATAACGTCTCTATTTGCCAAATTACTTCTATCAAAACATGTTTATTACCAAAATTGATAGAAAAACGGAAATATACATACAGTATGTAGATTTCGTTTTGGAAAAAGCAAGAAAAACCGACAACTGTGTAATCGATAGGTGATTGATCTTATTTTAGAAAAACTTTAAAAAACCAGAAATCTATCTATGAATCTGTTTTTTTGTTTAATGGCATTAATTTGGCAAAATTATACTTATATATACCACTTCGGAGAGGGTACTAAATTATTGTTAGTTTAAAGAATCTCGGTATAAATCACTTTAGTTCTTTGCGGTCGCGGTGCGTTAGGTGGGTGATACGAGTTTTATTCCATTACCTATAAGAATGTACGGGTCAATACATTTTCGTGTACATTACATTTTATTAAGTCCCATAGCACTGATACATTCCTATTAGCAATCCCGTGTTACAACATTACATTGATTTAATCTTAATACGATATGTTTCGCTATAAAGTTTATATTATGCCTATCTAACTACCCGATTAAGAGTCCTTAAAGTCACTTTCACCACTGACAGTGCATCCTGAATGTTGGATGATGTGGGTGGCGGTGTAGATGCCGCACTTCACAGCTGTTTCGTAGGAATTTCCTAGAACCATCTGGCTGAGGAATCCTCCCGTGAAGGCGTCTCCAGCACCATTGGTGTCCACTATCTGCTCCCTAGCGAGTGCCGTCACCGGGATCAACGTCACCTTGTCTCCCTGTACGAGAATAACTGGATCCTTACCCTGGGTGATGACTACCACGCGTTTTCTTGAAGGGTTCACCTTCGGAAGTGCGGCCACTTTCAAGGCGATCTCTTCTAACTTTGTCTCGGTGATGTCAAATGCTTTCGCGAAAGCGTCTGCTTCCTGTAAAATTATATGATTTTGATAAAATAATGAAGTGTGCTAAGGACACTTAAGTTACAGATGGCGTCACTCTGAGCATCACTAGGTATTTGTATAAAATTAAAATGTCTAAGTTTTAAAATAATCTAATATATAAAATTCTCGTGTCACAGTTTTTGTCGTCAACGTTTGTCGGGACAGCTAGTTATATAATAAATATTGTATATGACAATTTCAAACAAGAATATTTCCATGTTCATACTCTTCATAGCATCAATTTTTAAAATGGCTTTAATTCCTGCACTTATTTTTCAAACATTACTTGATTTAGCATGAATATTACTGTCATGGCTACAAAGCTATTCACATTATCCCCTTAATGGTTTTTACTTACAGACGATGTATGCCTGTTAAGGCAACGAAATATCGCAAAAACGCAAGAACCCTTTCACACTAGAAACAGGTGGTAGAACCAGTGTAGTTCGACCGGGAAAGTACCACTTCCACATCTATTTCTAGCGTGAAGCATTTCTTGCGTTTCAATGGAAGGGTGTGGTTGCCGGCACACTTTCACATGAGACGACCATCATAGTCCTCGGGAGTAGCAACGCATCTGTGATTGACTTCAGATGGGACCCATGTTCTGTATGTAGTTGATTACAGATGTCAATGGGCGGCAGTGATCACTTGCCAGCAGGTGGACTGTCAAACTGTTCAGTCAGATAAAAAAAGGTGTGGCGGAGGTACATCTCCGTTCAAACCAGACGTTCCACCACCTAACAAACTGCATTTCAACTCACCGATTCATTGCCAAAGAGCACGTCAACGTATGGCATCATCTTCTCTAGCGGCTCCTTGAAGAACTGCGACACGAAGGGCGCACTCAAGTTCATTATGAACGTGTGACCCTTTTCGTGCGCGTGCCTCGCCAGTTGCATTATGGACTCTGGTGATACTGCTACGAAGAAACCCTGCAAATATAATGTTATTTACTTTTGAGTATTGTATTGTAGCACTGCTAGGCACGAGTCTTCTCTCAGAATGAGAGTTTTAGGCCATAGTCCACCGCGCTGGCCGAGTGCGAATTTGTGGTGATACTTACTTTTATTTTGCGCAAAAATAGCAATAATATTAATAATAACCTTATTGTACTTTTAAGGGGGTAACGTGATTAATTACGGGATACATTTAAGGGGGGGAGGTCAACTGGTCAAGTCATATCTCATACAAAGTCATGTAAGGCGCGAAGGTATAGAAAAATATTACGTATTTTTTACTCAAATAACAAAAAAATAAAATATCCAGTTGTGAGTGGCCATTGGTTAAGCTATGTAGTAACTTTCCAACCATATAGAATTGCAATGCCCACTTTTGTGACGGGGCCCGTGCTAGCTTTATCCGAAACTAAAAACCTATATCTAACTAACTGTACCCTGCGCGCTTTGCTACGCCATCACAAAAAAAAAACAGCAGAAACCTTCGCGAGCTCAGGAATAAAAACTTTGCTAAAGATAATCACATGATCAAATGCTATTCCTTTATAGAATGTCCTTTATAGAATCTTAAATGCTATTCATTTAAGATTCTATAAAGGACATACAGACAAACAGTCATTTTTATAAAGAAGATTATATACATTGGCCAGGGAGTAAACAAAGAACAGTCTTTGCCGTATTTAGTCTTTCTTACAGTCTAATAAAAGTCAGTCAGATAAAAAAAAGAAGATAATATACATTGACCAGGGACTAAACAAAGAACAGTCTTTGCCGTATTTAATCTGTCTTACAGTCTAAGTTATCTAAAGGTCTTCAGTTCAAGAAACATTTCCCAGGAACTCACAGAAGCATAGAAGAACCGTGCGCCCTCAATGCTCTTCTTGCACTCCTCCTTCGACAGGTGATCCGGCGTGAACTTCTGCGCGGCCGCCAGGTTCGCGCACAGCGAGCGGTGCGTGCCCGTCACGAGGACCGCGCACGTGCCCGTCGGCGCCTCCTCGGTTACTTGGTAGTGGACTGTTACGCCTTCCGCTCTGGGGAGCCCAAATGGGATAGATTTAGCTGGAATTCGACTAAATTAAATTTGTTTGTTTTACTAAATTATAGCGCAAACGAGAAATATTCGATGAATTTCATTAAATGGTAGTATTATTGTTTCTATCACAAAATTAATAATCTTGAAGTACTAGTATAATTATTTGTACTAGTCCGCCGTCACATCGGTCGAAATTCGACCGTAATTTATATTAAAAAACTGAACTTCATATTGTCCAAAGTAGCAGGAATATTTCTCAAATTCAGATAAATTGTAATAATTTTCAAGTTATTTTGAACGCACCCGTTAAAGGTTAAAAGAGGTTTAATTAGCTAAGCACAAGTAATAGCGGGTATTTTGATAAAAACATCTGACATTTTTGACGTTATGTTTTGTTCATAGTAAAACATTGAATGTTCTATTTCGATTTCGATGGTGATACGTACAATATACATAACATTAGTGTTCTAAAACACTAAACAGTAATGTGGGACTAATCCCACATTACTTCATTACATAGTACCTATATAACAAAGTCGGTTACCGCTGTCTATCCCTATGGATGCTTATATCTTTAAAACTATGGTACATATTTTAATGTAGTTTTTGAAGTGAAACTTCTTTAGGCGCATGAGGGTAAAATTTTTACAGATGAAACGTCACGCCGGTATGCAACGGAAGTGTCGGAAAAGAGAGAGAGTGATCGAGACCGATTGAGAGAGAGTAAGACAGGGCGAACGTAGCATGAGCAACTAGCCGTGGAGTGAGGGTAGGGAGCAAGCGAGTGAGAAAGATTGAGAGAAAAAGTGAGACAGAGCGAACGTCGTATCACGCCTTTTTCCCTTCCTCTTAATCTTGGAAATTTAAAGTTTTAGATTTGTATAAATATAAACAAGATTTATAAATTAGTTCGCCAAAGAAGTTTCACTTCTGACATGTGTACTTTGTACGCACGCATGTTTTTTTTTAATAGATAGAGTGATTCAAGAGGAAGGTTTTTATACATGCATAATTTATTTATTTGTTTATTGCACCTCTATAAAAATAAAAGGAACAAAATGGTAAACTTAATAATAATAATAATAATATAGTGGAGGAACACTGATAAATTTAGATTTTTGACTTTTAGGCGGAGTAAAACTAAAAGTGACTAAGATTCGTGGCTACGAACTTTTCGATACAATTTAAAGCGGCTTTTAAAGAAATTTGATGGAAAACGTTAGATAAAAGAAAGTACCTAATAAATTGAATGTCTATGCTTTAATCTAAATAAGTAAATCTATTTTAACAATCTAATCTTTTAACAACCCGCTATCTGTGGTTCCGATGTAGATGTTTTGTCGCCTATTTTTATACATTTTGGTCTTGCAGAAAAGAGGCATTTCATTTTCAGTAAAATTCATTTACGTCATTAGCCGTGTCACAATAAAATTTTTTGATCGGTAACTAATTTAAATAATAATTCCACAATAAATTTATTTACCTCAGTTTATTTTCATGTTTAACCTCCCTTTGACTTGTTTGACTCATAGGTATGTGGGTAGTTATTCCACATTTTTCGCGTTTGGGTTAGAATAAAAAAAAATTAAACCTTGCTAGAAATAAAACAGCTACACCATTTTTCTAATATAACACTTCTGACAGGCGTACAGACAGCCGCGCGAGTAGCGAATCATGGGGAAAACTGAAAATTAGCGTCGTGGAATGGGTTACCTGTCCACGGCTAGTTTTGCTGAGTTTTTCCCCTTTCATGAGTGTTGTAGCACATATTACTCGTAATTTACTGTTTAATGTTGTTCATGTTATTACTATTTCCCTTTATTCTGTTTTTTTTTGCTGTTATTGTATTTTTTAATATTGATTTTTGTTCTATTTAGTGCCTATGTATTTTTAACCGACTTCCCAAAGGAAAGAGGGTATCTATTCGTCACGTATATATATATATATATTTTTTTTTTTATGTGAGTGCCAATACCTGAATAAATAAGTTTCTTTCTTTCTTTCTTTCTGATATAACTTCAATAATTTTTAAGTCCCATGGATGGTCAGCACGGAACTCTCCTCAGAATCACCATATTGAAAAAATGACACTTACTGCGTTCTTTATTACGAGTGCAGAATTTGAATGTAAGAATTATTTATTTAAATTTAAAAATTACGATCATCACAAGCCATAGGATGCGTTAACTAACTTAAATTGTCGATAGAAGAACCTAAATATTGCGCAATAAATTGGAGATTGATAAAAATAAGAATCTGACCAGGTAAGTATGAGAACTTATATTGTTCTAATTATTCTAAGGTCTAGGAGTTTCTGAGGTCTAACGTTTCGACCTTAATGCTAAACACGTCTGCCAAGAGTGCCAAGGTATGTACTAGATACCTTCATACAGGAGGAAAATAATTTAACACGATTATAATTACTATTGTTTTTATATACTTGCCTACTATTTAATTGCACGCACTCCGTTTACTCAATAAATAAACGAACGGCAGTTTGACGTCACCACTCATTAAAGTCAATAAACGCGGCATATGTAATGCCATTAATTGCACGAAACAGCTCGATTCAGCCTTGGTATCCAGTTAAAAGTTGGGTTACGTATTCATTGGTTGACGAAAATTGGTATATCCTTGTAATATTAGACAGTTTTGAAAGCTCAAAAAAGGTGTGTTAAATAATGATTAAAATCAAATTCTTTTGAATGGGGGCCGTTCAAGTATTACATAAGCACTATTGGGGGGTGGGGGAGTTTTTGTTTTGCTTATTTTGGATGACATAGGGGGTAGAGGGTCAAGATGATGATTACATCATCGCTAGTTATTTACTTTTTTACAATACTGTGCAAAAATACATTTTTAATTGAAAAATGTTTACGTAGGCATGGGGGTGGAGGTTAGAGCTTAGCTTACTTTTGCTGACAAGGGGGATGAGGGGGTAAATATTTGAACGGCACTTTGTCCATTACAAAAAAGGAATCATATATTAAGTATAACACGAGTAGGTGGACACAATGGATAATTAGAAAGATTATCCATTGTGTCCACCTACGAATTATATATATTATGAAAGTTTGTGAAAATTTATGCATTTTTTTTACTATTTCACGCGATCTATTGGTCGGATAGTTACTACCTGGAGATAGTTTACTACCGAATTAACGCATATGAATATGATCCCTACAATAGTGATAAACGTGCATGAACTGGGTGGTGCCGAGTAAAGAAGCTTATAGTGAAATAAAAATAAAACAACTTGTAGAAAAGACATAATAAAGAAATTTTCCTCAGTTTGCAGTCACGATTAATAGATGTACTTAGCAACGTCATATTGCGAACCGTGGTGACTAAAGCTGATTTACTTAATACTTATAAGTAGATAAAATCCATAATGTTCTTCAAAAAAATGTGATAAGAGCTCTCCTTCAAAGTCGGCGATGCATTGGCGTCTCCTCTGGTGTTAAAATTTTTCATTGGCGATAGTTACTTTCATATCCAAAAAATTGGGCTTATATTAGGCGAATAATTTTACCCGACATATCTTTATAGAACGAAATAAATATACAACAATATCTGTATATCTATAGGTAGGTATATAACATTTATATACAATTTTACTTGTAGGTTGCGTCCAATCCGGTGGCAGTGTAATAAAACCATAACTGACAATACCCCCATAGGCCTTTTTATTCTCGAGAAGGAAACCTTCAAAAGGTACCCGATGCCGTGGGAGCCTCGCAGGGTTATGTGCGATTTTTAACCTCACTAAAACGCGCAAAGAGGACTCCAAGATGGGTGGCTGGGCCCACCGCCCGGTCTAGTCTATACGACGGTATGCAACCACACATACCGCCATCCTTCCCGGGATCGCCTGACCCAACGGTTCGACTCTCACTCTAGCCGCCCGCAACCCCGGAAGCCCTTTTTAGTCCCCTCTTACGTCTTACAGACAGGGGAATCCATAGCCCTATTCTTATCCCGAAACTACAGGGACGATCCCCATAGGCCTATTACAATATAAATACATTTCATTTTGTATCTATCTTTTTAATTTTATTCGATTCACGACGCAAGTACAATAGGAGTAAGCCGCTCGCAGATGGCTGCTGATAACACGATCAAATGTTATCAGACGGTACGGGATCACTGTACACAGAGAGCGCTAACAAAATATCTGTTATCTGTTGCATCACCCGAGACTTGTGAACACAGAGGCTTATTATTAAATTGATAGCGGTTAGGTAAATTGCAAAGGAATGGGACATATATTTTGTAACAAAAATGTGTTTTTCTATCCGGTTGAAGATGGAAACGAGCGGGTAGTGATGAACAAATGATGGACGGATGGCGAGTGGTCACCACCGACTAGATGTCCATCTGAAACCAACTCCACACAAGATGCCCCTGCGTATATGATAGAGAACGTACCCAAAGCACTTGGCCTAATTTTGACAAGTTTTTACCCTCTCCTTGGTGATCCTTCCGTAGTATACCAGTAGACTAAATGTAGATTTCACGTACAAATTTGTAAATATAGTTTTTAATCATTTAACAATTTAACTCAATTTTAGCTATAGTTTGAAAAAGCGCAAAAAAATCCTTAAAGGGATATTGGCTACATTTAGAAAACCTAAGACCCATCCCTCCTCCCTGCGACCAAGCGTGGTATTTTGAACCTCCGCCGAGATGGTCATGTGGTTTGGGTACCCATTTTTACTGATTTTAAATAAAACCCTTAAGGTTCTATTTACATCAAATCTTAAATACGTTATCCCTATAAAGCCTCAAAAGGATCCCCTCATCTCAAAAACATATTACCTTATATGATACAACATTTTTTTACATCGAACAATATCATGAAACGTGACATGTTAAAGAATGACACTATCTTACATTTACTAAGCGATAAGAAATTATCGGAATCGTGAGATCGTAAATCGTAGATGGGATCTACGAGTGCTCGATAGCTGTCTATCTTGTTAATTTTATCCGGACAGAAATCCCCCAATCCGAAAATCACGATAAAAATAAATATAACATTCTCAGACAGATAATAGAATACGTTCAAATGATTGATGAACATTCATTGAGTCATTAATAAGTACTAGTCACCCGTAGCATCGGTCGAAATTCGACCGTAATTTAAGTTAAAATTTTAAACTTCATATTGTCCAAAGCAGTACGAATATTTTGAACGCGCCCGTTAAATATAAAAAGAGGTATAATTATCTAAGCCGCATTTAAAAGCAATAGCGTTATTTTGACAAAGACATCTGACATTTTTGACGTTATGTGTTTTCATAGTAGACATTGAATGTTCTATTTCATTTACTATGTACCTATGTGTTTGTGACAAATGCACGGTAGTGTGTGTAATGTGTTTTAGTTGATTTTATGTATGATATATGCATTATTTGAAAAAAATATTAACATTCTGCACTCCTTCTCTACGTCCACTATAACCGTGCAAAATTTCAGACTAATCCGTCCGCGGCATAATACTTAAAAATCCGTCACAAGTTTTTGCTTCACGTATTAATATAATTAATAATAAGTATAATGCAACTAATTTTTTTTTTATTGTTGGGCCTAACGATAAGGCAGACGGGCCACATGATGGAAAGCAGTCACCGTTCCCTATGGACATTTGCAACACCAAGGGAGTCGCCAATGCATCGCCGGCTTTGAAGGAGAGCTCTTTTTACACCTTTCTTGAAGAGCCCCATGTCATAGCGCTCCGGGAATACCTCATCATTGTTATCGCACAGTGAGAACGGACATATGGAAGTGCTGAAATCTTACCTATAAAATATACAGTAGGGTAGGTTCGAAAAGTATCACACCACTGTTCTGTTATGCAACATCAACCTGATGTAGAAAAGAAATATCCCCGAAAAGAAACAAAAACAGAACTTCATAATTTTTAACTTCAACATTCAAAAACAATATAGAGAGCAGATTGTCAACCCCCTCTAGTTCACCCTAAGGAGGAGTAACGAGAGTGCTTCATGAATAAGTCACAGCTAAAAAAAATATTTTATTTTTTGAATAGCGAGTTAAGTTCTACAGGTGGTAGAACCAGTGTATTTCGACCGGGGAAGTACCACCGCCACACCTTTTACCAACGTGAAGCATTTCTTGCGTTTCGATGGAAAGGTGTGGTTGCCGGCACACTTTTATATGAGGCGACCATCATAGTCCTCGGGAGTAGCAACGCATCTGTGATTGACTTCAGATAGAACACATGTTCTATTCACGTGTTCATGGGCGGTAGTCACCACTTACCATCAGATGGACTGCATGCTCGTTTGCTACTTCAATCAGATAAAAAAAATAAGATTGTGATATACTCACACAGCTCTCTCCTTAAGAATGTTGGCGTAGTCGTCGTTGCCCACGCAGCCGAAGTAGACGCACATGTTGGGTTTCTTCAGGATCCACTGAGCCACCCTGAGCGAGTTCTGGACACTGCCGCCCGCTATAAACTCTGTCTTGTACCTGAAGTACGTTAACGCACATTTTGAATGTTACTTGCTACGCCCAAAGAACTCACGTTTAAAAACTATTACAAACTTTGATAAAGTAGGGGGATTTTCATGAAAAAATACTAAATGCTCCCTCAAGCTATAGACTATAAATATTTTTCCAATTTAATTAACTTAATTTTAATTAACCTTTAATTAAAATCACTAATATGTCTTAAATGGAGAGCGATGTACGCGCCTGTTATTGGCATGCATACTACCAAAGTATTTGAAATTGAAATAAGATTTTTTGTAATATGTTGTTTGTCATGCTGTTGGTGTGTTAATAAAAAAAATAGTAGCTAAACGATTTCATGTAGAACGCGTAATTTTTAAAAATTGACACTGTTTTTTTTTTCCCTTTGATGGAAAATAATCACTGCTGCCCTTATAAATGTACTAGTTGAATCCCGCAGCTTCGCCCGCGTTTGCAAAAATCGATTGTCCCGTGTGTATAAGATATTTTCCCACAATAAAAACTAGCCTATATATTAATCCAGAGTATCAGCTAACTCTCTACCAAATTTTATGAAAATCGTTTCAGTCGTTTACACGTGAAGAAGTAACAAACATACACACTCACATTCTTTCGCCTTTATAATATTAGTATGAAGTATGATTAACAACCCAAAGTAACGGAACGTGTGTTGCCTCCCTCGAAAACTATTTTAATGTCTCGTGACCTACCCTTACCTGTACTCTTCAATCGTAACAGAAACCCTCAACATTCCTATTAAAGACAGAAAAGGTAAACCATTAATGCTACCAATAGTGCCACTGAAGTTTAAGCATTTAACTTGAACAAATTACTTTGAAATATTCAATAAAATTTCTCTACATCTCCCTCACGTAAGATTTTCTTGCAATAAAAATGTTATCTTAAATAAAGCACACTATTTAATGACTAGCTGAAGGCTTGCGGTTAACCGTAATGACATTAGTTCTCATTTTATGGATATCGATAATAAATCTGACTCAGGTGCGGTTAAGGATGTAGAGCACCCTTGCCTATAAGATGACTAGAGATCGGATTATATTGAACACGAGCAGGGTTACCAACTCTGAAAAATGTATCCCCACACCGAATTTCTGAATCAGGTCGCAGGTTTTTCCCTGACGACGAAAAAAAGTCTTCGTTTTTTTTCGTCGTCAGGCATGATCATGTAGCCTGGCGGGAGATTTCCCGTTAAAAACCTAGATGTTGAAGTTATAAAAACCCCGAAAAATAGATCACCCCTAAAAAAACCCCATACCACTTTTTTATCCCCTAAATTTGGGGGAAAAGCCCCTAACTTGGCAACCCTGAACACGACCCTGATATACATGCAAATATGCATGAAAAATATTTAAAATATGCACGAAAACTGCCAAAATACGCAATATGACATTTTAAGTTTTAGGAACAAAAAGGAGAAAAACTAAATATTGTCTTTTTTATTTTAAAATCAGCATACAATTGGTACAAGTATCCATTGATAAAGGATATTCGGTGCAGTAATATGTAACAGTACTTTTTAATTTTGAAAACGCAAACAATCAAGTATTGTTCCGAATGTTCAGTAAGTAAAACTAGTCCCCGGGTGAAGAGGGTACCCCCTCAAGGCCCGAGATTCCCTGCCCACCGCCTTTATGTTTACATTACCTTAGCTTAAGAGAGTCCCGATGGGTATGACGTCCCACATACATACGTACGTCCATTTGCTACCAACTAGCACAGTAAACATATTAGACCAGTACTGTAGCTCCGGGATCAGAATAGGGCTACGGCATCCCCTGCCTGTCGTAAGAGGCGACTAAAAGGGGCTTCCGGGGTTGCAGACGGCTAGAGTGGGAGCTCGAACCATTCGGTCAGGCAATCCCGGGAAGGACGGCGGTATGTGTGGTCGCATACCGTCGTAAAGACTAGACGGAGCGGTGGGCCCAGCCGCCCATCTGGGAGGAGCCCTATGGGGCAGAGCGCTCGGAGGATTCCGGTTGAAGTCGTTTCGAGATCCCGGAGTCCTCCTTTTCAGCGCCGAGGACGGCCACCAGGGGGGTTTTTGTGCGGTAAAAATCCCTCATAACCCTGCGTCGCTCCCACGGCGTCGGGTACCTTTTGAAGGTTTCCCCCTCGAAAACAAAAAAAAAAGGGAAACTGCGTATAAGCGCTCGAAAACGGCACACTTACACAAACATCGCAGCTACGAGGCCGCTATGAGGTTATCGCGGTGCTTCAGTAGCCCTTATAGGCAGTTTCCCTACTGGTCTAATATGTCTACTGTGCTACTAGTTTCAACAGTATTATGTGGTGTCATTCGTTTTAAAGACTAAAAAAAATTGATTCTCAATTCGACTGACCGAGTCAGAAACTTGTGACCCAAAAAAAGTGCTATCATGATAGAAAACACTGATAGTTGTAACAATTCACAACTATCAATATTTTGCCTCATAATACATTTACTTTAAATAAAGTGCCTATGTCTTATATTTTTCGTTATCATTAATTAGTAGGTAAGTAGTCCTTCTAATTACCTACTAGGTAATTAGTTCCGAAAATTAAATACAATGGTATAAACTTTATCTAATGAGAGAACAATAGAGGAAAGTGTAATATACCTACTATGAGTAAATTAGCTTCACATTATGAGCACAATAAAATCATGATTGAAGTTCCACCGTAACAATTGAATTACAATTTAATGGACTTTGTATAAAAACTACAAAAAAATATTAATTTGTTTGAAAAGTAATAATGTTGACACAATCGATATGTTTGTTTAGAAAGAATTTGGCAAAATCATAGTATATACGAAAGCCTGGTCGGTACCGTACCATCACTACACAGTATAAAACAAAATCGCTTCTCGCTGTCTGTCGTCATGTATGCTTTAATCTTTAAAACTATGCTACGGATTTTAATGCAGTTTTTTTAATAGACAGAGTTAGGGGTTTTTATAACTTCAACATATAGGTATTTTTAAAAGGAAATCTCCCGCCAGGTTACATGATCATGCCTCACGACGAAAAAGGTCATGCACTACACCAGATGACCTTTTCTTTTTTTTTTTCGTCGTCATGCAAAACCTACGAAGTATTCTGAAATACGAGAGGTTGCCGGGAAGAATTCCAATTCATAATTCATTGTGAGGATTTTAGTGATTTTTTATGGAGGCTTTAGGAGGATACATTTTTGAGAGTTGGTAACCCTGATTTCAACTGTCTATCACAGTTCATGATACAGTCTGGTGACAGACAGACAATGAAGTCTTAGTAATAGGGTTGCGTTTCTACCCTTTGAATATGAAACCCTAGAAGATAAAGTAAAACATAAGAATTGCATCACACTAGACACAAGAGTATGAGATGGAATGTGCAGGTTGAACCACACTTTCGTTGTCTCCTGGTGCTGTGGCTGTAGTATATAATTAGTAAAATGATGATCAAATAACCTTAAACCATCAACACTTAATTATGTTATAGTAAAAACACTTTAGTAAGCACCAGGAGATACGGTGACCTCAAATGCTCACTGGGGAAGACCCCAAGGGGGCATCACTCTTGGAGGACTCTGGTTGTGTTCAGTTGAAGATCCTGGAGTTCTCCTCACAGCGCTGAGGATGGTCACCTACACTACTCCTTATTACAATTCAAAGTAGAAGATATCATACCATATTAATAAACAAACAGGTGTGGAGTTGTACCACCACAAGTATGCAGAGTAACATCATCTACTAAAGTAAATAATGAATTTCTGTATCACCATTTATTATAATATATAAACCAACTTACTTATCCATAAGCTCTCTATACAGTGGCATATGCTTGGAGTCGGCCATGATAGCATCATCTGGGTGCAGATCATACTTCTTCAGAAGTTCCTCATCTACCACTGCGGAGATGTCCAGCAGTGGGTTTCCAATGCCTACAAGCAGACCTTCTTTGTCACATAAGCACCTGAAAAATAAAAAAAATCTTTATGGAATAATCTATAATTATTGGGATTATTCTTTATAGTAAGAAAAATAAAATGTGCCCAATATTTAGATTTGTTCATAAATTTATGACATTTATATGTCCCAATATATATATGTCATATATATGTCCCAACCCTTTATATGTCCCAATGCAGGGCACAGCAATACTTGTGTGTCGGTGGAAGGGTGTGGTTTCTGGGACATCTTTCATATAAGGCGACCATCTTATTTCTCAGGAGTAGTGATGTATCTGTGCTTGACTTCAGGTAGAACCCTTCTTCTGTATGAAGTCACTTACAGATGTGAATGGGCAGCCCTGACCACTAGACTGCAAGCTTATCGCTACTTTAATCTTTAAAAAAAAAGCTACTATACATATATCAAATTCAATCCTGTTAAGAATTTATGATTGGTTACATTTCTGCTTAAATTGATTATTGGAATGATTTTCCTGAAAATCAAACTAAACCTTGACCCTACAGTTAGGTATCAATTATCTTTGTTGGCAACTCAAACTGAAAATATTTTAGGATGTTTGAAATTTATTGGCATACACCACATGCCAAAAAACATAGTAAATCGTATATTTAGTTTCACGTTGTTAAACAGTTATAAATAAATAAATATTTACTTCCTATTAACAACTGTAAAAAATACAAACAGAAAATTTTAAAACAAACAGAAAGTCGTTTTAATTAACACAGTAAATTGAATAGAGAACGCAAACTGTGGCGTTGATTTAACCTAAAGAACGATCACGCTTTAATAAAATTTAAGCATAAAATTATTCTATGCGATCTAGGAGACTCATATTGTTATTGATAAAGTTGTAATTCTGAGACTATCATATTATCTCTAGTACAAACATAATGCGGTGACCCGGTCATGTAAATTAAAATAATGTCGCACAAAAAGGATGCTTTAATAAGCAAAAAATTACTTACGCAGGAATATTCATTATGTAATAATTAGCTTCTACAGTTAAATAATTGTTACAACAACGAGCCGGTCGCTCTCAGCCACGATTTTCAAATGAAGACTTTAATTAACACTTTCGATTATAATATTAACACCGCTTGTTTTTCACGCCAAGAAAACGTGCTCACACTTTCCTACCTGAGTGGAGAATAGGTATTTTTATAGTGTCAAATTGTCAACAATGTCATCTTCATCTCAGCATGTTTCTGTTACTGTCAGTGTCAACTTAATTTTGTTTTTAAATTTTGGACATGGATTTTTTCTCCTTTCAGCCTAATTGTTATTGATTCGAAAGGCAACAGTCAAGTCAATTAATCAAAATAGTAATTTTAAATATTCATGAAGCTAGTTTTATCGTTTAAATACTCCTAATTTTATTACTAACAGTTTCATAAAACACTTCACGTAATAAGTATATGTATAGGATCCGTTCATATTGGGAGGTAGGCCAGACAATCTTAATAGCCACCATCTGATCTGACTATCACGTTTAAAATAATTGACAAAAAGGATTTATTTACATATATAGAATATATATTAAAGTCGGTCACATCTAATGTAAGCTTTTAAAACCATAAAGGCGTACACACTACTAATTTTGCTACTATCCTGTCATCTATACTTTGACCTCGTCATTATATTACTTTGATAATATACAGTCTGTGGCTTTCATATAACCTATAACCGGCGCAGAAAAATCACGTTTTGAGATTCCGGCCGCGAGAATCTTCGAGAAGTGCGCGATCACTGGAACATTTCATCCCCACAATATCATTCCAATAAATTAAAAAATGCTACGTTTGCCTCGCGTACTTCGTAAAAGTATTTCGCTAAGCAAATCTGAACAATTTGCAAGATTTTATGCCAAAGATGTGAGGTTCGGTGCTGATGTAAGAGCACTGATGCTCCAGGGCGTCGATGTCCTCGCCGACGCCGTCGCAGTCACAATGGGTCCAAAAGGTAGAAACGTAATTTTAGAACAGTCGTGGGGCTCGCCAAAGATCACTAAAGATGGCGTGACCGTCGCAAAGGGGGTCGAACTGAAGGATAAGTTCCAGAACATCGGCGCGAAGCTGGTCCAGAATGTGGCGAACAACACGAACGAGGAGGCCGGCGACGGCACCACCACGGCGACGGTGCTCGCGAGGGCGATCGCCAAGGAAGGATTCGAAAAAATCTCGAAGGGTGCCAACCCGATCGAGATCCGTCGAGGGGTTATGATGGCGGTGGACGCGGTGAAAGACAAGTTGAAGAACATGTCGAAGCCCGTGACGACGCCGGAGGAGATCGCGCAGGTCGCCACCATCTCCGCGAACGGGGACGTCGCTATCGGGAAGCTCATCGCTGACGCAATGAAGAAGGTGGGTCGTGACGGCGTCATCACCGTCAAGGACGGCAAGACCTTGACCGACGAACTCGAAGTTATCGAAGGTATGAAATTCGACAGAGGTTATATTTCACCATATTTCATCAACTCATCAAAGGGTGCCAAGGTTGAATTCCAGGATGCACTGGTTCTGTTTTCAGAGAAAAAGATTAGCAATGTGCAAACTATCATACCGGCCCTCGAGTTGGCAAACCAGCAAAGGAAAGCCCTAGTCATTGTTGCCGAGGATGTTGACGGTGAGGCCTTGTCAACGTTAGTAGTTAATAGACTTAAAATTGGTCTCCAAGTTGCTGCAGTCAAGGCTCCTGGCTTTGGTGACAACCGCAAATCTACTTTGAGTGATATGGCCATAGCAACAGGTGGAGTTGTATTTGGTGATGATGCCAACCTTATCAAGTTGGAGGATGTCCAGGCATCAGATTTCGGACAGGTTGGAGAAGTCATTATCACTAAGGATGACACATTGTTCCTTAAGGGTAAGGGCAAGAAGGCTGACATTGACCGGAGGGCAGAACAAATCCGTGACCAGATTCAGGAAACTAATTCGGAATATGAGAAGGAAAAACTGCAGGAACGTCTCGCCAGGCTAGCTTCAGGTGTGGCTGTTCTTCATGTTGGTGGATCCAGTGAAGTGGAAGTAAATGAGAAAAAGGACCGTGTGAATGATGCTTTGAATGCCACTCGTGCTGCCGTCGAAGAAGGTATTGTTCCCGGAGGTGGTTCAGCTCTCCTGAGGTGCATTCCAACACTGGAGGAACTGAAGACTGCAAACTCTGACCAGGCTACTGGTGTTGAGATCATTAAGAAAGCGTTAAAGATGCCCTGCATGACCATTGCTCGTAATGCTGGTATTGATGGTTCTGTAGTGGTTGCCAAAGTTGAGGACCTCGGCCCTGAGTTTGGATATGATGCGCTGAACAATGAGTATGTAAATATGATTGAGAAGGGTATCATTGATCCCACCAAAGTTGTGAGGACAGCGCTGACCGATGCTAGTGGTGTTGCATCACTACTGACAACAGCCGAGGCTGTCATTTGTGATATTCCACAAGAAAAGGAACCAAACCCGATGGCCGGTATGGGAGGAATGGGTGGTATGGGGGGAATGGGAGGTATGATGTAAGCTCACAGACTTATAATGCATTTCTAGTGTAAAGACTCTGATAGTTACATCACCTGTTATGGGTATTGCAATGTTAAGATGAATGAAGTTACAAATGTGCCGTGTATGATTTTCTTTTATTATTGAGTCTGATTGTGTTACAAATGTAGAAGACAGCTGTCTTAGAATTATTTAGTTTTAATGTTTGCTTTAAAGCAAAATGTTATTTTTAATAAATTAATAAATAATGTTTTCCCAAGTTTTATTTTTTGTCATTCTTAAACATTTCAATTTGAATTTTAATGATAGGTAATTACTTATGAAGACGTATAATACGTTTTATATGCATAAGGTCATACTTAACTACACTGCAATAATTAAGGTTATTTTGTAACCACTATTAATTTGGGATTTTTATTTAATTTGAAGATTATTTCTTTCGTAACGTACCTATTACGCATTTTATTTATTTTTCGATAATTTCAATTGAATTTCAGTTTATATCATACAAAAACCCTCAGAACCACTAGTACTTATTAGTTACAGTGAAAGCTAACTGCCTGGGTCTTATTATCTATTCTATAGGACAACGACCTCGCACGAGGGCGAGAGTACCTACTCGTTCAACACACTGCTCAGACCAATGTAGATAATTACGAGGAAACAACTGGGTATAACGTTTGCCATTTTATGGTCGTTTACCTCAAGTCTTATTATAAACCATAGCTTGGTAACAGTATAATATTAAAGTTGTATGTATCTAAAACTACATGAACCCCGCAGCTTTGTTCGCGTTAAATTAAATCGTTGTATCGATTAACTACTACTACCAAACTAACTCCCTACCAAATTTTACGAAAGTAGCTCCAGCCGTTTAGACGTGAAGAAGTAACAAACATACACACTCACGAACTTTCGCCTTTATACCTAATATTAGTATGAAACTATGAAGTATGGTAATCAATATATTTCTCGTAAAATTTTATTTAAAAATTAAAAGCTTCTTTTATATATCAGTTTTACTTTTCGTTATCAGCTACAAAATCTACTTTGTTCGCGCAAGATCTCGTTACGTAAGCCGACGCTTGGGTATTTGAATAATAAATGTACGGAAGGCAAAGTGCGAGATTTTACGATGTTCACAGAATAGTAAATGCTGATAACACAATGTTATAATATGGTGTATTTATTACTTTACTCTCTGATATGAAGTATATCTTGAATGCGTGAGATTACCTCACAAATTCACACGATTGTGTAGTAAGAATCTAAAACATTATGATGCAATGTGACGATTTATAATGAAAACCACGTGGACACGTAAAATTAATACTGTATTCTGTAATATTCCTTTTCCTACAATGGGTTAAATTTTTTGCTATATTTTTTCCCGTAACACTATCGGTTAATGCCCTTTGTACGCTCTTCAATTCTCACATCGTCCACTTTTCTATAGTTACTTTATATAACACAGAAGATGATACAATAACTATGTAATATAGTTACGTTATGTCTAATCTACCTGTTATTACATAACTGCACTTCGGAATTAAAGAAAAATACTTAAACAATATTGCATTTATTATTATATTTGTCATATAAAACTTAAAAATAAACTATATAACATAATATACAAGATCAAGTAAACTATAAAAATATTTGATCTTCATCTGAATCTCCAGCACCATATACGAAATGCCTTCTAACTACATTGCCGTCAACGATTGCACTGTCAGTATTTATATTGCTATTCTTACAAGGTGTAACTGGGTATCGAACAGGGCCCAGCCATCGCCTGCTGAGACCAAAGTTCCTAGGGACCGCCACGATCTTACCTTTAGAGTTGTCCAAGTTGTTTAGGGACGATTGAATCGATTTCAATGAAGACTTCATTAATAAATTGCCTGAATCATCGTTCAAATAGTTCTCGGGTAAATGAACGTCCGATGGAATGCTCAAGCTCAAAGGTCGACGCTTCGGTCTATACGGCACTTGCCCGCGCCATGTATTAAACTTTTGAGCATTCCTCTTGTGTGGCGTATTCTCCTGCGATGAATCTACAACATCAGGATCGTCGTGTACCTTATTAATTCTGTTCTCTGAATAACTTTTCTGCAAGTTACTCTTGTCTGGTGTAGAGTGCCTACTAGATTTATCTTGCATTCTACTGATTACTTTTTCTTTCGTTAACTTTATCAGTGCGTATATAGTTTTTAGTGCTTCCTCATTTAGCAGCTCATCGTCCGTTATCTCTAGATCTAACGCGCTGGCTATACTACGTCGTAAACTAGCTTGACTTAAATCTAGGTTACGATTACTTTCTGGAGTATTCATTAAAAAGTTATATTTGTCCATTGTATTATTTTTATTTACTGTTTGTAAAACTATTAATTCCACCGTTTGCGGTGCCGATTGCAGCAAGTTTAAAGCTTTGTCGTATTTTAAATTCAGCAATGTTTGCCCATTGACCGATATAATTTGATCCCCTGGTACTAATTTCCCACACAAATCAGCCGAACTTGCTGGTGTTATTGATTTTATGTACACATTTCCATCCGATCCTTCTGCTACTTGTAATCCTAATGCATTCATTTTATCTCTTTCGAGAATGGCTGTCACGAAAACTCTTTCACCTTGTACACATTCCATATTGTCTAACTTCTCAAATATGGAGGTGTTAAGGCAGGATTCATTTGTAGCTTCTCGGAAATTGAAAACGTCTGAATAAACCTTAGGAGATTCTAAAACGTAGGCAGTTGGCGCCTGCGACATGTTTTGACTGTATGGTCGCTCAGGCAGTAATTTCATACTATTTACTGTGCAGTGCTGCCTTTGTTCTGAACCTAGATCATCCGAATCACTATGATTAACACCAATTTCTCCAATACACGTACTGTACCTTTTTGGAGGTGATCTAGTTTGGCTACTATCTAGTACAGTTTTCATTCCATTGAATACTCTAGTCCCCATTTTTACGCCGTGCCTACGAGGTAAGCTGCTCTCTGATGAAGACAGACCTTCATTTGAACTGCCTTGCATGTTAGATGTATTTAAAAGACTTTCATTACTGTGTTTAGGCGAAAGGATTTGCCTAAGCAATTCCTCAGTGTCAGGTCTTTCATTTTCTTTGTTAACGAGTTTTTTGTCTCCAAATAAGTCCACTCTAAATCTCCTTCTAGCAGGTCTTCTAATCTTTATAGGATTCCTTACAGCTAAGTTATAACTATCTTGATAATTACTGCAATCAATTTTCTTTGGGCTGCCATCTGCATTCAAAGGACAACCAAGTTCACCTGATAAATAATTTATAAAGTCCTCTTTTGCATACAGCTTTAAATACAATCGGTGATGCAGAGAGGCCAGCCAAAAGGTGAAATAGCTCTTATTGTCAGTCATTTTAAGTTTATACTTTATTCCGATTTTCGATAAGCCAGAATATGTATTAGGCATTATGTAAAGGCTCTTTTTGTTGTAATAGAATGTGTGAATATGATGCCATGGTAAGCTTTGTAATACTATGCGATTTGTGTTGGAACCAGAACTATCTGTGATAGGATTAGTTCTGGAATAAAGAGTTACACCTCGTGGTCCAATTGATAACCAGACATCTCTGCAAAATCCATCCCTAGTTGCCCAAACTGCAGAATAAAAATGTGCTCCATAATCTCGGAATGTTTGTGCTAATGTAATATAATTAAGTATAGCTTTATTTTTGTCTAAACCACGCCTAGACTCGTGTGCTCTTTTCATTCGTAATTTCACATCAGCCATGTCGTTCGTTATTATATTTTCAGGTAAATAGTGCTCAAGTAGAAAATAATCTGCAGTACCGTGTTCCCTGTATGAAAATTCGCCAAATTCAATATGCAATGCATAACCAGCCAGTAAAATGAGATTCTGAATTGTTGATGTCATTTGCCCTTCGACAGTTGCTCTTCTCAGTTGTAAATACACTCTATGTCGCCAATCCCCACCTTGTATGTTACTAGCGACATTTTTTGGTAGAAAAAACTTTATTCTAAGGAATACAGTTAAAGAGACATCTTCTTCCATACTTTTGCTTTTTTTATTTACATGTTTGTGCCAATTTTCTGGGGCGATCTTTTTAATTTTGTAATCATCTGGTAAGAATACGAAGTCCCCTCCTATAAGTGTAGCAATGCCTAACATAAAGTTGTGCTCATATTTTTCACTGTGCACCAGAGCTTCAAACAATTGACCAGCTGTGACTGTATTTGGATCACAGAGCACTTCCACTCTCTGACCGTTAAGGAGTACAACAGTAATGACTCTCTTTTCACAAATAGCTGAGACAGTTAAGTCCAAATGTTTCATGGGCTGTGATGCTCTGACGATGAACTCAGGTCCTGTGCAGCCTTCTTTGCCTTTAAAACCAGTGTCTGCCTTGTAAAGTCTTGATGCAGCCCTTTGAACTGGCTTATTCCTACGGAAATTTGTACTTAGTGGTACTTCCTTGGGTTTTATTGGAATATTATCGTCTACATTAATAGCTGTTAGCGAGAATGCATTATTTTGAATTTTGGAATGTTCAATTTGAGTACTACAAGCAATGTCAAGTGTGGAATGTGCATTACTCAGTCCTCCTCGCCTTGGTGTATCAAACAGGTTGAATATCGCATTTCTGTGGTGTCTTGGTTGACGGTAACTTGGAAACGGATCTGCTTCATCGGGAGACTTCATAAGATTCACATAGCTTCTTGGTTGTGTGCTAACCTTAAGGCTTAAGTGGGATTTGGCTCCTGGTTTGATGGCCTTTTCTTTCTTATCTGGTAAGTTGTGGGGTTCAAAATGGTGGTGGTCCATGATAGGACTAAGGGTGATGGAGGCAGCTGAACAGGAGCTGCGGCCAGAGTCCTCATCACAGTTACGAGGCATGACTGAAAACTGAAAATTATATGTTCGTATATAACTTTAAAAGTGACAGATATATACTAAATATTAAGATTTGAATATTTCAACTGTGGTACATTTAAAGTTATGAGATCTCATAAACATTAAAATATATGCTCTTCATCTTTTTCATATTCAATACTCACAGTTATTACAATTATTCAGTTAAAATGATACAATTCATATCAAAAGTTACATTCCTAAATCAGTATTATTAGTGTAATCACAGAACTTGTGCAGTTTATATAAAATTACTATACACGGATTTTTTCCTTTATATTTAAGTATCCTTTTGTAAACTTTTTTTAAGAAAGGAGTTATTGCAGCATTATTAATAACCCAGGTTAGTTCTAGTATTACTATAAGTAACAATAATGAAACTATTACAATGTGCATCTTACCAACAATCAATTGGGTCCTTCTGAAATTTGTTTGCTATTTGTCATCTCATCAATATTCATGTACACAAATCCGGTACTAAACAATCTCTGAGTCAACCACCTTAAATAAGCAAAATAATAAAGACTATTGAACAGCTTAAAATACTAGCAAATAGGAAAACTAAAAGAGAAAACAAGAAACTGCGTTAATTTACTTCATAAAATAATCTCACACACGTTCATAATCACTACTTAGAAACAACGAATTTTACTTCATCAGCATTTAAATGATCACAGACGTTCTTATTTCAAATATTCCGAGACGAAGATGCACGCTATCTTACTTCTTAGTAATAGACGTTACAACATAATTTACAATAATTATCACTTTCACAATCAAAAATATTCAATAGAAGTTTAAATTTCAATTCAGTATTTCAGTTTGGTAAATATACAATAAATACCTTAATTTAAATCGCATCAAAGGTACTTACGAGAACGTAATTTTGTAGTTATTCATTCTAAAAGTTATTTGTAGTTACATTGTTCAATGTATTCATAAAATTTCTTTCGTTGGGATGTTTTTACGTTACAAAATAGTGTTTCCCAAAATTTTATACTCCTTTCAACTTCCGAATTCCTAACTTTTGTATGAGAAATTGTTCAACACTTCATAGCTCACAAGTTCACAACACAAAAATTGTATTTGTCTATTGTCTATAACTCAACTTCTCAATTCAACGTGAAATAGAATCATTTCTAGGTGGCCGAACTCATGTTGTCTCATTCACACCAAATTTATGCATCTTTTGTTGTGATAAAATGTGATAAAGATAACAAAAACAAAATTAATTATGAAAAACTATGAAAAGTGAAGTAGTTAACGTCTTATTTAATAATTAAGCATTGCTGTAACTGTTCTCTGTTAGCAAAGCAGCTGCAGGCCTCATCTCCGCGTTGATTGATGATTATTTGTTTAATAATACTAAAAGTCATTATGTTTTCGGGTAAAGTAATTTATTTATATAACTTTAAGCAAAGTACTTTACTAAAGAAGTCTGTTATACATTGGTTTCATCTTTTGTTAACTTGGAAACAAATATTGTAAAATCAATAATTAGCGTAAAAAATATTATTTTTGTTTTACTATTCAGAATTAAGTCCTAAGGGTTACTTTGTAATATGATTATGAAAAGTGCAACTGAAATACATAGTCAATACGCTATTTTTAAGTAATTAAAAATCAGGCAATCTAATGTTTTTTTAAAATATGTAAATTAACCTGACTTATGAAGTTACTGGTAATCTAAATTTAAACAGCAAAACCTTAAGTCAAGTTATGCAACTTCACATAGAAAATCGGTTCAATTTGAAGAAAATCAAAGATTAATAAATACTCTCGAGGGCAAAAATGTTCACCATTTGAAAATGGTCCGCAACCACATTCTTCTATTAAAACGCAAGAATTATTTCACGCTAAAAATAGGTGGTGTTACTTCCTCGCTCGAACTACTCATTCTACCTTAGTGCCTAGAAGCAGAAAGAGAAAAAATGCTTCCTATGAATGCTAAACAAAAGAAATAAAAACTGAAGGTTGACTTTCAAAACATTTGATATCTTGAAAAAATGAAAGCAATAATATATGATACTAGTCCTACAAGTGATTTTGAAAGTTCGGTTCGAATTTATAGAAGAAAAAAGGATCTGACAATGCCAAAAAGTTCACAGTTTATTTGCCTTATCATTATTTCCAACTTCTAAGTAATACCTTCCTTTCTCATAATTATCAATCAGTTCATCCTTTATTTGCAATAATTATTTAAGAGGAAAATTATGTATTTTTTTTGGCAAAACGATGTCTTTAACCCTTTTAAAGACACTCTGATTCATTTATCGTAAATCGAAACAATATTTGATAAAGGGGAGGTATTGAAATTGGACTGTTAAACAAGAAGCTAAGACTGTAAAACAATATATAAAAAAGTCAAGTCTGACAGCAAGACTAGACACTTGACATATTCGGAATTCTTGGATTTCAAGCTGTCAAACATATAAGTGTATCATCTATGCTGTCAAAGTTAAGTCGATCGCAGATGACGCAGATTATTAGATTCTGGAATACTTACTTTTATTATTATTCAATACAATGAGAGTCACTGTGTAATAACGCAGCGCGGTAGTGTTTAATAGTGCAAGTAGTTAGCGGCCACGCTTAACAATGGCTACGCTAATACAGTCGTATGAGCAGCAGTACTCCGTGCTTACGGCGGACATTACTGCTAAGATCGGTCGGCTGAAAGTGGCCAATGAAGGTTTGTTTAATTATGTATACTTAAAATACTGTCAGATTTTCTGACTACGCAAAATAATATATCACTGCCACCAATTTCGAAAAGTACATTGTAAAATAATGTATAAAAATTATGACCTGATAAGTTTTTGTTATTTAATTTTTAATGCAATATTCTTTACTTGATACACTTTTTTTGTAAAAATACGCAATTGCAGATGATCGTGAACGACTTACGCGGGAGATACAGTCAAACTTCGAGGAAGCAAATGATTTGGTAAGTAGTTTCTTATCAGTATTATCAGTAGCGTGCAAAAATCCAAATACGTTGCGACATGTCATTTATTCGGTATTCTCAAAACTGATCCGTCGGATTTTAGTATTTAGGGGTAGAATGGGTCCAAATGTTTTTAGTATAAATTTTACTAGATACCCAATTAATTCACTGTAAATCAATTATAGTTACGATATAAATTATGATAAATAAATAAACGCGTTCTACACTCATAGGCCCAAACTAGGATATTCTCCTGAATTGTGGGTGCCATGGACAAAGATAAATGCAGAAACAGAACAAGGATCTAATTTCGTCAATCCGTTAGGTACCTGTCTGGCCAGGGATCAAACACCAGAATCCATTGGGAGTCAGACTGGTATGGTAATGCTTTGCTGCAAAGGTCATCTGGTGCTTTTAATTATTCTTTATATATTTATTCTTTATATTTCTTATTTATTTAGCACAATTATAAAGCACAATATTTGTGTCTGTTTGTTAACAGCTGGAACAACTGGAATTGGAGTATCGGGGCTCTGGTGCTGGCTCCAGAGTGGCAGCGTACCGGGCTGAGCTGCAGCGCGTCAAGGAGGAATACAGATCAGTCTCCAGCAATACAGCCACCTGTGAGTGCTCCAATGATCTCTTTATTCTTCAATGCCTGGTATTGAGGTGGCTTCTTCTTCACACCAATTTCTACTAAGGTACAACCTTGGTTCCCATGAGTGGCATAATACCTGTAACTGACTTTGGGTAGAACACCTGCTCTCGTTGGAGTTATTTACATTTATATTATACTATGATTTCCTACGTGTGTTAGGGAAAGGTGTGGACTATTTACACATTTATCACCATACTCTTAAATATTCACAAGCTAAGATCACACCTCATGTTAAGACCCCTGACCTTTTTTTTTTTTTTGTTGACGGGGAGGAAACCTTCAAAAGGTACCCGGAGCCTTGAGGAGAGACTCCGGGTTATGTGGGATTTTTACCCACTAAAACCTCCTCGGTGGCCTTCCTCAGCGCTTGTAGGGGACCCCGGGACCTCTAAAGAAAACGCGCCAGTACCCCCTAGCGCAGCACCCCTCATGGGCTCGTCTCTTAGGGGACATGTAGCTGTCCCCCTGCATCTTCCGGTGTCTACGGCGACATGCAGCCACACATGCCACCGTCCTTCTCTGAGTGGGTATTGCGATTCGGACGCAATTATTGCGAAAGTTTTGCAATGTCAGTTCGACAAGGAATAAGACCCCTGACCTATCTTAACTTACTTAGAAATAGTATCTGTATTATCTTATTTGATATCAATGAGATGGTGTATATTACTCAGTTACGATAGAATCGGTGGTCCGAATTATATAAAATATTGCATGGATATTGCATATTTATTTCGATATTTTGTGCTAAGAATGTAATAAATAAAGAATAATATTTGAAGAGAGCGATAATTGTTGTGACATTTATGTCCCCTTATTATTTTTACTACTGCCGTCCGTGAAACGTCAACGCACTATTTCAACACACCTTTCCTTCCGCCCAACAGACAACATAGACCCCGAGGAGTACGACGACTGGTCCGGCAACGACCAGCGCCGCAAGCTGCTGGACAACACGGAGCGCGTGGAGCGCAGCGGGCGAGCGCTCACGGAGGGCTACCGCGTGGTGCTGGAGACGGAGCAGATCGGGGCCGCCGTGCTGCAGGACCTGCACTCGCAGCGGGAGGGCATCCAGCGGTCGAGGGGCAGGGTGAGTAGTAACGTGTAATACTCTATATTACGTTAGTAGTTGGTCAATGACTTACAGATTATTTCAAGTTTTCTTTTGAGTCGTCGTCGTCGTCAACCCATTATTGTCCCACTGCTGGGCACAGGTCTTCTCTCGGAATGAGAGAGTTTAGGCCATAGTCCACCGCGCTGGCCAAGTGCGAATTGGTGGACTTCACACACCTCCGAGAACTGTTTTTTTTTAAAGAACTCTCGGGTGTGTAGGTTTCCTTACGATGTTTTCCTTCACCGAAAAGCAGTGATAATTAATGTATAATACGCACATAAATCAGTGGTGCGTGCCTGGGATTGAACCTCGGACCTCCCGATCGAGAGGGCAAGTTTTAACCATTAGACTGTCACTGCTCATTTCTTTTGAGTACCTTAATCGAAACAGAGAGTGTCTACAGTTGGTTTGGTAAGCATTGGTGTGCAGTTGATTTGGTCCCGACTATTGGTCGGATTTCGCTGAAATTGGGCACACTGGTGACCAGCATTAATCGCATGGGATGCTCATCACCACGGTATACTTGAATCAAAAGTGGGTTGAGCCTCGGAAATCGGCTAGTCAATTAATATAACAACAATATTGTGTTTCAGCTGCGCGAAACAGACGCGACGCTGAACCGTTCGTCCCGGCTGGCCAACTCGCTGGCGGTGCGGGCGATGCGCGACCGGCTCGTACTGGCGTTGGTACTTCTGGCGCTGGGCGCTCTGCTGTGCACGGCGCTCTACCTGTACGTCACCTAGCTGCGCGCCGGGCTGCAGGTACGTACACTGTTATTATGCACTAGAGTTGCTACGAATAGTGAATTACCGGATATTCGCGGATTGGCGGAATACCGAATACCGAATATTTGCCTACGTTGTCAGCCGAAGCGCTGAATATTTGGCACGCCGAATTATGTAGTAGTACAGATGAGGATTCTTCTCCACTTCGTAAGGAAAGACACTTGAATGAAAATGATAGGACTCTTGAAGTACACGACGGTTTCTAGAATTGCTTTGAGGAAGTCGCTACAGATAATATTCGCAAAATTCGCAAAAAAAATATTTACTGCTCCTGGGAGTAGTGTTAACAGTGAGAGATTATTTTCTGAGGTTGGCATAATTTATCATGAAAAGTGTAATTGTTTATTGCAAAAAATACAGAAAAGCTTTTATTCATACATCACAATTTACCTCTAATTAATTTTAATTATTGATGTGTTATAATTTGGAAATAAAACATAATTATTTTGATTAATATAACGTGTCCTTTTTTAATATTCGTGGCATCTCTATTTTGCACATTCATAGCTTACTCCTAAGATATTATCGGTGCGCTGTAACATGGGACTCTTTAAAGAATATGCGAAAAAGTTCAACTTCAACACCACTTTCATTTTATACAATTTCCCAATTCAAATTCTGACATTCTAACGAATTTTTTTTCTTCCTGCTTCCCATCTGGTGGTCAGATGTCACATCTGTTGGCATCACTAAGTGCGGCCCTACTGCAGGTAATAATTTATTTTCTATTCTCAAAAGTTTTATGATTGGTTTTAGATAAAACTCATATTCTTACTAGTCCACAACTGGTAGTGTCTATAATTAATTTAAATGGTGTAACCATTTGAATTATAGTAAAACAATAAATAAATAATGGGAGTTAATCACTGTGCCATCAGGTGGATACAATGGCTTAGCGTGGCTTCATGCCGCTCGGGGCGAAAGTAGAATTTACCGTCCATCAACTTAAATTTTTTTGTCGACAAAAAAAAAAATGCCCCCCCGCCCCCAAAGTGCCGTCTGGGGTGGACCGCAACATCGCCCACGCTACGCCACTGGGTGGACAGGAAGCTCGTTTGTTTATCATCTAAAAACTCATACAATTAAGTGTACACGTCACGTAACGTATGTATGCACCCCCAGGACTACAGGTTCGTGGAGCTGCGTTCGCTGCGGCAGCTGGTGTACTGGGTGTACGCGGCGAGCAGCAAGCTGCTGCCGCTGCTGCTGCGCGCGCTGCTGCTGCGCCGCGCCGCGCTCGCCGCGCTCGCCTGGCAGCACCACCGCGCCCGGAAGCACGAGCGCCACTGAGGCCACGTGGGCCGCGTTCCAGAAGACGCTCGTAAAGCCCGAAGAGACGGAACGACGTTTTAGACGTTTGAGGCGTTGTGATCGCGTTCTGGAACACGCCCTATAAGACGACCGCGGTAGTTATGGTCGCGGCGTACTCATGACGGCATGACTTACGCTCACGACGACCCATCTAACAAGGTGGGTCGAAGTGATCGACTTCGACCCACCTTATTAGATGAGTGAGCGGAAGTCATGACGTCATAAGTGACGTTTTCGTCGCGATCACAACGACCGCGGTCGTTATGCGGAACGATTAAAGGAGCATTGTGAGCGCCTTGGGGAACGCACCCGATATGATATGGATTGATGCTGTGCCGCGAATGAGTTCTGTCACGATTGAATAGTGAGATATGATACGGATTGATGTTCGTCCGCGTGTGAATAGTGATTGTTTCATTTACATTGAACAGTATAGATTTAGTGGCGTAGTGTGAGTTCATACCGCCCGGCACGGAATAGACTTTAATGTTTTAAAAAAATGGCGGCAAAAAAAATTGCGAACTTTACTTACTCGTTGACACCTAAGCTGTGGATGTATGAGAAATTGGACTGGATTTACTGTATAAAATGGTCTTCTAATTCCAATGATCCTTTAATGGGTTGAATACGACCACAGCTTAGTTATCTCACAGACCGAGTGGATGAACACTGTAAAGTGAGCTAAAAAATTGTGTTACAGGAAAATTGTTTGGTGTTGATCAGTAAGCTGTTTGTAGTGTGAACATAAGACAGCTTCAGTGAAACAAGCAATTGTTTGTAATGACATTGTGGAATGGTATTGTAAAATGTGTGAACATGAGACTGGTTAATGCGATCTATTGTGTATATGTAATGTAATTGTGGCATCGATTGTTACAGAATTTTGTGAGGGCAGTGTTTGTGATATGGATATGACATAGCAAATAGTATGTTACAGATTGATAAAAGCAATTCAGTTGGATGATAAAGTAATACTTTAAATAAATTTTACAGGATTTAAAATTAAATCTTCAGTTGTCAGGTCTTTTCAATCTTAGGACTAATTTCAGAGTCATGCAAGTCATTGAATTCAAAATTAAATGAAAATATATGCCGATCTTTATTGGTTAAATACATGTTTTTGGAGTCTATCTTTGACTTAAAAACATTTTCAAAAAACATGCTACTTGGACAACATATATTGGAAATGTTTTTAAGTTCGTTTAGTCTTTTAACAAATGACTAATTCATTAAAACTAATGTCTAACTCAAGAATTAAAAAACTAATCACACAATGTGGATAGGCAGAAATAACTTGACTTTTCAATAGAACATAAAACACTGTTTCATCACTAGTTGTCAATAGGTGGACTATCTAATTTCTAGAAATGACTATTATGCTATGTTTTATACAGTGCAGGAAGATATTTCTAAATTATTGATATATAAAGACTGTAAACATAATGTGTGTGATGGGTATCTTGTCCGAGCACAAATTTGTCGTATATTTAAATGAAGAATAATTAATAATAATGAAGAATATTTCGAAATGTAGTTAAAAAAAATTACAGTATTATTGATGTGTTACGTAACATCAGTAGTAAACTCAGTCTGTAGTTGAGTAGTTATTGATAAATATCTGGATAAGATTTGTAACCCCATTTTCTCGATGTGGTGTCTCTTTCTGCATACTACTTCTCTTCGACTTATTATTAAGGGTAATTTCATAAAAAAATCTTTTAAATGTCACTTGCAATAGAATTATTTAAGCAGCTTCTCTCCTTAAGATATAAGTCGAGATAACGAAAAAAAAATTATGTAATCTATATTAATTAACAAATAGTCAGTATTATGAGTATATTCAATAAAATTTGCTAATAATATTAAATACTACTATATTATTTATTGTTTGTAAAATTCGCAAAAAAATAAACACTGTCCATTTCAAATATGCTTCAATGTCTGTGTATTTGTATTCGTAAGTTATACATATTTTAGACAATGTTTTTTATTGTGGAAACTTAGATGTTCCTTAAAACAATTTTTAGATGTTGACGTATCTTCGTAGATGTAAAATAGTGATATTATTGTGTATTTTTAAGGGATCGAGTTGTATGTATAAGGATTCGAAGGACCACGATTGTAACATTCCAGAGAGATGGTGTTTTATAAATTTTGCTATTATATGTGCACTAATTTAAATACTGCACCTATTTAATGACAAATTATTACTCAATGCGACTTTTCTAATATGATAACATGATGGTATAATCGATTTTTCAGTCACTAAATGTAATATAGATGTAATATTAAGTATGTAATGTAAAACTGCATATATGCATGTGCTATTGTTGAGATTTCTATATATTCTTCTCCTTTCTCTTTCTCCCCTTAACATTACCTCTTATTATTTTGTGTTTACTGAAAGTTTAGTTCAATTATGTTAGAAAATATTAGAAATACATTCCTTTATTAAAACAGCTGTTTAGTATTGACATAATTTTTGACTAGCTTGCTATTCTGTACTGGCTTGTAGTTCATAACTATTGTTAAATACAACCTATTCTTATTCTAAAGGGCCCAAATGAGTTATATCTTCTTAGTACTTAGTCCCGCTTTTGTGACTTTACTTCCTAAGCTCTTTAATAGCATAGAGATAGATATTTAAAAAAATATATGTGACATTTTACACTCTATTATTATACCATATTGTTGAATTGTCTATTTAAAAATTCACCATAAGCTTCATATAAAAATAAATAGTAGAAAAATCACATTTTTAATCTAAAAGAATATTTGACTGGCTCATTCGCTTTAATGCCATTTGTATGTAGATCGTTATCAAAGATTATTCTCTGTTCAGATATCAATATTAATAAAATATGTTCTTGTTGAGTTCCGAATAAATCTCGAAAATTAAAATATCTCGGTGTAATAAATTCTAGGTTAATTTCAAATTCTATACCACAGTGATATGCAATTTTGACACATTCGTCCATAAATTACACGGTACAATTATCTTTTACTACAAACATATTATTTTATTAAAATATTTCCTCTCTCCTTTAATCATTTCAACTTCATTGCTATCATTGTTATCTGAATATTGTGTATTGTTGTTTAATGTGTATAAGGTTATTGTAATTTGGTGTGAGACTGTTGATAAAATTAGGACAACTATTTATTGTATCCATTGCTTAAGTGTAACTATTATAGCTAAAAAGTTCGAGGCTAATAAAGTATATAAATTAAAATCAGTTTTTTATTTATGTACATATTAATTCAATTAAAATTGAAAGATAATATTATTGACAGAACATAAGAGGATTATATTTGCTAAAATTTTAGTTTTGTAGTGAAAACAACAGTAAAACATGTTGTGTTAAAATACTTGTTTAAATAACGTCTTTCGAGATTTTAAAGAATAACTCTAACACAAATAACTGCACATAGTAGGTATTTTTATATGAATTTACTGATTATGGCCTAGAATATCTGTTCGAAATGTGCGTAATATGTTAGTAGTATAAGCATTTAAATCGTGATTAAGGATATAGGGTATGCATAGCAAGATATATCAATATAGCCACAATTATGATATAAAATTGTTGTACAGATAAATAATACAATTAGGTTTTCTAATTTATATTTATTAACATTCTCGTTCAATAATTATTTATATCATTGTTTCCATTTCTGGAAAAACCAAAACCATACTCATAATTTTATAAACATTAGTAGTACCATTTCTGTTAAAACAAATTAAATTGACGATATTTCTATATTTTATACAACCTTAAACATAAATCTACAAGGCAAAATATTATATAATTTATTCGTTTTTCAAGTATTGATTAAATTAAAAACGGATCAATAGGGATTAATCACATAAAAGTACTAAATATAGACATAACAATTTAAATATGATATCTTGCGTAAATACGCGTCTTCAAGTAAGGAAATTCTAGTTGAAACGGTGAAGCAATAACTATATTATTATGTTAACTGCAAGTCCGTTTGGTAACTTATTATGTTGTTAAAATAATGTGTGGACTAGACTAGATATTATTTTATTGTGCCTAGAAGTAATTTCTAAATATCTGTTTCAAAAATAAAACAGATAATTTTAGGTACATATTAGTAAAATTGTTAATTTTCATATATATCGGGTACTCATAAAACGCCGATTTTAATAACTGCAATATTTCGACTGAGTTGCATGAATCGTAGTTATGGCGAAATTGAGGTGACAAGATGCCATTTTTCGATCTTAATTCGCGTATTATCTATTTGTAAATAGAATATCGTTGAATTAAAATATACCTAATAATTCAAATAGCTTATTAACTGGTGGATTCTATTTCGTTCTTATTCACTTCTTGAGCTCGTAATAGGCAACCGCGACGGGTTTGTAAAAACATTTCACTATGGAATTATTATAAAACAATGTTTCGCAATTATAACTTAATAAAATGCTTACGAGTTAATAATATTTTTCATTAAAAAATCATCGAATTGAAATCTCGTCAACAAATTTTCAAAAATTATATCATCAACGATCTAATCAAATGCCTAAAAATCATCGGCCAAATGATGAGGCTATTCTTTCATTTTGATATACAGATTTCTTTACGAGGACAATTTTATGTCAAGTTCTGTTCCGGTTCCGGCGGGTTCTCCTCGTCGACTGGTTGTCCCAGGGACACGAGACGCATTTTGTATTCATTTAACTTCAAATCCTGTATAAACAATAATACATATTACTGGAGGGTTAATAATTTAGACTAAATATTTGACAATACAGATGCTACGAAAAGGAATTAGGCCGAACACCATACATTGTTAGCGAATACTGAAACGTAGTCCAATATTTAATACTGTTCACTTTTGTCGTTAGTTATAAATTAACAATCTGTCGTTTGTAGCATAATATATGGTCTATGGTCCATAGTCTATACTTGTCTATGGTCCACAGTTAGTAGTCGTTTCGGAGATTTCGAAGTGTTCGAATCTCATTGTGTCGTTTTCGTTGGCTTTAGCCAAAGTCGTAGTTTCCGGATTCGTCGGGCGCGCTCGCGCAACTTTGTCGTTATAGTTAATAATCCGGAATAGTAGCCACTAATTGTAAAATTCCTTCTTTTCGCGTAATAATCAAATTCGTGTGCAACGTGCTGTAAGATCGACGCAACGTGTCGGCAGTGGATGGTAGAGGGTAACTGGTAGACCACTGCGAGGTAAGACTAGCTAGCTCCAGCTAAGGGTGAGTCGAAGGTGCCTTATACCCTATACATGAGGCTGCGCCCATCAGCAGCAGGTGAGTGCGTTAGATACTATAGCACGTAGCATTTTTATCGTCGCAAATACAGTCCACTAAACCTATTTCGAGACACGACCATTCTGTCAATCGAAGGAGGGTTTCGGCCTAACTCCGAAATCCTTCAAATACTATTTTCAAACTTTTAAATATTAAACATGGAAAATTTTATTCATCAAACTCAGCTTAAAATTGCTACAGCTACTTCCATATAAAGAATATCTGGAATACTATGAGGTTGAAAAAAGTGATATGTTATTATGAAAATATAACAAGTACTCGCAGGTTTATTTAATTATTATTAGCTTATTATTGAATTGCTTTTACCGCTTGGTATATTTATAAAAAAATCAATATTAACCTGATCAGCAAGCAACTCCAACAAATCATCTTGATCCTTCTTCAACTTATCCAACTCTTCAACAGCAGTCCTCTGGGCTTCCTGCGCCGTCCTCACGACCTCGTTCAACCTGGCCACCTCCCGGTTCAGTTGCTCCACCTGGGCCTCGTACTCCGCGATCCTGGGATCCGGACCGGGGACTGGGCCCGGGGTTGGGAGACTCGACGTGGACACCTGGGCTTTCAGCAGCGTGTTCTCGTCTTTGAGAAGCGAGTTAGCTGCTATCGAGTCGTTGAGTGCACTCTGAAAAATTAAATGTTTTTTTTAATACTTAAACCTTACTATCAGGCAGACAGGCTACCTGATGGAAAGTAGTCACCGTCGCCTATGGACATTTGCAACACCAGAGGAGTCGCCAATGTATCGCCGGCTTGTTTTGAAGGAGAGCTCTTTTCGCACCTTTTTTGAAGAGCCCCATGTCATAACGCCCCGAGAATACCTTAGGAGGAAGCTCGTTCCACATCTTGTACGTCCGTGGCAGAAACGAGCGTGCAAACCGGACCGACTTGTTTCCGGAACGTAGTTTCAAGTTCATACAAATGTAAGCTTTATGTTCAGATACTTCCCGCAAGTTTTCAAGAGAGCGCCATTAGCAGCCTGGCTAAAAGAGGAATTTATGCCAATAATTACGTAAATTTTACCGTACGTAGATTAATCCCCCTTAAAAATTGGCGATCGTTGCACCACTAGAGACTTGAGACCAAGTTTCTCATTAATACGTTCTTTATTGACCCTAGTGGTAAACCAGACAGACAATGTTTTACTGCATTTTCAATATACTAAGGCAACCGACCTTAGTATTTTTCTGAAAGTGATCAATCTCTTAGAAAAAAATGATTTAGCGCTCTGAAAATAGTCTCGGTAGGTTTGCTCACATTTCACATCACGTGCATTAAAACTTTTTTATATAAGTTTGAAGAAGCAAACTCTCCAGCTGATAGTAAGCATTGTAAGCAATTATTTCTGCCAAAGATTATATCTGATGATGCAACGCATCTGTGATGATGCGTTGTTACTCCCAAGGACTACAATGGTCGCTTTATACGAAAGTGAGCCGAAAAGGACATCCTTCCATCAAACCTAGAAAGACGTGTTGCGGAGGTAACTCCGCGATGGAAGCATATTTGCTCTAGTGCCTTTTAATTAATAAAAAATACTACTAGTAGTTACAATATTCAAATATGCATGCACGAGTGTGTGTACGGGTCTCCCTCAGGCTCTAGTTTTTGTGAGTTTCTCTCACGTTCTCTCGTTACGTACGTATACGTATACGTTGTGTATCGGCGTACGTGACTGAGTTTGTGTGTATGTGTGTGTGTGTGCGCGCGCGTGAGTGAGTTTTTCTCGCATGTTCTTTCAGTGTATTTGTGCGTGCGTGTGAGTTTTAGACTTTCTGCGCGCATGTGTGTGTGCGCAGCGCGCAAGCGTCGTGCGTTCTTCTCTCTCTCGCTCTGCGTATGTGTAAGCGAGACAGAGCCAAGCCCCACGCTCACCCGCAGCTCGCTCTGCGTGTACGCGTGTTAAGGCGAGACAGAGCCAACCCCCCCGCTAACCTGCAGCTCGCTCTGCGTATACGCGTGTTAAGGCGAGACAGAGCCGCGCCCCCGCTCACCCGCAGCTCGCTCTGCGTGTACGCGTGTTAAGGCGAGACAGAGCCGCGCCCCCGCTCACCCGTAGCTCGCTCTTCGTGTTTGTGTTAAGGCGAGACAGAGCCAGGTCCCCGCTCACCTGCAGCTGGCGGGCGTGCGCGTCGAGGCGGTCGCGCTGCAGCGCCAGCTCGTGCAGGCGCGCGTCCTGCTGCCGGATGAGCGTCTTGTACTGCTCGAGGCCGGCGGGCGCGCGCTCCGCCTCCGCCGACGCCGCGCGCGGCTCCAGGCTGCTCGTCAGCACGTCTGGGGGGGGGGGGGGGACCGAGCGGTTAACTGTACTGTCTTGAGTGGTGGTGGTGCCTACCCATTATTGTCCCACTGCTGGGCACGGATCTCAGAATGAGAGAGTTTTAGGCTATAGTTTACCGCATTGGCCAAGTGCGAATTGGTGGACTTCACACACCTCCGAGAACTTTTTTTATTAAAAGAACTCTCGGGTGTGCAGGTTTCCTCACGAGGTTTTCCTTATAAAAACCGTTTACCGGGATTACCCCTCAACCACTTATAACACATATGATGTATCAAATTAGAAAAGTAACATGTTTTACTTAATTTTTATTTTTTACTTAGTCACGAACTTACTTCTCGCATAAACATTAGGTAGTTTTTACGTGAAAGAGTAACACATACCTTGCCTAAAAATCAAAAATCTAAAATTATCAATGTTCCTCCACTATATTATGCATGTATTATACATACAAACCTTCCTCTTAAATCACTATCTATTTAAAAAAACTGCATTAAAATCCATAACGTAGTTTTAAAGATCTAAGCGTACATAGGGACAGACAGCACGAAACAACTTTGTTTTATACTATGTAGTGATTTATATAATGAATGTCTTTATTTCTATGGACTTATTGAATAATGGATTATCTGGTCAATCCATGCATAAAAATAACACAGTTATAATTCTGTGCAGAAAAGTTTATTTTTGAAAATTAATTTGAGATAAACCTTGATTATGATTTTTATGGGATTGGCTATTCTTCTGGGATTAACTATGATTCTTCAAAAAATATGTCCGAAAACTCACTTTCCAACGACTTGAAGAGCCTGCAGAACTCATAATCAATGAGTATGTCCGTCGCCGCCTTCGCCCGCAGCTGGGGGTGCTTGGCCGCCTTGTTGTACAGCTCGTGCTTGGTCACCTCGCCGAGCTTCGCCGTGAACGTCTCGATGCCGATCCGCTTCAGCAGCAGCTGCCGGAGACACTCGCCCGTGTAGTTCTCCACTGAGTCGTCGTTGAAGTGGATGCAAATGCCCAGGAGGAACGCTGATAGACCTGGGTTAATGATTCATTTTGTTAGTTTTGCATTTATAATATTAATAAGATTAACACAAGGACGACTGTTATTTATAAAAATAGTAAGCTCATTTTTTCATTATGTTATTTCCAATTGACTTTTGCAAAAAATCTAATTCAACATTTGAAAATAAATAAGGTACATACCATTATCATTTATATTTAATTTATTGTTATATACGTAGGTACTGTACATTCAATAATTTGATTGTCTCACCTAGAAAAGTCTACACAGTCAGACTGATATTATACGATTAGAATAAAGAACATCCAATGCGACATATATTTTTTTGGAAATAGTAAAATTGATTTATTTCTGAGGTTTTTAGTATTTAATTCAATATTTCGAAATAATGAGCCCTATTTCATTCTTACAACGCGATACTCTCTCATGGCGTAATTGCCAGTCCCTTTTCTTCCTGGGCCCACTACCGCGTCATTACCTTGCAGCAGACACTCGTTGTCGTCGTGCTCGTTGGAGCAGGTCTGGTTGACGAGGTAGCCCACGCCGCCCGGCACGCGCAGGAACGCGCTCACCGCCGCCGCGCACTCCGCCGTCCACTGGGAGAGCAGCATCAGCAGCGCCACCTGGTGGTCACACGTGGAATGAGTGACCAGGTAGTACCAGTGTACGTACCATTGCCACAAATACTTCTCTCGTTTCGGTGAAAGGAAGTGGTTGCCCTGGCTTATACGATACACCCGTCCCAGCTTAGAAGTAGCAACGTATCTTTTTTTATCTGATTGGAGTAGCAAACGAGCTGATGGTAAGTGGTCACTGCCGCTCATGGACATTTGTAATCAACTTCATATAGAACATGGATTTTATCTGAAGTCAATCACAGATGCATTGCTACTGCCGAGGACTATTATGGTCGCCTCATATAAAAGTGTGCGGGCAACCTCACCCTTCTATGGAAACGTAAGAAATGCTTCACGCTAGAAATAGGTGTGGCGGTGGTCGAACACGAGCGAACTTCACTGAATCTGCCACCTGGTGCATCTTTGATCTGATGTGGCACGAGTTGCTAGAATGAGGGAGTTTCGACCGGGAAGGTACCACCGCCACACCTATTGTCGGCGACTCATCTAATTAGTTAGATTAAGTTCCTTTATGTATGATAAGAATATGATAATTGTATTATGAATAAGTCTTAAGAAGTATGATAAGAATTTAGCTAAGATAATTTGATATTTCGGAAGTGTTCATTACTATAGAATCACAACAGACTCAAGCTATGATTATAACACGATGTGAAAGAGATGCAAGATGTAAATACGAGATAGCGAATAGGTTTAAGAAAATTGTATGGAAGTATTATGTAAATCATATGTTTGTTGTAATTTTTGATAGTTTTAGTTAAGACATATTGTTATAATTAGTGTAGATCGATAGGTTAAGCATTTCTCTACATTTTTATATACAATAGATAAGGATAAGATTTAGAACTTAGGATTTATTAAGGAAAATAAGTGTAAGATAGGACAAAATTGCTATGTTTTTACGATGTTTTTTATGAATAACTTTTTTGTCTTTTTAGATATAAGATTAAGGATTGTATGGTTTTGTAGATCTTTTGAAGACGAATGTAACGATGTATGACACATGTATGTAAGATTTTGGGAAGAAATAAAGAATTAGCCGGACATGGGTCAGCCAAAGTGAAAATTAGATCGAAATATTGGGCAATAGGGGCTTAGAGCCGTGCGGCTCTCTTTAAGGTAATGCCGAAGGGCAGCGGACCAGGCGGGTTTATAGCTGCGAACATGGCCTCCAGAGAGAAGCACTCCCAAGAAGAAAAAGAAGAAAGAAGACTCTGAAGAAGAAAGAAGACTGAAGACTCAAGACACTCAAGACTCAAGACTGAAGACTGGAAACTCTGCAGGACGGAAGGACCTTCTGCAGCAGGAAGAGAGAAGATTCTCCGCGAAAGAAGAGCGAAGAAGATTAGGGCTAGGCAAGGGGGATTAGGGCTAGGCTTTGGCTGGTCCACTAAGGCTTAAACAGATAACGTCATTCTTGTTTCTTTTAAAAACGTCTCCCCCCACACCTACCCCCCGCACCCTCTACATCGACGCAGGAAGAGAACGGCGCAACTCCCCGACGCGAAGTACACACACGAGCGGGCTTCCGGCGCCGGACGAGCGAAAGTCCGTCCGTAACAACATCACGCCCGCCCCCCTCCGTCGCGGTAAGAGCCGTCGGTGAGGACTCGCTTTAGCCGACGGACGCGCCTGCGCACTCACGACAACGCACGTGGGGCGCACGGCACGCACGCCCCGCGACACCTATTTATAGAGTGAAGTAGTGGTCTCGCTTTTCGGTCAAAGGGTGTAGTTGCCGCCGCTTTCATAACACACGACCATCTTTGCTTGAAAAGTAGCAACACATCTATCATTGACTGTGCTTGTATGGTCAAGAATGGATATCATTGAAATCATCAACATTAAGAACTTTTCGTTGCCACCACCGCACACGACAATGTGATGGTGACAGTGACTCCATGGCCTAACGTGGAGCTAAGAAATAAAGACAAATTAAGTTAAAAAAAAGAACTATTGTGACAAAAGGCACGGACGATCGGTCTGTGGAGTTTTTGTGTAATAATAAAAAAAATCTTAGATCAATTCAGAGAACTTAGATCGATTCGTCTTTTTCAACTAGCATATAATAATAAAGTGAATATAGCCTTATATACATTCGGTGGTTCAACATAGTCGCCTAAATAGGTCAGTCGTGCATAAATGCATGATAATTGGTCTGTCCATTACTCGTAATCATAGCTAATTTAGGTAACTACTGAACCAGTTTTGACTTGATATCCGAGATACGGTTAGTAAGAAACGTTTATGCCAATATAATCACATTAGCCTTTTAGAAGTGGGTAAGAGAGCGTCTATCGAATACGTTTTTTTTTATCTGACTAAAGTAGCATACGAGCATGCAGTCCAACTGATGGTAAGTGGTCACTGCCGCTCATGGACATCTGTAATCAACTTCATACAGAACATGGGTTCTATCTGAAATCAATCACAGATGCGTTGCTACTCCCGAGGACTATGATTATCGCCTCATATAAAAGTGTGCCGGCAGCCACACCCTTCCATCGAAACGCAAGAACTGCTTCACGCTAGAAATAGGTATAGCGATGGCATTTCCCCGGTCGAACTACACTGGTTCTACCACCTTCAAAACCTGCATGCTCGTTTGCTGCTACAATCAGATAAAAAAAAAAGTTGTGCGATTTTCTTTTACTTCCCTTTAGGATACCCTTAATCCAACAAACTAAAATTCCTATTTGTGTACTTGGAACTAAAGAAGCTAGGCAGAGCGCCATACACAAGTTGGTCATATTCTTTGTTTCAATCCTACTAATATCACGTAAGATTGCTCAAAGTCTGGAGAGAAACATGCTTTACTTAATTCATTTCGGAATTTTACATTTCTAACATAAAAAAGACGTAATATTAAGCTAATAAACCCCTCAGAGAGATTTCAGCTGACCCTCTCCCCGTATTTGAGACAAAGAGATTCAACTCGAGCCGCTTCCAAAAGTCTCACTTAAATATTGGATGTCGTAATTAAATAAACAGAGAGAGCACTGATAGCCTAATGGTTGAAACTTGCCCTCTCAATCGGGAGGTCCGAGGGTCAAACCCAGACATGCACTACTTATGTGCGTATTAGATATTAATTACTACTACCCGAAAGATATTTAAAAAAAAAACATGCGTGCGTACAAAGTACACATGTCAGAAGTGAAACTTCTTTGGCGAACTAATTTATAAATCTTGTTTATATTTATACAAATCTAAAACTTTAAATTTCCAAGATTAAGAGGAAGGGTAAAAGGCGTGATACGACGTTCGCTCTGTCTCACTTTTTCTCTCAATCTTTCTCACTCGCTTGCTCCCTACTCTCACTCCACGGCTAGTTGCTCATGCTACGTTCGCCCTGTCTTACTCTCTCTCAATCGGTCTCGATCACTCTCTCTCTCTTTTCCGACACTTCCGTTGCATACCGGCGTGACGTTTCATCTGTAAAAATTTTACCCTCATGCGCCTAAAGAAGTTTCACTTCAAAAATGTTCTTGGAGGTGTGTGAAGTCCACCAATTCGCACTTAGCCAGCGCGTTGGACTATGGGCTAATACTCTCTCATTCTGAGTGAAGACACTCGCCCAGCAGTGGGACAATAATGGGTTATACCCAATGAAACATAACTTACATGGTATACGAAATGAAACTCCACAAACCTTTGACTGAGGCTTGGTGGTCTGCTGGAGCAGCAACGTGCACTGATGCAGCAGCGACACCGGCGAGCTGCCTATATTGGTTGCTAGCAACACCCGTAGCAACTGCTCCTTCTGGGCCTGGTTGTCTATCAACGCGTGCATGAGGGCGACAGCGGAGAACCAGTTGGAGAGTACGTCGGAGGAGAAGAGTCCTCCGCAGAGCAACTGCCCGCTGGTGAGGATGGACACGTCGGACGTGGACGGCAGCAGCGTCTGCACGAGCCCCGCCTGGCTCAGCTCGTTGTGGTAGAGGTAGCATTGGAAGCAATATAGGATTGCGCACCTGAAAATGGAAACGTATTTGGGTCATCAGATGATAAATCAAATAGTCTGCGAATGATTTTTTTTAATAGCTCATCATTAGCTAGATGACTTTGGGGGTTTATGATTTTAGACAAAAAAAATAAGAAAAAAAATATAAAAAGAAATATCGGCAAAAAGAATTCTTAAAGAATTCAAAAACCGCATATCGTGAGTACCCGTTAATCATTAAAATGTTTAGGGGTTTAATTTGATATTTTTCATTATGTTTACTGATACCAGTAGTGTCTGTAAAGTTATCATGTGTAAAGTACACAGTTTTCTGAAACATTCCAATATATCCCTTCTAGATGGTATCACATTTAAGGAAGCTTTTGGAGTTGGATAAACTTAAAAGTTTATAGGCAAAAATAGGCAGATTTTTTTTTGTTTAATATAAATTTAATAAGAATAAATTTACCTTAAATAAATTGGCTGTTTCTCATTCACCATCGACATCAACAGCACGACAATAGCGGGTCGCGGCGGATTGGACGGCGCCACGACATTGCCGATAAAATCCTGATTCACGGTATTACCCCTAACCACCTCACCGACAGTGTTTATCGTCTCCGTCAGTATGTCCGCGGGGACGCCACTCGCCATCAATATATTACACAACGCGTCTAGTAACCCAACGTTCTTCATAATCTTCTGGCAACTTGATATAATTTGGGCAGAATTCGTCGGAGATACCAAAGTCCTCACAATCAAAAGCATGCAGTGGACATTCGAGACCTTCTGGGGCGACCAGCCGGCTTCCTCCGTGTCTTCAGACGTGTTAAACATAGGCAGCATCTTCTGTATATAGCTTCCTTCTTTGAAGAAGTTGATGTTACTGCTGTTATTCTTCAGTAAATTGAACATTAGCAAGAGACAATCTTCCACAATTATACCACCGTCAGAGTACCCTTCGCTGGAAACGATTTCGAAGAGCCTATCGAATGCGTTTTCGAACGCAACTATTTTCTGTATATTAGCGTTCCCGACTGTTAACTTTATCAGGGAGAGGAGTGTTTGATTCCGGATAACTTCCCGATTGTCGCCGAGAAGATCCATCATCTTGGAGACGCCCATTGGCTTCACGAGTATTACTTCTTGGATGTCTTTCGGTCTGTTTGTGAGCATGGAGGTTAATAGCTGTATGGCGGAAAGCCTGACTCTAAAATCGTACTCGTCTAGCAGGTCAAGAACTAGTTGTACGTTATGATGATCTTTGAGAAACACCTCCGTGAACTGCTCGCCGATGTTGAGAGGCACCATGGGATTCTCTTCCTCTTCGTCGAACTGTGCTGGCGACATTATATTGTTTAAGGTGTCTAACGCGTAGTTTATAGTCTCGTTGTCAGCTCTGTCTAGTTCTAGAACCTTGAAAAATATATTTTAATTTTAATAATTTAGCTTCTCAAAAGTATTACAACAATCATTTTTTTAAATACACATGATGGGCTTCTTGGACACCCAACTGGTACGAAAAGTGTATAAAGATAGAATTTCTTATTTGATTCTCAGAGTGTCTTATGTGACTGACTACATAAAAAATTAATGCCATATATCTTATGGCATATTATGTGGCTTAGGATAGATATCTAGGAAAAAATCTATCACTACATAGTATAAAACAATGGCGCTTCACCCTGTCTGTCCTTTTATATGCTTAGATCTTTAAAACTCTACGGATTTTAATGCAGTTTTTTTTAATAGATAGAGTGATTAAAGAGTAAGGTTTTCTTGTATAATAATAGTATAAGTAATAGTCGATCAATCAACCTGTTTTAAAGTGTCCATTCCCATTGCACCAACTTCGACCCGGTATTTTCGGGACATGGCCTTGAGGGCGCGACACGCATCCCGGCGGTCCTCTAGCAACGTGGAGTTGCTAACTCGATTCACCAGGCATTCCACCTGAAACCACATTAATCATTTAATTTTTCAACTAGTCATAATTGTTGTTTTTTAATAGCTTGTAATAAAAAGTTTAAATGTAATAATGCTACTTTTTTATTAAACATGTTTTGATTTCATTGATGTAATATTTTACTGGTGATAATTTATCTTTTAACCACCCAGGTCCACCCCTACCAGGTAGACTGATGACCTGAAGAATACAGCAGGAAACCTTTGGATTAAAAAGGTTAAGATCTGGTTGGAATGATGCCATTTAGGTACTCTATTGGACATAAGCCACACCCGCTTTTGAATAAGCATAAGCCACCCCGGCTTATGCTTATGCAAAAGATTGATAGACGGATGAACACATATTTTATTACTTTCAGGATGTTATCTGATGTGAAAATATACCAATTTATTACTAATTTCACAATTATTGCTATGCAAAATTGTAAAATTTGAACATTCATACATATTACGATGATTAATGACATCATTAATGTATAATACACATTCAAAAGTGTCCAACTGTCAAAGCAACACCAGAATCCTATGTAATTGCGCAAATTAAAAATTTAATTAAATGGATAGTGTCACAATATGAATGAGAGTATGCTGTTGCACTCCTGTTCATTTATCTGCTTTTTGAAGTCCATTGCTGGACATAGACTAATGTAGGTTTTTGCTAACAGTCACATACTTGCAATGTCCATGAAGTTTTATGTAAGCATGTATGTTGTTGTACAGTTATGTGAGTTGGTGATAGCAGTATTGCACTCACATAATTGTAATTCTAATAATATGTGACTTCTATTTTATGGACTTATTTACTTATGGCAAAAATATGCATTCAATTATTTTTCATCATTGCTGTTCCAACTTACTGTAAGTACTTATCATTGTATTAATATAACTTTACAACTGATTACTTTATATATTCATTGTGTTAATTAGCTGTAAATGATTGATTACATTCTACCCATTGTAATGGTGTTATCAATACAGTTCATAGATATTTATTTGAGAAGCTAGAGGTCTAAGATTTCATTAGCAATATTGGTTACTTTTCTTGATTTTAATTAATCATAGAAGGAGAATTATTTAAGTATGTTTTCGGGTTGTTCTCTGTTTTGTCCATTATTTAAAGAGAATAATTAATCTGTATTCTACTAAACAAATTTTTAAACAAAGGTTTGTTGAAGTCTATGTGTATAATATATTTTTTGGTGGATTGTTGGACAATCACGGATTTAAGCGAGAAATGAAGGACACATATCCAGCTCGAATCTATGATTGTTCCTAAAACCCTAGCATAAATTCACTGTTGTCATTTTCCCTAGTCCTTGGTTCATAATTTGACAAAATATTTATAAGTATATATACACGTTATATCTAAAGGAGGTTTTAATCTAAGCAATAAAACCCCCATAAAACAAACATATTGCGAAGAAACGTTCTAAAGTTCAATCGATCAATACAATTTATTCATATGAAAAAGATAAAGATAAAATGGAATGGAATGAAAAAGTCCGCCCACACGAACACATTCGTGCGTGTACTTGTCCCAATTATAAATAGTTCGTATTAGATCAAGGGAAATTTGTGAAATTCATACGGTTTCAGACGCTGACGGCTGCTGCCCCGATTCCGGCGCCCCTAGCACAGTTTTAATCCCACTTTTGAAGAAGTTCATCTTCACAGGATATTTTGATACAAATAAAGTTTATCAATAGCCGTAAAACATCACACAAATTGGAGTAACACCAAAATTATTGTAAACTAAATACACATCATAGCGACACGTCAAAGCTGATCTAGTAATCAACTTGACGTGACTTTGCCTGACTTTGACTGATTTCGTTCGATTTGTTTTTGACAGACAATTGAAATCGCATATTTTTTTTAAGTTTTCTGTTACAATATATTCTATAGAGCGATAGATCGCACAGCCGATGATGATTTTGTAAATACATTCAAATAATAAGATATAAATACAACATAAATATTGTATATTCTAATGTACTTTACCAAACTAGTGTCGTTTATATGTTGCCATACAAAACAATATACTATATTTCAATATAATCAAAATAGAATAAATATGAGAAGGCGACAACATGTTATGAACACTGGCAAAAAATTGTTACGTTTGTTACACATTATAGTACATTAATAAATCAATTTAAAACTAAAGGAATTTTACAAATATATTGGCTGTATCGCATATTATTCAGTATTATATGTTTGGTAAATTGGTAATGATAATAAAAATGACAATGACAATGACATTTAAAATAACAAATTTTGGTATTGTTCTTGTAAGAATTTATTGCATGAAAATAAATTATATTAAGTTACCTAGTTAATCATTTCTTTATTCAATTCATCTTTCTATCACCATGTCGACGGATCTCAATGCGAGTTTTAATGAACAGTACATGAACATAAATACAAAATTGAAGAAGTAAGTTTTATTTCCCTTTATTATCAATTTATATTTATTTATATTGTTTGTTCTTTAAATGTGTTACATAAAAGTTGTGCATCAATTCACAATTGTTTAAGTCGATGTCGTTATTCATACGATATGCTGACGGATAATAAAGCATTTATAAATATTATTATTGTGACCCGAAATCCTGTGCTAACACAATGAGCAATTTAAAAATCACTTGACGTTATTAACAAACATAGAATGGAACTTAACAAAAATAGAATGGAATCGATATTAGCATATTCATATAATTTCCAGGAGATTTATGCGCAAGCCTAACATTTCCGAGGCGACAAACGAGTTTATAGCACTCGCGATCCAGTGCGAACACTCCGAGCAGCCAGCGTTCGCGGGCCAGACGTACATTGGTGCGGCCAAGTGTGAGGCATCTGCGGGCAACTTCCTTGGTGAGGCAGAGCAGTATGTGGCCGCCGCAAGACAGTTCATGAAAGCTGAGAAGAAGTTTGCAGCACTGAAGCTGTATAGCCCATTCAGAGAGAATTTAGAGGTGAGGTTCTCTATACTTCGGTTGTTAAATAGTTTGGGAAATGCAGTGTATGAATTTTAGACTTACCTGTAAAACACCATCATATGACAAAATTAACCCTTTGTTGTAACTCATTAATATTAATACACAGTTATAGGTACATTTGGCATTATAGTCTCATGTCTGCAATTGTGTTAAATGAGGGTTAACCATAATAATAACTTTATAACATTTATTAGCCCCTTAATCATATCCCACAGCAGAATAGAAAATTAGTTGAGTAAAATATATATATCTCTATACCTAATGATACATGAGCCAATACCATGCGCCACTGACAAATTCTGAGCCATCTGAAAATAATGGTTACCACTGTCTTCTTCAGGCTACGTACTCACGGAGCGGTTTTCACCCGCGGCCGCCGCGGTTGCGGGCCCGCAGCTTCTGTAGGATGCAGATATAAATGTAAAAAATTAAAGCAATTCTCACGACGCGTTTTTCGCCCGCAATGCGCGCGGTTGTTTGCTGCTCCCGCTGCACCGGCGGGCAACCTGTAGAACCGCGCGGGCTGCGGTCAGCCGCAGCCGCGGCGTTTTGCGCCCGCGCGCTCTGCGGTCAGTTGGCGGGCGAGTGCAGTAGTCAGGACCTCAACTGATGGTAAACCGCCCGTCTTGCGGTTTTCGCCCGCCACGTTTGCGGTCGATAATCGCAACCGCGACGGCAGCGGAACCGCAAAAATAGGCGGTCTCGTGAGTTTCGCACAGAAGCTTCGGGCCCGCAACCGCGGCCGCGGGTGAAAACCGCGCCGTGAGTACGTAGCCTTAATGTTGTGACTTATAATTGCTGGTCATAGTTTTTAAGATTTAAGTCTACTCATTGTTAAAATTCCCATGCATATTAAAATGGCTAATATAACAAAATCTTTCTATTGTAGGCTGCAATAGGGTGCTACATGCAGGCACTAAGCAAGTACCCAGAGGCATCCCCAATACGTATATCAATCTTAATGGAGCTAGCCAGTGAGCTAGTGGCTCTCAACCACAAGTTTGAAGCTCTGGAGTATTATAAGCAAGCATTGGGGTTAGTGCAAGATGAGACAATGAAACTGATGTATATGAGGAATTTGGTCAATCTGTATGTTGATTGTGGTGAGTTACATTTTTAACACTTTTTAGTAATTCCACCAAAAGTGGTTTAAATAACACTTTTTAACCTCATAGCCATATACTAGGATTTTGTTTTGTGCTGTTGCTGCAATGTGTATGAACACATACAAGTGGATACACAAAACCCAGAACAGAAATCAAAATCCATTATTCAGATTCCTGTCTAACTGGGGATCAAACCCGGAACCAAGGCATATCAGACCAGTACAAGGTCCACTCCACCATGTCAGTCATTTGTAATTCCATATAATTATGTGTATGTTAAAGTAATATCTGTCTTGTATATTTTGTTGCAGAAGAGTATGATGATGCTTTAAAACTGGCAAATACACTTTGTGATACTATATTAAATATACCAGAAGGCATTTTGGCAGAGTGAGTAAGATAACCCCCATTGTCAGTTGTAAAATTCAGAACTATAAATGCTCAATAGATAGTATTATGAAATCTGTTGTGGTTTTTCCACTTTCATTTAGAAATCATAGTCCTATAGTGTAAACCTTGTATGTGAAGTCTCCCAAGACCGTAAACTTGCTTTATTTTCTCTCCCATGCATTTAGTTTTCCTTAAGTATTTAAGTGACAAATAATTTCTATTGATATTATCTATTAATTTGCATATAATATTGAACAATCAGAGGTGCTTCACTGAGTTTTATATCTGAGACTCAACTATTTAGAGGTCAAAATACGATCTTTAATATATTACTGATATATACCTTATAACTATGTAAATTCTATATCAAATAGGTGTAATAAAGTAAACAGTTTTAATATTAAAAATCAGTTTTATATAAAGTTTATATACTGTTATTTTTCAGGATACAAGTCACAAGAATATTGTTGTGTTTGCTAGTGGAACCTGATGATGAAAATAAACCGGAATCTCTCAAACAACTTATTGATGATGTACTAAGTGATGATGATAATGATAGTGAGTATATATATTTAATAGACAAACCCAATCGTAAGTGGCCATTGCTGCTCATGGATATTGGTAATTAAAAACCAGATAAGATTCAAATCTTCTGATATTGGCCATACATGTGTTGGTTTTTTTTTATACTTAAACCTAATGATAAGGCAGATGGGCTACCTGATGGAAAGTAGTCACTGTCGGCTATGGACATTTGCAACACCAGAGGAGTCGCCAATGCATCGCCGGCTTTGAAGGAGAGCTCTTTTCGCACCTTTTTTTGAAGAGCCCCATGTCATAACGCCCTGGGAATACCTCAGGAGGAAGGTCCTTCCACTTCTTGCATGTCCATTGCTGAAACGATTGGTACCTCTGAAGACTAAGTTGGAACACCTAGGATAAGTATGTCTTCCTAGCCACACCCTTAGGCAGAAACTGATGTGCTTTCAGAGTTGAAACACAAAGGGATTACTATCTTCCAAAGTATCATACAAAACCAAGTATTATACTAATCAGGTACCTTTTACATTAATTTCCTTTTGTTAATTGTTTTTCTATCTCCATATATACTCAAAGATAACTGGTTAGAATATTGTATTCACGGCTTTACAGGTTTTTGCAGTAACTTGATTTATAAATTAAAAAGAAATGGTACAATTCAAATTTAATTCTTTTTTTCCAGCAATGCCATTTAACACAGATTTACGGTTAAAGCTCCAGTCCATCATAATATCCAACATGGTTGCAGACCAGTCGGCGCTTATAGACATAGCATCAGATATAAAGCCATACCTGACCATGCAGCAGAAAGATCTTCTAGAAACGCTTACTACTGATCACAGATAATTATGAGTGAAGAGTGTTATGAATTGTTTTTGACTACATTCTATCTGGCAAACTGATTGTATGCCCATCTTATGGTTATTAAATTATTCAAATGGCTGTCTGAATGAAATATAATAATTAATTTCCATTGTGCAGTACATTTTATACATATTTCTCACAGGTTTAATTAGAATGTTATCTAGGCTTTCTCCAAAACATACAATTGAGGTGGTATCACCTTAATTGAACACATGTTTCTTGCATGAAGCAGTTCATGCATTTCATTGGACAGGTGTTTGTCCCAGCACCACCATTGTCTTCAGAACCTCGGTCAGAATTATGTTAAATTGCTTTAACATTATTTAGGTGAACTGTGCGCTCATGTTGTACTTCAATCTTGAAAATAAAAAATGTAATACATACCTACTGTAATAATTTGTTATTTATTTTGCATTCTATTTGTTATTAATATTAAGTTAAGATGTTGTTAAATATATTTATTTTCATGCTTTCATAGTAATAAAAATGTAAACAAGTAATGCATTTGCAATCTTTATTCCAATAAAACTTGATATCATCCTTGGTACAGGCTTATTAACCTTACAAAGAGAGAACTCTTTGGGATTTAAAACAAAACTTCTAAATTCTTTTAACCATATGTAACATTGGAGAAATACACCATATTAAAATATACATTTAGTATACCTTTACAAAGCTCAGTTTGTTATTAAGACTTTTTATCAATGCCACTACTACTAGTTCCTCCAGGTCCATCAGGTAGAGTGACAGCAATGGGGTTGCCAAAGTTTGTCTCCTTATCCACAATTACAGTGTTGCCAGTTATGATCTCATTGGCGAAGTTCGGAGCAATGTCCACTGGCTTATTTTGCTTAGAAAATGCCCACATCTCATCAAACTCATCTTCTGAACCATCTTCACTCTTGTCACTCTTGGATTGTTTCTCATTAGTCTTCTGCCAGCAATATTCAAATGGATAGCTGTTGTTTCGGTTGTCATCGAGACCTATCTCAAAGCGAGAAGAGAGTGAGTTATATGTGGTGTGCACGCCTTCCAGCAGATTAACATCCACTTCCTCAAAACCAGTAATGGACTTGAAAAGTTCTTCCGAGGTCTTCATATCTGGAACTCCCTTTTTCTCGAAGAACTGAAATCCAAATCAACATGTTAATAGTGATAAAATGTATGATGTAAAATCATACAATATAACATTGTTTTATAAGGTCTATATGTCTCATAAGACAAGTATGTAGGTATATATTAGATGTGATAACAGGAAAATATTTGCAGAAACTAAGAAGTGTTTATTGTTTATGCTTAGATATGTTACCTATCTATAAGTACTCCATAAATACTAATATATAATCTATAAATATGTAGAATAACAAACAGTAAACTATATACATGTAAATTATACAAGGTCATTCATACTTACATTAATAATATTGCGGCAATCTCTAAGCAAGAACTCTAGTCCATTAGGATGGTCAGGCTGCACCGATTGGGACACATCAATGAACCAACATTTGTTATCCCACCACAAGATGTTGTATTCAGAAAGATCAGCATGGATCAGATGCCCCACATTGTACAACTTGTGCATGCCATCAACAACTTCATTGTACACACTCTGCCATTTCTCTGGCTTCAAAATAACATCTCTCAATTTTGGTGCTGGCTTGTTCTCCTTGCCAATGAAGGACATCACCAGAATATGCTTCTTGAGACAAACCATTTCTGGGCAGTTCAAACCAATCTTTTGGATCCTCATCATATTGTGCATCTCCTTCTCAGCCCACATGTGCACAATCTTACGTGGGTTCTGTTTTGAAAAGCGGTCCTTAAATCTATAGTCAGCTTCAATATATTTGTCACGAGTTTTGAACTCATTTAGTGTGGTTTTAAAAACCTTGATTGCACATTCCTTTGGCAAGACCATATCGGGGAATGATTGGTCACTGTTTGCATGCAGAACAACTGACTCCTTGCCAGTGGAGATGACCCCATTAATATCTTCAAGCATCCCATTATTTATAAGCTTAAATAGAATAAGTCTTGTGGCCTCATCCAGCCCCATTTCGGCAGTGGCTTGGCTCTCCTTGCGGTCCAACATTTTGTGCTTGCGTGCTTGATTCCACCTTGTATGCTCTTTCAGTTGGTTGAACACAGAGTTTGGCAGTTTCATGTCGAACCCGGCTCCGTCGCCCGTGCACACCTCGGGAGGGAAGGCCATCACGCGGCAAGCGTTCCGCCTTCCGTTGATAACGCTATCGTGCTTTGTTACCATTTCACCATCTTTCATAACATAAGCCCTCTTAGGAAGACTTGCGAACTCTTTCTCGTTAGTTTCGAAGCGGTCCCAATCCTTCTTCTCTGTTTCGAGTTCGTCCTCGGAATCCGACTCGTAGACGAGGTGCTCAGGAATGTTACGGTAATTATCATACGATACAGATACCTTCGCATCCCCGTTGCGTTTCTTCTCAACTCGTTTCAGTTCATCGTCGTATTCCTTGTCGAACTGACATTGCAAAACTTTCGCAATAATTGCATCCGAATCGCAATACCCACTCACGTTTGAATTCTCGATCTCCTGTAGAATTTCCGGTGGCACTTCATCGCTAGATCCCGTTATATTCGAGTCTGATATGTGTTCAGCGAATTTGAGATCCTCTTTGTCCTGGAGACCTTTAGCGTACTCTTCCGACATTATGTCCGACAGCGTTTGTACGTCCACGTGCTCTGAGACTTTCTTCCAAGGGTTCGACATTTTGTATAATTTAATACTATATCACAGTTTCAATTATTATTATAATAAATACGTTATTATCTAATTATTACAAAATTATTTCACAATATTGGTGTTTAGTGTCATGCACTTCACGCAATTTTATTGGAATTGATTAGACAGTTCGCCTTGACAACTGGTATGACGTAATTAAACTTGTGACAGTTGCAAAGGTCGAGTTACCAGTGCAAAAATGAAAACCAAGAAATAAATAGTTAAATATAGTTGGCAACTATGTAAGCAATAATGTAAAATCGAGGAAACTCCTACTTAAATTTTTTTCGTTTTTATTAACATACTAGGTGATAAAAACGGTGTGCATGTCATGTCGGCTCACTTATCTCACTTTAGTATGAGGCTAGTACCTGAGACGTCGGGAGTAGCCATGTATATAGGGATAGGCTCGGTAGTTTGCAAACGACCTAGTTCAGAAGAACGATCTTTTCAGGGAACTACGCAATTAGTTCCCTGAAACTTTTAGTTCCTAGTTCCTAAGCTCGAATGCAATTTGAATCCCAATACTAAAACAAATTTTGTTTAATGTAATTTTGGATGGGAATAATGAAATGGGCAGTGCAATGTAAATTACACACGACCTTTTATTTTGGTCGTCTAACTTGAATCAGTATAGGTAGATTTGACGACCTTTTTTTCTTTTTGGCCGTCAAACTTAAAAACCACTATCATATAGATCTTCAATGCGCAGAAGTTGTATGAAAGAACTATCGAACTAAAAGAACGAACTAGATCGCAAAAGAAGTTGCTTACAAATGTCTTTAGGCGGTAGAATTTACCACCAAATGGACTGTTTGCTACTTCATTCAAATGAATACAGGTATTTTTAATCTTGAGTAATTATTATTATTTAATTCCACTATAACGAATACGAACGAATAAGTAGGACCAAAAAAGCGAAATTCTTAATTCATTCATTTTTACTAAAGAAATAAAACCGAAAAAAAGGTTCGCTAACCTAGGTATTGTAATCAGACCACATTAGTCTGTCAAGTTGTTGCAACAAAAGCTATTATTATATTTGTAGTAAAGTCATCAGATATAGTATTATTGATTATATGCAATCTTGTCTTATTTCCAGAATACAAGGTTTACTAATTAACAAAACAACTATTGGATTTTATTTTATTTATTTACACCCTAAGTTCATTTCGCCGCCTTCTTCACGCTCTTGCCAGCGGTGGCTTGCTGAGCCTTGAGGACCTTAACGATCTTCTGTTCCTCAATAAGGAAGGCCCTGACAATGCGCTGCTTCACACATTTGTGGCAGAGCACACCACCGTAAACACGCTTGACGGTCTTCTTGCGGTAGCAGAGGCGCGAACGTTCGGCGGGACGGGCAGGCTGGATTCCACGGAGCTTGCTCTTGCACTGACCACACCTCGGGATCTTCTTGGGCTTCTTCACATACTGGTATACAAGCCGACCACCTGGTGTTCGTACTCTGTAATGTTAAAAGAGGTGGATTTAGAACTCGGAAAAAATATTTGTTCAAATAATATATTTTCATTAACAATAAATTGTTGTCTATTATTGCATAGGGTAAAAAGTGATATTAGGTGTCACAGTATTCGAGTATAAATTTTTGCTGTGGGTAATTTCAGCAAATTTCATTGTAAACATAATAGAGTTAAATAAGATTTTTTTTTCAAACATTATCAAAGGCACTATTCTTTATCATTCACTTTTATTTTTCCAGCATCATAGAGCTTATGAGCATTGACAAATCTAATTCAAATAAGGCTTCACTTTGTAGTGATTTTGTACTTAATTAGACTTAACTAAACATCAGATATATAATGACAGTTTTTAAGGGTTATTGCATTTTTTGGCACTTTTTCATTCATTTTGGACAAAATAATTCACCTGACAACCAAAAATAAAAAACTGGTTTAAGATTGACGACCAAAAATAAAAATGTTTCTTTCATAGTGCATATTTTGTGTATATTCATTTCGGTGCACCAATTCATTTGCATACATATTTTAGCATTTCCCAATGTCTATTAATTAGGCATGCAAGTGCAGGTGCAGTGCAGATAGTGGATATAGGTTAGTGGCCAACTAGAGACGAATTTCTCAGAACTTCAATCATCAAATGTGTGCACATACAGTAAAATAACTAATTCACTATGTAGTAAATAAGTTAATTTACTTGAGAAATGCTGGAAGAAAATAATTATGGTAAATATAATAATTGACGATGACACAGAACTTCAATGATCAATGTGGTGAAGTGTTCACCATGTTCGTCTGACAGAAAGTTTGTTCTAGGTTCAATCCCAATCCTGACAAGTTTCTAAATTTCTATTTCGATTCTAAGTATGTGTTGTATTCATGTCTTTATGTGTCAATGACATGGAAGAAAATTCTAGTGAGGAAGTAAAGTGTAGAAACCGTTGCTATTAATAAAATTAAAAATATTTTATTTTAACTAATTGAGCAGCCCTTTATTTATAAACATGTTGTATACCAATAAAAATAAGTTATTAATATTGCAAACAGAAACAACAGAATACACAATTGTTTCAAGAATTGCAGATTATCTTACAGTAATGAAATCTTGAGTCGGTTAAAAAACTTGTTTTGTCCAGTATGTCATAACTTTATAGTATCTATGTTTAAACTGCATTTAGTTCAGAGTACTTGCAATGTATACAATGATCTATCATCCATCAGCCTTTTGAGGTTCACTACTGTTTACAGCCCTCACATAATTTTTACTGCAATTCTCATTGCAATGAGAACTTAGCCTCACAAAACAGCAGTTTCACTCTGTTTTCTTTCATCAGTCCATCTGATCGAGTGGTGACCTGTTGTTTGTCTAAATGTGGTCAACACTTAAAGAAGTAACTTCCTCTTTCGGTTACCAAACCTGTACAAAATTTAAAATATAATATAGAAATTGGATAAATTATGTTTAACATAAAATAACACGTTTGTCTTATGTTCGAATTTGTTGTCTCAGTGAATCACTTATGCCTAATAATATTTTATTGATGAGTTATTATTGTAACATATCATAGTTTACGTATACCATTATTTTACATAGAGCCTAAGAAAATATAAATAGATACTTAACAAAACATAGCTATTGCCACTACATGTAAGTGCCGACAATTTGAGGTTAAGTTTAGATATTTTTTACTAGTTATAAATTGTGAGCATATATTTTTATACGTAAGATCTGTAAGATAATAAATTGATGGCATAGTTTTAAGCTAAGGAATATTATATGTACAAAATATACTTACATTCTCCTCTGATTTGACTTGGTATTGTACGACAATCGTCGTCTAAATGTTAGACGCTGCACCATTTTTTGGCTGAAATATAAAAGTAATTATGAATAACAGACTTAAACACTTTAGAACACCATAACCTTTTTAATATTCTCAAACAGTTTTCTACGATTAAATTAGATTTAATTTCACACTCGCACAAATCCTGTACCTTTTTGACAGCTGTTGACAAGAAAAGAATAACAAATCGATGGATGTGGCAACATCTGTCAACAGCGGGTTTTCATTGTTATTTTTAAAAATATTAAAAATCGATACAAAATCGCTAAATAAAATGTTTTTTCTGTAATATACACAAGTTAAAAAGTTATTTTTTAATTCAATTTATTAACTACAGTTAAATGTATCACTTAGTAACTGATTAATGCAACAAACTATTTTATTATTATTATTGAAATGTAAATAGAACCATCTTGAAATAAAAAGAAACTGTTCTATATGAGATAAAGTATTTAAAATACAATTGTCAAACAAAACTAAAACCATTTTTAGTAAAATTCATCTTCAAAGAAAACATGAATTTGATGTTTAATAAGTTATTTAAAATGGCAACATTAATATCAGTAACATGGCTGCTGCAAAGTGATGTTTGTGGTGTTTGTGTATAAAAACTGAATTATCGTGATTTTAGCGGATTTTTCTATAGAATGGGTGAGTCAACTCAATTCTAATTTGTTCTACACAGAATCATAAACAACTTTATATTCAAAAAGATTTCATACATGTTTATTTTTGGTCATGATATTCATGGTGTACAGTACAGATGATCTGATTGTACGAAATGTATTTTGTAAATGCTGATTATGTCGTCTACAATCTGCTGGTGTTTGTTCCTATTAAGAGAATTATTTGCAATAGAATTAGCAATAATAATTAGTAATAGAATGGATCTAATTTAAATTACAAACCATTACCTACCTAGTTGTTTCCGTTCAAAACATTGGCAGAACCTAATAAACGTTTCAGAGTGTCGCATAATTTAAGTAGAGTTTACTGAAAATTGTTTAATAAAATGAATGTTCTTTTACTTCTAACGTCTATTGCATTGTGTGGGCTACTTACAGATTTATTAATAAACTTTTTGATAGCGTTATCTCTAGTTTATTATTAGTTCGCGTGTTTGTCAACAGATGTCTGTACTTATTTGATTTTCGTGTACTTGGAGTCTATTTATAACTTTATGATGCACATATCATGAAACAGCTGCTATCTATTGGGAATGATAGGATGTAAATCATATAAATCAGACCAATAACACATTCAGAAGTATTGCATGTTCTCTGGCCCGGCAAGTGTGTATTGAATTATACAGGATAATATGTTATTTAAAGAATTATTTTGAAGTGTAGGATATAATTGTTTCTTAAATTGAATATGATGAGAAGATCTACACTAATCATTACTGTTACGACAGTTTATCCGACAAACTTTTAGCCATTTAGCAAATAGTATGTACCAAAACAAAACGTTTAAGATGTCATTTGTATTGTTCATAATTTTTGGTATTTAACACTTGTGTATTCTTCATTGGTAATAGCTTATATTAAATATTCCATTGTGTATGTTGAGATGTCCAGTAGTTATCATGTAATTATTAAAATATATGTAAGTAGTAGGAAATTTAAGTAGAATATAAAGGTATGAATCAAAATTATTATCTTATGGAGCCCATGGGGTTTATGTATTGCAATGTTTATTTACAAAAAAATATGAAATTTTACAATGATATCTTTAAATGTTCCACAAACATTACTGCAATTAATGTTATTAGTATTTTATGAGATATTTTGATATATAATAGTGAAATTTGTATTAAGTATTTATTGTTAATAAAATAATTTATGGCAAAGGGCAGGGAGAGGCAAATCTCAATGGTTTTCTCTGAAGGTTTATGTCAATTAAAGGTTATTGGTGCCATTTTGGTAAGTTTCATGTGTCACATATCGGGAAACATCAAATAAAGAACTAAGAACTGATTTAGAGTACTTTTGCATTAGTTAAATAAAGGGAAGGGAGGTCTAAAATCTTTTAAAATTGTGTTACAGATTACTTCAATGCTCCCTAATACATAAGTAAGCTAGATTTTTGTGCTAACTAAAATTTGTTGAAGAGCAAAAACTTGTTACATTCAGATGACTTAATACTCTTTTATAATGTAGTGGAATGCATATGGCTCGACTTTTGTAGGATGAAGCAGAACTTGCATTTTGGTGAAAGGGTGTGGTTGCCAGTTCTCATCACTTTTATATGAAGCAACCATATTAGTCTTTTCAGGCCACTCGCGCCCGAGTTACAACTCTTAGTATGGATTAAATTGACTACAGATTTATATTGGTGGAACTATGAAACTGATTTGTACCCTGAACCCAGACATTTTTATCCAACCAAAATGTATATATACACTATAGCCCAGTGTTAAAAAAACGACACCAAAATAATTCGTACTATATTTGACCACCCACGTGGCGGCGCGGGCACCATGCCATTCTGACATGCAGTGGGTTCCGGGTTTGATTCCCGGTCAGACAGGTATCTGAATGATGAATTTAGATTTCTGGTCTGGGTGTTTGTGTATTCGTCTTTGTACGTCAATGGCACCCACGACTCAGGAGAAAATCCCACTGTGTTATTAATTCTGATAAGACACTTTCTTGACCAATTAAATCAATTATCCGAAAAAAGCATCTAAAATATAATAAATAAGATAAATTGATTCATTTACTTGAGCAGTCAACAAAAACGCGCATTATAATGTCTAAAATACCTATATATAAAGTAACTGAAGGACTCCGGAGTTGATGGGCGCAGCCTCACGTATAGGGTATAAGCCACCTTCGACTGACTCTTAGCTTGAGCTAGCTAGCTAGTCTTACCTCGCAGTGGTCTACCAGTTACCCTCTACCATCCACTGCCGACACGTTGCGTCGATCGTACAGCACGTTGCACCACAAATTTGATTATTTTACAATTAGTCCGAAATAGTAACCCTATTTCGGATTATTAACGATAACGACAAAGTCGCGCGTGCGCGCCCGACGAATCCGGAAACCACGATTTTTGGCTAGCGCCAACGAAAACGACACGATGAGATTCGAATACTTCGGATTCTCCGAAACGACTTTAAATTACTACTGTGGACCATAGTCAAGTCCACAGATTATACAACAAACGTCAGATTATTAATTTATAACTGACTTTTTATGAATTTTCCTAATACTAATTCTACCTTTTATTCATTACAAGAACCAATTTGGCTTGACAAACGTACCTATTTTTAAATTTAAAAATGCTTTAATTGGTGTCGTTTATTTAGTACAAAAAGCGTTAATGGGTAATGAATTTATACATAGTCAGTACAATATCCGTTTTGTGTAAGGGATCATTAAATAGCATTTTAGGTTTTTGTTTCAAACATTTTTATCAATGAATTGTATCAAAGCTTACTTATATTTATGCTGGGACATGCCTATGTATTGAGAAGATGCTCATTATTGATAACATAATATGGTAAATTTTTTTGCTGCAGGAGTAAAAGTAATTTCATCGTTATTTTTTTTTACAGTATATGTTTTTTTTATGGACTGCCGCCCAGGTACATCTGTAATCAACTACATACAGAACATGGGTTCCATCTGAAGTCAATCATAGATGCGTTGCTACTCCCGAGGATTATGATGGTCGCCTCATGTGAAAGTGTGTCGGCAACCACACCCTTCCATCGAAACGCAAGAAATGCTTCACGTTAGAAATAGGTGTGGCGGTGGTACTTGCCCGGTCAAACTACACTGGTTCTACCACCTTGAGTGTCATCGCACAAACATTTAGTCTGAAAATTCTTTTGTAGCCGGGAATCGAACTCAAGAAACGAGTATACATATTTTTCAGATTAAATTTATAGCATGCACCTGCATCATTTGTCAATAGGTAACATAATATAAATACGTTTAATGGCCGCACGAAACCATAATACGTACAATAAAAATGCAGGAATATAATCCTTTCACACATACAAACGGTCGTAACCAATCCGGAATTCAACTTTGTTAATACTCTTTTATGGTACCACGATGCGCACACGCATTCGTTACCCGCCATGTTTCATCCGAGGTGTCAGAAATGAGCCTTTATGAAAGGCTCAAAGGCGCTTACGCTATATATTAGCTGGAGAGGGTCTCGATTCTCAGAACCGTTCGACATTGAGATGGGTTATTTTGTAACAATAGCGGGTGATTTAGGGTTGGTACTGCACAACAAAAATATTAGAAATTTCCTTTAGAAATCTACTTTATTATTATTCTTGTTGAAAAATATAATATGATTAAATTAATTTGTTTTTTGAACAATAAGGTATAATAAAAATGTATTAGTATTTTTTGACACATTGTTAATAATACGTTAAAATAATAGAGTATGTACGCGATTTTCGATCGTGTAAGCGGTTCCCTGTAATGTTGTAGTATGATTTAAGGCTGAATCATTGTGGTTTAATGTCTAATTTCGGAAATTATCAAACCTTGAACTAAACAGTCTATTTAGTATTAGCGTTGAGTTATTTCAGGTTGAATGAAAATATTTGTTAAGTGAATCATTTACATGAATTACAATAATAATGGCCGACTTATTCATATCCAGATTAATGTTATTGTTATTTTATGTGTCATCATAATAAATTCTCTTAAAAACGTGTTAATGGCCGTGATAACATTATGTGAAAATATTTGAAAATTTTTGTTGTACCAGAAGTTATTTTCTTAAAATTTTTATCTTTTGTTTTTGTTTTTTTTTAAACTCCTCACATTAAAAATAATAATTTCATAACTGTTATTGATTTACAAAAAATCGCGTATTTAATAATTGTGAAGTATTCGTATTCAAACTAAACTTCAAACTTATGTAAAGTCTTTTATCTTTTTCAAAAATGCACACGTTCTCGGTTCCATTTGCGATCTCACTACGCTTCCCTTGGTTAATAAATAAGAAATATATTAAAAAAACATAAACAACATTGACTGGTGAAATTAAATAATTATGTAGAAAAATAAAACCATTTAAAAACTTTGCCTCTGACACGAAATACATATATGAAAAAGTTATGATTTTTTTCTTTCGTTGTCGCAACCCTACATGGGTAGGTTTACAAGCGTTACCTTTTATTTTCTCTCGTCGTGCAGCCGACACCTCGTGACAACGGACGGGACGCGTGACCTTCGGCCCTTAGTGTAGGGCTCAGTCTCCATATACACAGGAAGGGCTTAAAAGTATAAGGTCGGAAGTACGTGTTTGTATACGTGCTTTTTGTGGAAATAAAACCTGTTGAAATGAATTTTGGCCCTTTAGACTTACGTTTGAATCTCAGACTTATTTTTTTATTACTTGCATCCAAAGATTAATCATATCATTCCGTAATATTACATCCCTTTTTTTAAAGTGGGTATTCCTCATGGATACCCAGCCGCCCGGATAAGCAGCTGGGTTATGCCGGACTCTTACCGGCTAGACCCCCACTGTGTTTCTTCCTCGCACCGTAAGTCTTGAACAAGGGCACACTTTCGCATTCATTTGTGAACCTTACATAAATATTACATACCTAATACAAATGTATGTCCGCCGATTCGCACTTAGCCAGCGTGCTGGTCTATGGCCTAAACTCTCTCATCAACTCTCTCTCAAACTGAGAGAAGACCCGTGCCCAGCAGTGGGACAATAATGGGTTGACGAAGACAATTACTCTAAAAGACAAATCATGAGATTTAACTTAAACACGTTCTTAAAGGTTGCACATAACTTTAAGATATTATTAAAGAGAGCTCTTGAGAGTTAAATCTACACCTCTGTAAAGTAAAGGGTTGGGGTATGTTCATTCTTAAAGTGAAGAAACTTAATAGACATTTTTTTTATAAAACACGTCTTTATAAATATTTCTAAACATTTAAATAATCTTGCTTCTGTAACTTTAATTTGTAACTTGAACGATGTCGTCCGAAACAGGAAAATGTCTAATATTTTTCATTTTCATAATAGATTATTATTTACACAAAGGCTATAGATAAAACTAGTAAGTAAGTACTTCATGTAATTTTCATGCCTTTAAAGGTTATTTGGTATTTAAGGCAAAACTTGTATAAATAGTTTGTTCGTTTAGTGTGCTTGAAACGAGATGACCGTGTATGGTATGTATATGTACCAGTCATTCATTATTTATGTCGACTTCTTTCATCGTAGGACACGTATTGAAAATGCATCGCGACTCCACTTCATTGTTATTGAAACTAACGGATTGCTGCGACGAATTTTATTAACAATAAGCCCTTAACTTCACAATGACACTATCCGCCTACGACCTGAATGCCCGATGTCCCTATTGTATCAGGAATGACTCTAGGTTTAGAGTATAAAGAATTCCTTCGCATCCAGGTAGGCGTCAATCTTTCAAAAGAAACCTTTCTTACAATGAATCTCTAAGCAACACCTACGCAGTACGTATGTTGATACAAGGAGAATTAATAGTGATGTTGTAGTCACTGATTAATTAAATTTACTTTGATACGTTGAGTCAATACGATAAGGCACTTGCTCGGTTTAAATCGCCGCATTAAATTCGAACGGATTGAAAGAAAGAAAGAAATAAATAGTTTATTCACATTGCGTACACACCCACACAGTTGACGACACAATAACAATATATTAACAACTGCCATTAGATGCGTGAGTGGTAAACATCACGAAACGGGTCCTTCTCAGCATTATGCTGGATGATTGTTTTCAGCAAGCGCTGGTCTTCCGAAGGACCCGGATGGTGAGGTCACGCTAGGTCAAAGATAGTACGTACAATCCAAGATAGTGCAATACAATTAAGATAATCGTAATATATTTGTGTTTTACAGCTGTTAAACATTGAGATTGAGTTCAACGACAATCGCTGGAGCCGGAGAAAATATGAGCTCTGTTATAGCTAGTTTTCAATGTAATCCAGCCTTAATGTGGTTACTTTTGCCATGACGAATCGGAAACTCTCCGTAATGTGGCCATATAATATGAATGCCGTTCCCACTCGGGCCATTATGTAATTTTATCCTGAATCCACTTTGGGCACAAAGCGTTGGAACATAAAAGATCGTGGAGATCAATACGTTGATTCGTCGAGCGTAGATTCCAGATCTCGATTGGTCTTTGTTGCCACTAAAAGCTTTGAGTTATGACGCTTTTGGATACATATCGATAACACTCCGTTTGTGTTATTGTCTGGAAATTGTGGGCGAGATGCATCTGAACTATGTTTAGGATGGCGTCTTTTGTGACTGACAAAAAGTAAGTGCTGTACGAGCAAGATTCATAACAAATGTTAAGAACATTCTGTTTCTCTATGCATTTTTAATATTCTGTAGTCAAAGCGTAAATTCAACCGGGACGCTAATATTAAGACCATGCTATCTTTTAAGTGAGTGTTATGATGGCCGCTTTGACAAGTAATACTTAAAATAAAAAAAGCTTAAAATAGTGGGGTAACTAAAAAATATATTTATCGGTTTTTCTATTGAACCATAATACCTAGGTAGTTTTAATCTTCACTATGCATTTTCTTCTGAACATGCATTGTGAAAATGAACATGAACTGCTCTGATAAAAATCAAATATAAGATGTGGTCTGGCCATTCGTACTTGTCCAAATATTAATTTTGCTTTTCTTAACGGCGTCACGAAAGAGAATACTGTTGTCAAGATATTAATTACCGTCTTTGGATAAAAATATTTCGTTTTATAACAAAGCAATTAAGTGAAATTTGAATTTTTAATGTACGATCGTTTAGACACGCGTTTTAAAACAACACCGGAGGCTAATCTCATAAAAGTTTTTTTCTTGAATAGTAATTTGTCGAAGATGGCGATTGATTTTCATTATTCTATGGAGAATAACAGCAAAATTATACAGTGGATCAATTTCATTTTACAATAGCGGTTGTGTGTTTTTTATTACATATTATTCGCATAAAAAAATAATTGGAACTTGCACCAATTAGTAAACTTTACGGGATAGTCTTGGACATTTAAATAAATGTAAACGATTTTTCACGCAAACACCAATAACTTAAACGCAAAGTGAAAGGTATGAACATCCAAAAATCACATTAAAGATCATTTTCGTGTGGTTCCCTAAAACATTAAAACGATATTATTGTCTTGTTTGTTGATATTGTTAATTTGTTATCGTTTGTGTTTAACGACAGTGCGTCAAATAATAAATCTGGTCACATTCCTGAAGCGAATGTTTTGTAAAATAATACAGAATTAGCCCAAATATTCGTGCTCACATCAATTTTGCATACGTCACGGATTCCTGCGACAAGCGTTAGTTACACTCGTAAGTGTATGTACTGTATACGAGCAGGCTCGCTTGTTTACGAGTCGTCGACCTGAACAGAAAATACTAAGAACGTATTGTTTTAAGTATAACAGTTTACAATCTAGGGCGTTACCCCTCTAAAATAAGGTATTTGTTGAACAACAACGCTGTGTTTAGATTATAAACAACGGATCACATTCCGTTTGGGCTCCTTTACGAATTTAGTTTCTCCAACAATGTAACTCTTGTTTATAGCAATTGACGACGGAATTCAGGTTACGTTGCTATAATTGAATGCCGATTATAATTCTTAGTCCGAAATTATGCATATTCATTTGTAGAATACCGAGCTGTTGGAAATATTCGTTACCCATTCAGAGTGCGATATGTCCGACAACATTACCAAGGATTAAACAAGATCTTATCGACATAAGATACGGCCATAAATAGCGTAAACTCGCAAAAGATTCTCTAGCCATATTAATGCCGCTTAGGTCAATTTGTCATTAATATTTTTTTTAATACAAAAACTTAAAATTTACTACATTTTGATACAAATAAATGGAAAGGATAATGTTTAATGCTAGCTTGTTTTGAAACAGAAATACTGTTTAGGTTCAAGAGCAGATCAGATTCTGTGATAATTCTACATGTTTTGTTTCCTAACGAGCTATCTTCAGTGCCTCGCGACGCGTATTAATGCGTTCTGCGATGATGTATGCCACCTGTCATAATGTTGCACGCCAATATGTTCTCGTAATAAAGTGCAGCAGACCTCGTATGGGAAAATCTATGTAATGCAGACATCTAGATGTAAGTGCAGACATTAGTCTCGGCTATGAGAAGATTTTAAGGTAGAACTCTGTGGATTGACCTCAGCTGCACCGGAGCCATATTTTTTAGCTTAATAAGAGCAATGTTAAGCGTTGCTGTGTATCTGTAGGGTGTGCCAAGAGTTCTATGCTTATTCGAGGTAATTACAACTTAGTCCTCGGGAATAACAAATCATCTGTGGCTTACCTCAGATAACACTCTGATCTTATCAGGGGTTGATTATAGATGTCCATGCGTATCAATGGGGAGTTCACATCAGATGGACTGCAGGCTCTTTGCTACCTCCATAAATTATATGTACCTATGTAAAAAAGAAGAATTTCTGACGTGTTATGTTTATGGCTCGAAAGTTCCAACTTTAGAATTTAGACTTACCTACTCAAACATTTAGATCATTTAACTAGTTAACATAGTTATTATTAAAGGTTTTAGTCGAGGGAATCGTGACTCACGAACTTGTGGTCTTGACTCGATCTGAATGTTGATCATGACAATTTGAGGTTTATATACCGTTCAGGATATGAGTTGGGAGAAACTGGGTTAATTTTAAATAATATTATAGAACAAGTGCCGCTAATTAATCTGCATTGACAAGATAGGTTGATTTAAGATCCAGGTTTACGTGCAATGATGTGGGCGTACCGCTGAGCTGACTATCTATCGTCACGAACGGGTCCCTAATGAGATCACGCGATTTGTATTCGCAGTGGATTATGCGTAAACTATAAAGACATAAACCAGGGTATTCCAAAGTGGTTGAATCTTTTGTTTTTTGAGTAGGAATTACATTACCGGCACACTTATTTTTGTCAATAACACGAGTGTTAACGCATTCACTGCCCCGAACGCGACTGTGCGTTTTTAACACACAAGTTATTTGTTTCTGGTCTTAAGGGAGTCACATACCTTTCCGAGGCGTTCAAACATAGTTCGCAAGAGTAGTCTTATCCGGGGTAGATTAAGCATGTCTATGATCGGCATTAGCTTTCCATCTAGTGTAGTGCATACTCTTTTACTGCTTAGTTTTTATAAAAAAAATCATAACTTCTAGAGTCTCTACAATATATATTGACGGAAAAATATTGGTACGTCCTGAGTTAGCTTCTTCTGTATCTTACTTTTTTTTAGTGGTGAAAGTATATTGTTTGCTCATTTTTCTCGTTTGCCAAATCAATATACTAAAAAATATATTTTTGTTACAACCTTACAAGTTACATTTTTTTGCGATACAGATTTACTGACATAGTTTATTTGCAAGACATGCAATAAGAAACTACACATCATGGTAAATTATCACATAGCACGCCAAGAGATAATCAAAGAGGTATTGAGTATCATACCCATATGATGTACGCTATATATGGTGCCAGCAACAGTGCTCGTCTGATGTTTCCTGCATACAGTATTTCAAATAGACATACTCGTAGATAATCTTACATCATAGTACGTTGTGAAGCACGTGAGTACATCAACTATGGATTTATAGTCGTATTTTTCTTGACTACTATGTCTCCGCGTTGAACAGGATGCTCGAATCACGAGAGATGGCGCGATAATCCCGATATTTATTTATCCTTCTCGCAGTTAATTAGACGTAAGCTCAACCCATCGTCCACTAATGCTGACATATTTGGTGGTATTTATTTTAGAGCTCCCCATGCATTCCTTCAACGTTAAGCTCCACTTAATGACCCCTTTCCGTGCTCAGTTGAGGGGATGCAGTCCTCCTATAAAAACAGAATGCATCTAAAGATTACATCATTCATGTTTATTTTGTTATATTATTTTATCATAGCTCGAATTTTCGAAGTCACTGACTTCTTGTATAAGTTGCTATTGAATTTTTGTCACGAATCCAATTACAGCGATTTTTGTAAATATAGTTTATTTCATGCTGTATTTCATTACACACGGGTTTTGTTATCTATTACGTAACGTTTACAGGCGAGGGCCTAACATATCAATGTCGATTTTTGTGATATTGGCGTTGTGCGTGCTGAGAGTTCGAAGTTTTTGCGGTGGAGGGCTGAACCACTATTGCCCGCAATTTGTTCGTACGTGCGAAGAGGAATTGCCTTCCCTAATTGCGGTCGGCGAGCACTGCGCCGACAGTTGTTTATGTGGTATAATTTCTTATATCGAATTCGCTTCTTGGAATCGTTCGGTGCCGCAATGTACCCACGGCATGTATATGGGCACAGTCGATTTCCGTAGGACCCATCGATGGCACCGTAAAGATACTGAGGTGACATTATCAGCGGAATTCTGATAATTTCCCATTTATCCATGTAAGCGTTGTGTTAGATCTTGATAATTTGAACTCCTATTAGGGTAGCCGGGGCTGCGCTCGTGGAGCGGGCGACAGCACACTTATAAGGCACTAAAATAGACGCCGACGTCGCGGATTGACTGTGAATGGCGAGGATCGCGAGGCGTGCTCGGGGCTCTGTTAACTCGATGGGGTACACGTCGTTTTTTGTCGGGCGGGCGTTGCAAACGAAATTATGCCTCGTTCGGCGCCGCGCGGCCGCACCGACTCCTCTTTTTTCCTCGTCCGCGTCGAATTTTATTATTTTTATTTAACACCTGCGCCCAGTAATCTGTATTCGACGATCTTCCGAACGCTTAACTCTTTTTGGGTTTATTTTGGTGTCGGGACCGACCAATTTATAGCATCGGAGTTTTGTCCACCGAAAAGTGTCGTTTAATTTTCCCTGTTGCTCCGTTGACAATCGATTATGATCGCCCTTGATTAAATTCCTGTCGGGCTGTCGTGACTGTTACTTTATCCTCTCGTTACGGTTCGCTTTCGAGTTTCCTCGTGGTATGGGAATAGTTTTGGTATTAAACGTTTTTGCCGTTTTTAAACTGTTTTCGATGTTTTAGTAATAGAGCCGCCTAATGGCTCCGAGATCGGCAACGTCATGCTGAGTTGGTATACGTTTCGTGGTGATTAAATTTCATATAATGGGCGTTTTACTACCGAATTTATAATGTAGAGTTTTGGTAAATATTATAATAGTCAGACGTTATGCATAATTATCGGATATAGTCGGTGTCAACGGTCATCGGCCCGCGATGGGCGTTATCGATTAACTCGATTGTAAGAGGCACTCGGTATTAGAATGCTAATTGGTGCCGCAGCGCGCCGAGGGCGGCGCCGGCGCCGCTGCGCTCTGACCTGTGAACTGGATTTATTGTTTTACTTACGAAAATATTATAATACTTATCACTAACATACACATTAACATAATTTCATTTCTAGAATTCTCTACTTTAGACAACACATAAATAATAGCAAGTTAGGTACTTACCTGTTCTTATAATAATAAAAAGTGGCATCCCAGTAGTATGAGTTTCAACATCTTGGGTCGAGGGTACTCGAACCCCCTCAAATACCATCTCTGATCTATTAAATAATGTGTGTATTGTAAATAAATTTTCAGTTACTTTTGCTATAAAAGACAGAATTCTACAATTTGATATGTGAATTTTATGGAAAAGGGATTTAGATGTGGTCACAGTGCTTTGATGTGTGCACAAACCAAGTAATGGAGAACTAAGCCATATGTATGTATGTTATATACATATTTATAACCAATTTTTTTTGTTACTCTGACTACTTCTTACAACATTCGAATTATAACAACAATAATTTTCAGAAAGTAGATAGAAATCCATTTTTAACGACCACCTCCGATACAGAGGTATCTTATGATTGTTAGAGAACAATCATAAGATCATAACCCCACTGTTATCGTGAGCAGTGCGAGCACGCGCTAATTAAATATGGTAACGATATTAACACAACGGTTCCGGATTAGTAAGAACAGAAACGTACTGCGGTCGTGATGACCCTTGCACCACGATAACGGTGACTCTAATCCAGACTCGGTTTATTGTTATTGCTCGGCAATATAAATAACAAGTAAGCTGTAGGTAAGGTCGGTCTGTGATAGTAACATGGCAAAGTTTATGGATGATTTATTCGTCTTTATAATCAGTAAGGATAGTAGAACATTAGGACTCCTCGTCCCTGTAGTTCGGGCGGTGGGCCCAGCTGATCTCTTGGGAGGAGCCCAATGGGGCAACGCGCTTAGAGAACATAGGTTGCGTTGCTTTGGAGATCCCGGAATCCTTATCGTAGCGCCGAGGACGGCCACCGAGGCGGTTTAAGTGCGGAAGAATCCCACATAAAATTTCGTCGCTCCAAAGGCGTTGGGTATGTTTTGAAGGTTTCCCTACCGAAAACTAATAAAGAAGATTTTAGACTTCTAGATGGCAGTAGTGAGCTGTAAGGTTGATCGTTTTTGTAAATAGCAGAATTTATAAATAATTTATTCACATTCACGATCAGTAAGAATTGTTGAATATTTGAAAAAAGAACATTTGGTCCTCTGGATAACAGCAGTGTTATACGCTGCCGTGTACTTTAATGAAGGGTGTGGCGAGAATGCCACTCAACTACCTACGTGAGGCGTTTCTCGTCTTCAATGTTAACAACGATGGATAGACTTCGGGCCATCTTTTAGGGCCTTTAGCACGAGTCTATTATGTTTCCTCAAAATAATCATTTCTTACGACTTACGTTGCCCGTTTTTACATAATATATTGCAAGATATGGCAGAGACCAAAACGTGAATCTGCAATTTATGGGCAAAGCCAACCGTAGTTTTGACGAAATGTAATATAATTGTACTAAGGTACTGTTCTCCATCAATTCCCACTTGCCCAGCGCTGTGGACTATGGCCTAAAACTCTCTCATTTCGAGAGAAGACCCGTGTCCAGTAATAGGTTGACGAGAAGGTGGTACTGTTTGGTCACTGTCGCTTATGAATATTTGTAATGTTATGACCACATATCTAAAGAGGTGGCCACTTTCCACGAAGTGAGAAGGTAAATAGTGCTAGCTGTTTCAGATGAAAAAAATCATGAGCTGACTGATGTGTATGACAACCCTTTAATAATAATATGTTTATTTTTGTTTCAGGTATGTAATTTTAGAGCATGTTAAATAACGTAAGTTTATTTCCTTTTATAGGTTTTTAAACGTAAATTTATGCCTTGTTTGTACAAGAGTTATCCGATAGCAGAAAGCCCTGAATTTATTGCATTTTGGGTACTTTTTTTATAACAAAGTAAATAGAGTTCTAGAAGTTCTGGATTTATTTTATCAGTTAATAAATTAGTATTTTTAATCCGAATCAGCTTATCGTGTTTAAGGCAAAATTTGTTGACTGTATAATTAGATAATCCATATAATGCTACGGCTTATGTTTATATTATAGGATATGCCCATACTGTAGGATAAATATAAATTAAGTTGCTACGTGTACTATCATATTTTTCAACTTGTTAACTTTTTGAAACATACAATAAAAAAAAATGATTTGTAAACCTTTTCTTCATCTTATTTTTTTATCTAACTGAAGTAGGAAACGAGCATGCAGTATCTACACCTGATGGTAATTGGTCACTGCCGCCCATGGATGTCTGGAATTGACTTCATACAGAACATGGCTTCCATCTGAAGTCTATCACAGATGCGTTGCTACTCCCGAAGACTTCAATCGAAACGCAAGAAATGCTTCGCGCTGGAAATGTGTAGGTCTTATTATTTTTTTGTATTTGTTATGTACTTTAAAGACACGAGATATAGGAAATACATGAATACCTTTTACTTTGGTGCTTATCCATCAATTATGGTACGCCATTTGTGTTGGTGACTGTAGTGGGTGGGTGATTTAGAGATCTGGAGGTCTCGGGGCAAAGTGTGGAGACCTCCCCGCCGAAATATTTTCTTAATTCAATAAATAATTATTTTCGGTCTACTTTTCAGTCTATAAAAATATCGCAAAGCCTATAACTCTCTCCTATGTAGAAAGCTTATCGCCGAAAAAAAGAAAAGCCTTCAAGTTGGGATTTTAAAGTTTTTCCTCCGAAGTGTCCGGTGGGGACGGCGGGCATTTGCGCTCCCTTTAATCCACCCTAGTGTTTACAATAGACGTGACTCTACATATGAAGAAGCTGCTGCATATTTCCAAAATTTTGTCCCTTAGGCGCCCTTAATTCTAGAATTATCTGTATTTTAACTTTAACTAGCATTTCACAAGTTATTTAGTACTATATATAATAACTATAATCTTTTCTTTCTAGAAAATTAAATCAAAATGCCTATGATACGAGATATCCACTCGTTCAATCATTCTGATCTAGGCTTAAGAGTTTCATAGATAGCGCTATCTAGTCTAAAGTATTATGTAGGTATTTGTAAAGCGAGAGAGCGGTGATTGATCGGAACAAAAGCCCGAGCAATAATCTGCTTAGTGCTAATGCCGCTGGGGATTTGTGAGCATGCTATCGGTGTAGAACTACCATTAGATATATTCACGCATGTAACACGGACTTTGTAACAAAATAGACTGGAAGACCTCTGCAGTATTCTACTTTCTCTTTTCTTTTTAACGCGTTTTCTACACTCATAGACCCACACTAGGATTTTCTCCTGTGTCGTGGGTACCATGGACACACACAAGACGAATACACAAACACCCAGACTCAAGATCTAAACTCAACATTCAGATACCTGTCTGGCCGGGAATCGAAGCCGGGACCCATTACGCGTCAGACCGGTATGGTAACCGCTCCGCCACGCGGCCCGTCGTTGCAGTGCACTGGATGGCAGGATTTAAGTCAATAGAGTGTAACGCACTATGTTTTTAGGGTTGTTTTCGGTTTTATCAAATAACAGTAAACAACATCTAGTACATTTTTTTAAATTTTCAATTTCGAGTATTGTTAAACACAGAAAAATGGGCCGGAATATCCCATTAGCCATTACGACTTTTAATATACCATCAGTTGAACATTAAACTAATGTAGCCATCTCTATGTGACACGCTTGTTAAACCTAAGTAATAATGTTAAGTTACCATAAGAACCACGCTTATGTGGAGTCTAATTTGTTAGTTCGTCTTTACTAATTAGTATCTTATTTAGCTTTCACGCACGTGTAATTAATCTTAAGCTTACCTCAATCGCCAGAGGCAGTTTGCAAAAGGTAAAAAATATTTATTCAATCTGAATCCAACTATTTCTATGCTTATGTTTGTCTATGGCATTAACAACACGATAATCCTAGAGTGAATAGAAAGTTCATAATCTTTATTGCACTTTCAAAGGTGCAAACGAAAAGCAGTTTGTAGGTCTAATACATTATCGACTAGTTGCAGCGTAATCTGATAAGGACTATCAGGGATAATCAGGGTCTCAGGGAGGACTTCGATAGATTCATTTGATGTTATGAACTGATACATGGTAGTAATAGCCATCTGAATATGGCGTCGTCTTGCATTTAAAAGATTACTAGCTGACCCGGCAAATGTTGTTTTGTCATATAAAATTAAAAAAATGTTAAGGGTGGACCCTTATCACTAAGGGGTATGAAAAATAGATGTTGGCCGATTCTCAGATTTAATATGCTCACAAAATTTCATGAGAATCAGTCAAGCCGTTTCGGAGGATTACGGGAACGAACATTGTGACACGCGAATTTTACCTATATAGATTATGCAACATTTAAATTCAACCTGTATATTTTTAAATGTCTTAGTATTCATATTTGGATGCATTGTAACTGAATATTCCGGATTCGGATTCGGAATATCCTTGTGTTATTTATGTTTGACATAATTATATACCAAATATCTAGCTCTACAATATGTATGTGTCAGTATTATAATAAGTATAGATATCTTAAACAGAAAACCAGCTCAATTTCAATTCAGAACAAAAAATCGTAGGTCCTATCTCAAAAGTATAAAAACAAAAAGTGGCCCAGTGACCGGGCTGTTTAGATAAACGGTGCGCTACTGGTAAATTACAAAATTACGGGTGAGGTCCGACCACGCCACGGGGTCCTCGGCCCTATCGTATCTTACCTGTACGTTCGCTCGATCCGTTATTTATTTTTATACAACTTTGATCTCACCTAATTAAATCTTTTGTAATCGGTCACAGCGGATTTGGGTTCTGTTTTTATATGTAAACTTATTATATTTGAAATGTGCAACATTCATTAATATTATAATTTCAAACAATGAATTATCACCGCATTACGGCGAAGGAAAACGTTACGAGGAAACTTTTTTTTTATTTGACTGAAGTAGAGAACGAGCATGCAGTCCAATCTATAGTAAGTGGTTACTGCCGGTCATGGATATCTGTAATCAACTTCATACAGAACATGGGTTCTATGTGAAGTCAATCACAGAAGCATTGCCACTCCCGAGGACTATGATGGTCCTACTCTTTGAGTCCCCTTAAGACCCAAAGAGTAGGAGCGAGGAAATACTATATATTCGGCTTGTGTTACAACCCAAAAATCGATTTATACGCGGTCTAAATCAACTCAATAATAATACACAATCAAAAGCCATTTGTTTCGAAATAAATCAGAACTATTTATATTTATGTGGACCTATGACACACCTTACATATATCATAAAACGATTCTACCTGTGTATTCATGAAGCACGCCGGCCGTCGATATTCGGAGTCTATGACGAATTTGTAAGAATAAATTAATTTTATGTATAGCTAGAAAAAAAAACAAAGTTTAACAGATTGTACTTGAATTTTAGAACTATTGCCTTGTAAAAGATCATATAATATAAAATATTTGGATCTTTGTGACTGAACCGAGGCAATTTTTAAAGTGTTGTATTTCCTAATTTAGATAGGACTAAAAATGGAACTAACAAAGAATAGCCTTTTTTAACGCCAGGGAAACTTTTTTAGGCTTCTCTCCGCTGGGCAACGGAGTGGTTTCCACCGAATACCGACCAAACCACTGACGGTGTCCCTTCGACATCTTACGCCGGGGGGCAGGAGTACGCTTGTGCATTCTTTTTATTGCAACCCTGGGCTGCTTGGCCGCCCTTCGCGACTGCCCCTCTGAGATGGGCACGCGTGTGACACGGACGCACAACCTACCCGAGGCTGCTTCGGTACGGGTGGCTAGGCGGCGTTGTTGCTCCGTCGCCCGGTGCCTCTTCTTCTTAGAGGAGGTAGGCGTGCGTCGTGAGCCTCTCTTTTCCTCACTCCTGCCTCCTACTTCGCTCGCAAAAGGAGGAGGACGCGTCTCATGCGCTCTCGCTGCCGACTATAGAGTTGACTACTGTCTGCGACGTGAGCCTGCCCTCCTGTTTTCGCAGATGCCACAATGCTCTTCAACCCACGCCTCGCACTCCGTTAGAGTGTGGTGCTCCGTGTCCAACAAAGAATAGCTTACATTTTTATACCAAAAGAAAAAATAATAAAAAGGCTACTCCTGGTATCATTTGGCATTTCTCAAATATATTTTCTAACAAAATCTGTATTATTCAAAAACAAATCTCCATTTTATTTATTGGCAGGTAGACGTCATTATAAATCAAATGGAACCCGGCCCTATAAACATTTTTACACAAATGTACATCATCAACGAAACGCTTAACACACTTCGAAAAAATGGCTGAACATTAAGGTCGGGGGTGTCATTATAAATTTTATTGTGCTATGATTTGGGTGAATGGTCTGCTAGTATATTTTTACCATTGTTAGAAAATAAAATTGACGTGCCTGTTTGTAGTTTGAAAGGAAATGTCATTTTCTATCCTTTTATCCTTACATGATTATTTAAACGAAAAGCATAAATATACTTCTTTATTCTCTACAATGTTGCAAACTGAAGGTTGTTTGGACAGATAAAGGTGTTTGCATAAAAATCGAAACACAAGTGATTAGAACATAAAACATAATAAACAGAACTTTCTACAGTCATAGCCTGGATGTAGTTTCCGACCGAAACTGGTTTTTCGTCCGAAACCGAAACCGAAACCGAATTTCGGTACCTGTCTGAGTTTCGACCGAAACCGAAACTTCCTTACAAGGATCAAGTTTTGAGGAAAAAAGAAAAAACCTTTATAAAATCATCAGCCTTCGTCATCAAATCATCAAGTCAAATCATCAGCTATTCAGCCTTCGACATTTTCACTTAAGGATAATTAATAATAATCAACGTAACAACACATAATTTAAGAAATAAACGTACGGTATTCAACGCGCCGAACATGACCGATCACAGCGCGAGAACTCCCGAGTGCAGTTTCGGTTTCGGTCGCTTTTCCTCCGAAACCGAAACCTGTATTTTTGCCGAAACTCAACCGAAACCGAAACCGAATATTCGGTCGGACACTACCTGGATGCATTGTACACAAATTCGTATAAACGTCTTATTGCGTCTTAAAGCCGAAGTGAAAACGGAGCTAATGATCTTTTAAGGACTATATTTCGAACAAATTAACCGGAAAGGGCAGAACGTCAACCGGACCATAAATAGTGGCATACACCAGTCTTCACATCAAACGTTATAACAACGTCATATATTGTGATGTGGGGTTTGATATTGACGTGATGGCAGTACCTCCTTTAGGAGTTGTTACGTCTAAGAGCGACGTCATCCATTGTTGAGGTATCTGTTAAAATACAGACGTATACCTTCCTTTTTAGAAGTCGGTTAAAATATAAGAGGAAACTGTTTTTAATATTTACTTTTTTTATTTTCTGTAGACTTCGAATGTTCCAACCCTTTACGACTCCGACACCACCGCCATGCTTAGTTTTGTCTAATAACACCAGTTTTAAACGCTGCTGTGTTGTTTGGAGGGTGTGTAAGAGAGAAATTAAGTTTGTCTTTCTTGCTTTTACTTCGAGGCTTAATTCTCAAGGTAAGGTAATGCATCTGTGGCCAACCTCAGGGCATGTTGTAATATTATCTGGTGTGTTATACATGACCATATGTAACGCGGCATTTACCATCAGGTGATACAATTAGCAAACGACCATGCTTGTTTGTTAATTTCGTACGATAAAAACATTCCCAATGAAAAATAATTCGCATTGAAATGTTGCATTTAGATGTTTATCACAACACTGTCGCAAATAAAATGATACATCGGTAACTACAAATATGTTGCAGTTTGGAAACGACATCTCTCGCCAAATGCGCCAGCGTCGTCCGTTGGCAACGCTCAGCACGTAAAAACACGGGATCGCCTCGCCGCAACATTCTTCCGCGACACTTGTTGTTTCTTATTTATTTTACGTTTTCGGCATTTGAGAAATGTTTTGTGTTTCGTTTTTTGAGTTGTTTATTGGGGTGTTGTAACAAAGATCTACCTACATTAAAAAATATTCGTTACAAAGTAAATGGAAACATTTAAGTCGAAAAATATTAGCCTATCGGAAAATAACCATATTAATAAAATATCTCACGAATTCGATTAAACGATTTTAATTTAGCTCACACTGCAGGAAGATAACACGAAAGGTAACACAATAATTGTATTATAATAGTACGGTTAATTGTATCCTCAAATTCAAGTGCTGGTCTTCATCAAAGTAGTTTAAAGGTGGTAGAACCAGTGTAGTTCGACCGGGGAAGTACCACCGCCACACCTATTTCTAGCATGAAGCATTTCTTGTGTTTCGATGGAAGGGTGTGGTTACCGGCACACTTTCACATGAGGCTACCATCGTAGTCCTCGGGAGTAGCAAAACATCTGTGATTGACTTTAGATGGAACCCATGTTCTGTATGTAGTTGATTACAGATATCCATGGGCGGCAGTGACCACTTATCATCAGGTGGACTGCATGCTTGTTTGCTACTTCAGTCAGATAAAAAAAAAGTTTGTGCAGAGATGAACGGCATAGCGGGCAACTGGATGAAGCGGAGCGAACGTGGTTGAGCTCAATGTTTTGTTGGCGAGCATAAGTCAAGCAAAGGAAACAAGGCAAGAGATGTGAAAACAACAATTTTTGATTGGTTATTTACGACAAATCTGTTCTCCATTCTGCTCGTATTCGCTTTGGTGGAAACCGGCCCTAAGGCACAGTGAAACAACTATTACAATTACTATAATTACTTAATTATTCATCCACGCGTACAAGTTGAGCTCAGAAACTAGTACTGAAATTATTGTACAACTTTAGCACTCGATTTAGTTTAGATAAATTAGACATTGAATAGGAATAACTATGTACTTATCTATTTAATTGCTCGAATTGAAGACTGGCATATGAAATTAAATGTCTTTATTTTGTATAGGCCTACGGGGGCACTTACAAATTGTCAGATACCATTTTTTCACCGGACCTACATTACCACCGGATCGGAATACGACCTTAACTGAGAAGATCCGGCAAGAAATTCAGCTGGTTTGTCTTTTTCTTATTTATATCATTTTTTTAAATATAATTACAATCATGTTTTTTTACATGGTAATTAATTTTTATAGGTATGGTAACGGTACAAAATATTGATACTATCGATCAGATCATAAAACTTTGTGTTGTGGCTTGGGCTATAGAATTCAAGTCGGCGAATTCAAAGCGCTCCCGTTCTTACAGACCTATTAAAAGTATTGATTTTTTCTAATCCGTCCATCACGTAAAACGTTACAGCTTGTAATTACAGAATATTCATAATTATACTTTTATCTCCGAAAATGCCACTGTTTGAATGTGGAATCAGGCATTCGTGATGTCTCGTCATAATGTTTATGCTAATTCGACGATGTTTCAACAATTTCTTCGGATTTATTAAATAAAAATAGTTAATTTGTGTTTGGACAAAGTCTTCATTGATGGCACCTTAGCACGCTTCTTTTATTAGTTTATGGTAACTAGTGTCGTAAACTTACGATAATTTATTCAAATAATCCCGAATATTTTTATTACACTTGTAGGCAGTGTTTAATAAGTGATAAGTAATTGTTAGTATGTAAAGAATTTTATGGTACGCAATAATCTTTACCATAAGAAGCGTCAAATTATCCCAAGAGTAGGCGTGTTTACACGTTTATTATGTATTTTGTATGTATATTAATGGATTTTCGTACTGTATATGGAATAAGCGCTGTGTAACTAATTTGAAATATATTTAGGAAGTGACTTGTAAGCGGCTAATATTATATAACGTATTTTACAACAGGTCAGGTTAAGTCTGAGCTTTTGATATGGAATGTTCGTAAAGTGTTGTGCAGGGATTAATGTTGGAATAATATGGGTGTAATCATCACAATATAATAGATTCATTTGGGAATTTCATCGTTACATCATCTAAACATTTACCAAAAAAACGTCCAAGAAACAGTTATTAACCACAAACCGATCGGACATCTTTAAGAATTTTACTTGACTGTGTTAGGTATTATTTTTCTTATGTATGTTTCTCCATTTCTCTTAAAAACATTCCTTGCGTTTCGATGGAAGGGTGTGACTGCCAATGCATCTGTGACTGAATTCAGATAAAACCTATATTCTATATTAAGTTGCTTACATGGGCGGCAATGACCACTTACCATTAGGTGGACTGCATGCTCATTTGCTACTTTATTATTATATAAAAAAATGTTTAATTTTAGACAGAGTCTACAATTGGTACTGTAGTGATAAATAGCGTTCTTGTAAAATCGAATGAAATTTATAATCAGTATATAAAAGAAAGTCCACGCTAATCGATAAAACAGGGCTTGAAGAGATAAATAGTTCATCATCACCAACGTACATAGTTCTAAGTTCAAATGAGTTTATATTGTAACGACTATTGTGGTATGGTTATTAGGTTTAATTGGGAACAACCCATTATTGTTCCACTGCTGGGCACAGGTCTTCTTTCAGAATGAGAGAGTTTTAGGCCCTAGTCCACCGCGCTGGCCAAGTGCGAATTGGCGGACAATTTTTTTTCGGGTTAATCCTATTGTATCTGTCGGCGCGACACCGCGTATTTATGAAAAACACGTCGCCGAAAATAATTATTTTAGGTAGTTAGTTTAAAGATCGAAAGTTGTTTGTTTATTAAATTAGCAATATTTAGTGATTTTAAGAATTGCAGTTTAGTTTACCCTCCATAAATTTGTTATTGTCACCTTACCAAACATTGTTATAAAAAGGCGAGCGCCTGTCGGTAAAAAAAAGATTCTTGTTTTAGCCGTCGAAGCGATCGGACCTCCTCAAATGTGAATAAATCGAAGAAGTTTACTCCTGTGTTTTACTTGAAATCTTCAAGTATGAACAGTAATGAAGACTTCTGTCCTACCTGACGTCACATTTCATCGCTGCCACTTCGTTATATATAATCGCTGAAAAATATGCTAAATTTTAAGTAACTTAATGCATAATGAAATTGAAATAAAATACTGATCATTTTTAGAATAAAGTTGAAAGAGTATAATAATATTGGTTTTATGTATATTTTAGTACGTGTAGAGTAAATGTGATAATAACATACTTGCCTTTATGTACAAAAGTGATTAATATTGTGGAATGTCTTTGTCTGTGCCGGTGATGGCTTTTTCATGGTCAAGCATTAGCCAATATACCTTTACATTATCTAAGTTGTTCTTGCATTATATTAAAGTTAATTTATCTTATACGCACAACATATCATTTTTATTTGATATGATTAATAAAAGCTTAAATATTTGCTAAGCTTGTACCTATGTACCTATGTAATAGTTTATAACAACAAACTTCCTTGTTTTCTGGGATTTTGTGGGTGTCATGGACACACAAAGAATACAATACTGAGACTCAGAGAAGACACGTAAATTTATCATTAAGATCTCTCTTCGGTTGGGGTATGAACTGAGGACCTTTGGCGAATCTGACTGGTATAAGGATCGGTTCGCCGTAGGGATCGTCTAGTAACGAGAAAAGCTTAAAACGAAAGCACCACAGTCAACCGCCCATTAAGCTTTCGTATAGTAACAGGAAAAATTAAGAAAAGCATATAATCCAGGGTACTGGCTAATTGCCGATCGGTAGACTTCACACACATATGAGAAGATAAATTTAATGTGCATGTAAAAATAAAATTATTGAATACATGTAAATTCACACCGAGCTACAGGTCAATTAGGCGTTGTCTTGTGCGCTACTGCGGTTTTACGACGTGTGATATTTCGTGGGACGAGGCTAAAAAGAGGCTGTGAGCCGCCTTTTGTTCTGTGGTCGTTCGTTCTTGTTGTTTTATTTAGGTTGGAGTGTTTTGAGCAGTAGATCAAGTTCATGTAGGTACATTAAAAACGTTGAAATTCTTTGTAATTTTATCTATACTACCTAGGTTTCAGAATAAATACAAATTGTAGATGTAGATTGCGAAATTCAGCGATTGACTCTCCCTCAGATACGCCTTTAGTTCCGATTTTGATTAGACAACCGCGGATACAGAAGTAGCAAATGAAAATTCTTTTCATCTGATATTAAGTTGTTAGTGGTCACCGTGGTCAACTTCATTATCTATACGTAATGAACATCACTCACAGGGTTTCTCAAACTTTCGGCTCCACGTAACCCTGTTAAAGTTTCCAAGTGACAGCGATCCTCCTTAACTGAATTAATTAAGTAAAGTAAGTTTTCTTGGGGGGAGGGGAAGGAGGTCAAAGAAAACAATAAAATTGATTGTTGGAGAAAATAATGTCTTCATTTCAATAAAAGGTAACAATAATGTAGCAAAGAAATATATATTTTTACTATTATTAATGTAATGGGTGTGATTGTATGTTGTCACAAATGGAGTGAATTTTAGGAATATCTTTGTATTTTTATTACCTAAATCTTGTCGCGAACCCACTGTGATCAAATGGCGAGCCCCTAGGGATTCGCGTGGGGTACTTTGCGAAACGCTGATCTAGGGCATAAATCCGACTGGTAGTTTTTTCGTGATACAGTAACAAACACACATAATATCGTCACAAACTTTCGCATTTATAATTTTAGCAAGATAAAGTGAAGTAGTATTGTATGTATAGGAATCACTGTTCACTACATATTCACTCGGTTCTTCGTCAGTTCCACGAGGCGCATTGATTAGCCGGTGCCCTCGGGGCGACGTTAAAAGTGGGTGTTTTACAATGTCTCCGGCGCCTGCTACGATTGCCAAATAATATTGTAAAATACAAAAATAATAAAACATTTTACTGTTCGCTTTTATTAAGTTTGTTTCTCGGTCTCGTGACCTTAGTTTATTTGAGTTTCGAAGGTGAATTGGTATAACGTATTCGTACGTATTATGCTATCTCTATTTCTTTTATTCAGATGTGTTTATTTAAAATTGAAACAGATGATTCAAAGTCTTATTGCATGTCATATGTCGGAACATTGAACGTAAAACCAAAATTCTTCTTTCGAAACTTTCAACAGTTTCAAAATGTTTATTACTGAAATTTCTACTCCCATCATTCTATTTAATTCGACTTTTATTTATTGCTCCACTTTATGATATAAGGTCCTGTATACTAATAAATTTACGCATACATGCGTACATTATATTCTCGGTATCTTATTAATATTTTCAAATTTTATCTTCTCATAATTCAACTTAAATCTTATTAAGTGTTCCCGAAGCCTAATCCTCCGCCGTGACAGATCTTTTGTGAGCTCTTTACGAGTGGACCTTTTCTCGGATTTATTTCTCACTGGTTCGAAGTTTATTGCATTTTTTGTCTCTTTGATATCTGGATATGATACTGCGTAGGAGGACAACGTTGCATCATGCTAGTTTTTTGTTGAAATCATATTTTAAAGCTTTATTTTTGAGGCAAGTATAAAATATAGTGTAGATCATAAAACATTTTATGCCATGGATTTATGTATTTTAGATAAATACTGGGCAAAAAAGGGTCAAATGTTTTGCTATTTCTTACGCTGACTGCAACCGATTTTACTGCTCAACTTTGTATGTTGGGAAATGATATTATATCACAATAAACTGAGCCATTTCCGTGTGGAGATTTTTCGAACGCTTTAAATATACAGTTTAATTATTAACATAGTATCCTGAATAGGGATTGCAATCCGGCCTCATTTTCAATCCGGCCGGATCCGGCCGTTTTTTTCTCAATCCAGCGCTACTAATCGAACTATTAAGACAGTGTAAAAAAAGGATCGATTTCTAAAGGTAAATATTTTTGTAATGTGAAATCTTTGTCAAAATATACAATCACCGGATCCGGTGGAGGTCCGGATCCGGTGGTGAATTGGTACCGGATCCGGTTTGTGTAAATTTGTGCCGGATCCGCCGGATTACCGGATCCGGTTTTCCGGATTGCAATCCCTAATCCTGAATAAGGTAATAGAAAAAAAACTTGTTTATGTTACATTAGGCCATGATTGTTGTCGCTATATTACAACAAGATTGGTATAATTAATCTATCCATATTTGAAGTACAATTTAATTCACACAACTAATTCGTTCCTTATACGTTATTAAAGGTGGGCGCCTAGAAATGATACCCGTCACTCAACGTGATGGACGGCATACGACTCTACCTCGATCAAACTGACACAGAATTATAAAAGCTTGCTTTCAATATTCAAACTATTGTAGGTTTAAAAGCGGATCATTGTGAACTTGAACTTATATTGTTAGTTAAGGTATCATAAGAAAAATCTAAGACGACTAAATCGCAGAGAATGACTTGTGATATCTTGTGCTTGATATTTTGGCCGGTACATTACCTTGTTATTTACGATTCATTTTATTAAAAGTCATACGACAATAATTTATTGTTGCATTAAAAAGGAATGTAAATCTTGTACTTTGTTGTCAAAAGCTTTTCAAAGCGAAGTTGTTTTTCGTAGGATTGAAGTAGCAAACGAGCTTGCAGTCCACCTGATAGTAATTGGTAACTGGACATTTGTGAGTAACTTCACCCATGATATATCTGAAGGCAATCACAGGTACGTATTTACGAGGACTAAGATTTTCGCCTCATGTAAAAGTTAGCCGGCTACACCTATTCAGAGAAACGCAAGAATTGCAACACGCTGGAAGAAGATGTAGTGATTATACCTCCCCGGTCGAACCATATAAATTCTACCATCTGTTAAAGTGTGTTGTATACGCATGAAGTTGTATTACAACCTCGATGGCATTTTAGTCCTCATTCGAAACACTAAATACTCCTAGTACGGTTGTAGGTACTCAATAGTACCTCAGCCAGACGAGCTAGCATTCGATATAAATCATATCAACAACAAGGTCGGAATGGCAGCGTGGAGCAACATCTTCAATTACGCGAGTTATCTGCGCATCCATCTCCATTACACGGGCCCGGGCGGGGTTCATTGATAAGTATTGCGAACACTGATGATGATACATTTAGTGTATAGTATAGACGTGTTTTAGAAGTGCTACTTCTGGACAGTGGACACGGTCTTCTGGAGAATGGCAAAATAAGTTAATGGAAATGCTATGATAGAAATACAATGCTTTGATATGCAAAATATGTAAAATGCATGGTCTTATCTTAACAGATTGTCTATGCGGGATGGACATCTATAGGGATATAAATTGCCATATATAAGGTGGATAAATAAGAGTTGGCAAAGAAATAGGTGTTGATCTCGGTGAAATATTTACTTATTCTCATGTTTTCAGGAAACTACAAAAACAACAATAAAAATATAACATCAACAGGATACTATAAATTTGATAGTTTTATTATAGCTTTTTTGAAAGATCTACTACGCCGTTTGCAAATTCGGATAGTTTACGAAAACGAGTCGAACGATACCTCACACGAAGGTGCAGAAACACTAGAAACTCTTGAAAGTTTGTTTGGAGATAATTGCTTGTTTATCTGTCCGGACGGCGGGCTTCACTGCCAGCGGGCCCATCAAATGTATTGACACGTTGCGCAACCAAGGTTCACTTAAAGTTCGTCTTAAAGAAAGTTATGTAGTTTACACATTGTCTGTTAGAATATACGTCCTTTTTGGGTATAGTTACAGATGGCAACGGGTGGCAGAGATTATTTAGTTGAAACAGGATGTCCAAGTTCTACTTGCATTACATATGTAAGGCACGGGCATGGGGACAGAAAGTATTTGGAATGAGCTGTGAAATTTATACTTCAATACATAAAATACACACCTATTTCTAGCGAGAAGCATTTCTTGCGTTTCGATAGAAGGGTGTAGTTGCCGGCACACTTTCACATGAGGCGACCATCATAGTCCTCGGGACTACCAATGCATCTGTGATTGACTTCAGACTAAATCCATGTTCTGTATGTAGTTCATTACAGATGTGTATAGGCGGCAGTGACCACTTACCATCAGGTGGACTGCATGCACGTTTGCTATTTCAGTCAGATAACAAAAAAAAATCCATCAACGCCAGGAATAAAAAAATATACATACGGACGGACAGTACAGGGTAATCAGTAAAAATAATCACTACCTTGATTCTAAGTAAAATTTGGTGGTGCGTGCGTACAGGGCGTTAGATGCGTAGGCGACGAAAACAAACCGCGGTCACATTATAAATTAAAAAATGTAAATGGGCATTCGTTACGCCTAAATAAACGATTTCCCGTCGCCCCGCGGCCGGCGAGCCGTGCCACAAAGGCGGCTCATTAACAAAATCCAACACCGCACCAAATCCTTTCGTTAGACCCCCATTGTAATCCTAATAAAGGTTTCAAACTCACGCCGGACTAGAAAAAGCACTGTCGTTTATTTATATACTCAATACGTCATTAGTGTGGTTCTGCGTTAGGTTCCATAGCGTTTTTGGCTATTAACGACATTGTGTTAAAGCGTGTTTTTTTTAGGTTTTGATATCCAAATCTTGTTCATTAATTATGTGTAGAAGGTTGCTATCAAGCTACATTTGTTTATTGTATTACTGTGGAAGGCTTTGTACAGTAATACAGTGCCTATTAAGTAGATATAACTAAGATCCCTGAAAAATCTACTAAAAAATACTTTTGTCACTGCCTGCAACACGTACTGCAAGTAGTGTTATTTCCGTTTTTCAGTTAATTGTTTGTTGGCTATTGGGGTTTTGGTTTATGTACAGATTTTTTTAATTTGCAAGAATAAGTATGAACTTATTCTTGCAAATTAAAAAAATCTTACGAGATGTCTTGATACTTATGAAAGTATCAAGACATCTCTCTTTTGTTTTTAAAATGTTTTCTCGAAACTTTGTTTAAACTGACTATTGTCAAAGAAATATGTGAATGGTTTGAAAGGAATAATTGGAAGCATGGCGTGTGACCCATATTACAGTGATACATGATACATCCAAGCAGATTCCCGTTTGCAAATCATGAAGCAGCTACAACGAGATACAATTGAGACGAATGTTAACTCTAATCAAAACGTGACACACTTTGTCCTTCCGAATTGTATTTGCCTTGCAGTAGTTAGTAGGAAATTAAAGTGTTCTATGATACATTTATATCATGATAGATAGATAGATATTCATGTATGAAAAAGATAATATTAAAGCAAGAGTACAGCAACTAGAAAAAAATCCCGAAATAGACGAAGGTTAGTTGAAATTTGGTTCTCCGTATGGTATTAAGTATATTTTGGAAAAAGAATATACGTGACGAATAGATTACCTCTTTCATTTGGGCAGTTGGTAAACAAAAAACTTTTATGTAAAAAATGTTGTTTCCGCCCCCATTACTCATTTAACATAGGTATCAAAAAAAGTCCTTGACGTTTCATTGTTGTAACTATCATCATGATGTTTCTTACTTTTTCTTTAATTTTCTTGCAGGGTTCAAGTAATTTCTGTAAATTTAGAACTTTGTCTAAATCTAAATATTTTAAATTCATTAGATGTTTTATTACTTTTTCTTGCAGGATTCAAGAACTTCACTGTAAATTAAGATACCTGCGGCATTTCCGGAACTAAAAATGTCATATTATTCTCTGTAAATTCTGGAACTTTGCGTAGTAGTAGGTACCTGTTGCTTTGGTACCAGACAATGTATGTTATTAAGTAGCCTACATAATAGCACTGTGTTTTAAAGCGACAGATACTCTTATATTTATTTGTTTACAAACATATTATTTAGGTTGTACTTATCAAACGGAAATTTGATATCTAAGCGACTGACAATACACGAGTACGTGTGCCAATCAAAGCGTGGCACACATTCGCAAATCCTTCGTCAAATATTAATATTTGCAGTTTGCGCAGTTGTTTGGGATGATCTCACCGCAAATTTTTGTATCTAGACACGCTTCATTAGGACCACTTGGTGTTATGGGTCGGTAAAGCCGTATTGTTTGCTTTGAGCTCCGATCATTTTCGATTAGTTTCCTAAGATTAGTCCTTGTCTTAGATTTATAGTTTTTTTAATTCTATAAAAAGGGCTTTATCGCTATTGCGATTATGACGCCTTGGTTATAAATTTATTTATTACTGTGGAATTTTGCTATTACAAGTTTATATATATTTTACAAGTTTATGTAATTTATAGAATTTGAAAGATATAAGCAGACCTATATAGAGATGAACCGGTCATAGATTACGGGGTGATTTACATATTAAGTGACCTTCTTAGTCCTCGGGAGTGACAACGCATCAGAGTTTAACTTAATATATATATTCTATATGATCGTGCTTACTGATATTCATAATCGACTATTACTACTTACCATTGGGTGGACTCCATGCTCGTGTATTATACGATAGAATCGTTATTTATTTTTTACTTACTAAAGTCTTTATTTCACATAATTTATGTTATTCCTATTGGTGATCCAATTATTAATGATTAGTTTAGAAAAAAAATCATAAATAATTATACTTTTTTTTGGGAAAAGTTCTGCGACCGCTTTCAATATTCAACTTATTCGCCGATAAAGTTCTCAATTCGTCGAGGATATTAATATGTTTGTATATTTAGTTGAATCCATCCATCCATCCATCCATCTATCCATCAGCCTTTGAAAGTCCACTGCTGGACATCGGCCTACCCCAATCTGCGCCACTTCGACCGGTCCTGAGCTATCCGAATCCAGCGGCTACCCGCTGTCTTCATCAGGTCATCAGTCCACCTGGTCGGGGGCGGCCTTCATTCCTTTTGCCCAGACGTGATCTCCATTCGATTAGTTGAATATGATACAATAAAGTCATTTGGATCTTCTTTTCTGTTGTACTCTGAAATTCGATACTTACAATACCCGTGAACAATTTACACAAAGTAATTTTATTATCCGTTAAAAATATAAGTATTAGGTTTCGGATGATATTGATAGTTAATATGTTTACCGATTAGCCGAATTTTAAATTCATTTTCTTAATATTTACCTATTCTGAATGACTTAATTAAAATTAAGTTGGTTTTAATTTAATCTGAAATGTGTTATCTAAAAAAAATATTTACTAATTGGATTATTATTGATTGTGTCATTAAGTAAGTTTTAAATAACATCGAATTTTGTGTTTATATCGCTATCTATAATAAGTTAACACAAGTTGAAAACGTAGAAAACATATTTAAAATATCAACAAAAAATAACACATCTAAAATGTGAATATTTTTATTTATTCAGGATCTCAGACTTGAAATATGGTATCATTAATCTCGAAACGTTATCGATTACTAACATTTATATTTTGGTATGGCGTTTATGTAATTATAAACGACGACTTTATTTTCTTATAACGTGTATTTCTGTAGTTAAAAATACTATCTTAATGATGAAAATTAAGCACGTTTATCACAGACGTTCAAAGTTCAAATTTCAGGCCCTTTCGGTTCTCAAAGTTATTAGCGCATTAGTAAATTAATAACCTATATACATGTTCATCGATGAACGCTGCCTGTATTAGTCCTCGGAAGAAGCAACGTATTGATACTCCCCTGTTGAAAACCCCTGATCTGTATGAACTTACAAATGTTCATTGGCGATAGTTACCATGTTATCATCTTGGACAAGGACTGCATGTTCCTTTGCTACTTCAATCCTATAAATAAAAAAGTAACGATTATCTTGATTTTTTTTAAAACGTATACAATTATATACGTTTATTATAACAGAACTTTTAATTTAACCAAACTCTATAAAACGATCGGATTTGTACAATATATTTTTGGGTGTACACCTAAACGATTCTTCCGCGTTGATTTTATTAAGCCGATACGTTGGCGCGGCGAGATAAAAGGCGGCTTTATCTGCGGTTGACAGCTTACAAAATCCTTTTAATTAGTCGGGTGCTTCGGACCCGACGCACCTACAGAATGTGACCCGCGGGCGGGTTAGGGCTGTGCCCTGTATCCTTAAGAACGTTAGTTGCAGTTAAACTAAAAATTTGACGTTAAAGATATTTTTGGTGTGTCCATATGGTGTATTTTTCATAACTAATATAATAAAAAATATACTGACGATGGGCATGTGTTTTCAATTTCCTAGAAACCTAAAGAATATTTGTTTCTTCATCAAAATCGTCGTGAAACTCAAAATAACTAACTATTAGCTTTATGGATCTCAGTTATCGGATAGTTAAATGAATTTAAATGTAAGATTAGCCCATTTCTTATGGTCTTCTTATGGTCTAAATAATATAAATCTATTTTCTTTAGAATTAAAATCAAAAGTGAGCAGAAACCTTGAGACTAAAATAGTATTTTTCTGTAAGTAGATTTTTCAAAAGTGTATTATTTATTTGAATTCTTGTGACACCCCTTCAGAGCTACTCCCACGCTGATATTACCGGCGTCGCACCTTTTCATTAAGTTTTATTCTTTTGAGACTAAGCGGCCATTATAATAAGTCAGTAATGACGCCAAACTTGGACAATGACATCAATTTAGATAAAGTCCTCGGCCAAGCGAAGTCAATGTGTGATTTTGATGTTCGCTGATATAGATTAAGAGGTACAGGCATATATATGATATTTTGTCGCACAGGTTATATATTTCGACATAATCTAAGTTTGTCCAGTTTTATCCTCCATGTATTGTTATTACTGTATTCTGAACTGTACGGGTAAATCACAATTCAAGAAATGTTTTCTATTCATTAAATTGAATACAGTGGTTTTGGTTTGATGCGATTTAAAACCTACAGGGAAAGTAGACTATAAACTTTATACTATAAACTGTGGGAAATAGAAAAAAAAAACAAAAATTATACTAATGTTTATGATTACTTAGTAAAAATTCTACAAACTTTCTTTTTTTGCAAATATATTCAATTAAGAGACACTGGAAACTTTCATTTCTATTGTATGTATGCTATCTTACTGTGGAAATGTCGGGTTAGAGGCAGATAGTGTGCTAGATGAGGCAATACTATGCCTCATTACGCATCTAATTTCATAGTAATGTATTTGAAGGTTTAATAAAAAGTGCAATATGTGTAACAGATTTGAACCCACCAAGATATGTGGTCAAAATGTTCTTGCCGAGAGTAAGAAAACTATTACAACGCACGGACTTTATATTGACGATTGGTGAATTTGCGTTTATCAACAAAAATAAAACTACATATCTCAGGCAGCAACGACGTCAACATTGTTTGAAGTACGTCCTTTTAGATAAAGTTTAGAATTTACAACACTAACTTGACACTAAGATGTGTTCGTAGATGAGCCTTTTTGATAACACGATGCGACTGTTATCATAATTAAAGCTCGCCTTGAAAAATGTAATGTTGAATAAATGATTCGCTTAGGTTAGTATTTAAGTAAATTAGCTCGATCAAAGATGCAAACCTGTTAACGAGCTAAAGTGAACGCTGAGCTCTGAAATCGTAACAAACATAAGTTTGATTTTTGTATTATTCGGAGTATTTTTTACACTGTTATTTATAGTAAACTTAAAAAACTTTTAGAATATAGACATCCCATCTGTTACAGGGAGTACAATACAGAAGCAGTGTGATCCAATACCAATATAGAGATCGAGAAGTTTACCTTAAAATAATTTAATTACATTCCCATTAAAAAGAACATAAAAACACTTTAAAAATAAAGCATAATTCGCAGAATACTTCATTATCATCAAAGCGCACAAACAAATATGAAATATTTACATTTCTATTACGTGCATTGGTAATTAAACTAAACAAGATGTGTTTGAAATGCTTGCCGTGTTTGGATTTCGATTTCAAAGCTTCATAGTTAGCCGCAAAGATTCTTTGAACGGTAAAATCGGCTTCTTTGAAATATATGTTTATTTAAGGCTGCATGTAAACATTCATGTTAGTTTTGACTTTTGTCTTGAATTATTCTCCGTAGACGTTAAAATATCATTCGGATACATTGTAACTTTGTAACTTCGTGCTAGTAGATCCCCGAGCGCATCTTCACCGTTCACGCTAGATCCCTTATGTGTTGGTTGTGTGTCTTATTTCTGTTGTTTTAGGGTATCTATCGGTATGTATCAAAGTTCACGTCCTTCTGGACAAAGCCGTTGTTCGTCTGAATGAGCGTAATCGGTGAACTCGTAAAGGACGCCCTTATCGACTGCTCCCGTCGTAAAAGTCCGCATAAACTTTATGCCGTTGGCCGTATGAAAACGTCGGGTTATTTATATATTTGTGGATTTACTGCCGAGGAAGCCTATGAGCATCCGCTCGGACCGAAATACTCGCCGCTCGCTAGATTCCGCGACGTCTCGCCCGGTCGACGAACTCCTAATGAAGTACGAACCTCAATGATAACATTGAGAATATTTTTATAATTAGCCATGTTGAGACCGATCGATATTAATTAGGTAGACTTATGTACCGTAACTCATATTGATTGATGCTACCGAGAAAAATGTCTCCCAACTCAAATAAACTTTATCGGCCGACGTTCGAGTCGCGACGATCGTTGACTTCCAAAGAAATCGTGATTGATAATTTCAAATCAATCTCAATTCGTAAACGTACGTAGCATCATTTACGCGACGACGTTTACTCACGCTATCTCCGTAAAGCAATTCGTATTGAAATAACGATTAAATCCAACGTCCTCAAATTCCATTCCCGTATCATATATTACGTCGATTTGGTTTTTCGATTCCGAACGTCAAGTGCTATAACAATTTATTGTGATACAATCCGACTGGCGTGTTTTTATCTCTCTCCGACCTGTTTAAATTTGGGAAGTGTAAGAAAAGGAGCGTACGTTTCGGAAGATGGTTGCAGGATGGTGTGAAGTCCTGTGGCGTCCAATTATTCTGACGGCGGTGGTCGTCGGGCAGGCGCCTTGCCCCCTATCGCGGCTGCCATCGATAATACAAACCGGTTCGTTTTTCGTTTATGGGCCTCGTACCATCTCGATATGCGCCTCCGAGAGCCCTTCGTGTTTAATAAGATCATAATTTCTTTCGAGCTCGATTATTGTTAGGCTCGTTAGAGTAATTTTTAAAACGAACTTTTGTTACTTTATTCCATATTTTATCTTTTTTTACTGATATTCGAGCTCCGATCGTACAAAAATATTCCGGAATAAACATTTCTTGTTATTAATATTGGAACCGCTATATATAATTTAATGGCGGCAATTAAAATATCTATCTTGTCTTGTTTGATTAATTCCAGTAGGTATTACTGTTTATATCTAAAATTTATACGCAAAATTAAGATTCGATACCAGTTGGTTTGAAATATAATGAATGCCCTGTTGATTACACGGGCGAGGCTGTGCTCCTGCAATTAATATTCACCTTTGGAACAGCAGCGCTTATAATGCGCATTAAAATCATTTAAGTAAGCAATTACAGGCTGCCTGTGCGTTAGCTTAAACGATAATAGCGTGTACGGGTTTGATAAATGGTTCAACTTATGCCGTGCTGCTGTACTTTTACAACGGGTTTTATTAATTTAAGTTCCTATAAGTTCAACATCGTTCCTAGCCCTCCCAGACTCGCCTCTAACAGTAATTATCGCTAACAATGATTGTCTCTTCTCAGTAATTTCCTGTACTTCATTATGGCATTCTATAACTTTTTGTTAGCTGTGCTATTGGCCATCACTCGTGTGTCGTCGTACCGAGAAGTTTCTAGAATTCGTATTTTCATTCAACCATGTATTACCACATAAGGACAAACGAGCTACGCTTATTATTCATACTAGTTTGATCAACTTCTATAAATGAGTAAATGAGACGGCGACGGAATACGAAAGCTTGTCGCATGCGTATAATTAATTTTATATACGCTTCGTACCCAAGTAATTATAAAAAATGTATATTTGTATGTGATTCGACACTGAAATCTATTATATTATTACTTTTCTGACTACATAAAAGTAGGTTAACAAAATTATCATAGAAACAAAACAATAATTACATATCTCAGTGTTGTATACAGTGGAAGTCTATTTTCATTAAATCCTAGGTACAGTTTGAATGACATCACTGTAGGTAAATTCTCGCAAGGTTTGCAGACCTCGCGAAGGATGTAATTTGTCTCAACTTGGTGTAATTACTGTTAGGGCTGTATTTACGTTATCTCTATACAGCGTAACCACTATATTTTCCACGTGAGGTAATAATTCTACATCATCGTCGTGCTATTTTCGTCAGAAGCGACGTTAAAAATGTTATCATTTACATCTTACACGACTGGAAAGGATTCCGTGACTCGGGCTCCAAGTTATTTTAAAGGCAGTCATTAAGTACAGAAGCAGCAATTTGGTTCCCACATGACCCCGTTCCGTGGGCCGTGAGATAATCGCAAACGGTAGTGTCCAAGCACGTACTAGGTCCTTATTAGGCGAACGAGATATTTTTTCTTGCGCAGACGTCGCCGCCGCCTCCATGGGATTGAGCCTGCGTACGTCGCTGGAAATGTTGTTACCGAGAACGGATTTAAAAGCTCGTTGAATTTGTCTTGAGCTTTCTCTTTAATTTTTTTGTCGCTTTTCTTCAACTTCGGACTTGATTTCGAAGCCTACTTGTTCGTTTGTCAAGTCAAAGTCTTTTCATGTAGGCCGAAAAGTCATGTCCGGAATTATTTTGATATTTTTTGTATGTTGTCATAATTCAATTTAATAATAATAATAATAACTTTATTTGTATAAATGTGGTTTACAGTTGATGTTGGTACATTTTAGAAATTTGAGACTCACATTTGCCACATAGTGGCATACAAAGAATATTATCTTGAATTACATTGATAGAATTATATTTAATGTCATTAGATTTTCATAGGATTACATTATATTGAATAGATTAATTGTCATTTACTATACACGAATAATTATGCGTCCAAGTCATTTTTTTTATATAATTAAGATTTCATAAATTCTTCTAGTGTATAAAAGCATTTGTCAATAAGCCACTCATGTAATTTTATTTTAAAGATATTATATGTAAAGTTTTTGATATTATCGGGTATTTTATTATATATTTTAATATTCTCTAAAGTCGCATAGTATACAACTATTTAATTGATTGCACGATGAGAACAAACGTTGCATTATGCAGGCAATTTACTTGTATTATAATGAGTTAGCGTGTGTTTATGTAAACTCGTAAAGACAGTAGTGAGAGATGGATATCGTACCACCATGAGAGTCGCACACGTATTTTTTACTCCGTTCCGAATTTAAATTGCTTCAAATTTCGTACAAATCCCATCGCGTTGGGGATCGCATCCCATTAACGTGAAGCGCGAACGTTACGGTGAAATATGATAATTTCCGAGTCACATGAGTGGAAGCAACAAAACCGGCGGCCATTGGCGCCAGCGGTCCTGGACCTCGCGATCTTTAACAACTTCGCTTTTTATTCACTGCGAATATGGACCATTAAAATGAACTGAATCTCAACTTCGCGTTATGTCCTGCATGAATGTCGTCCTCGCTTGGATAAAAGAGACATGATCATAAAATTTAAGTTACGTACGAGTAGTTGGGCTTTTTTCTCGGAAACTATTTCAAATGTTGAAATCGTCTTGGCGTATGGCGCTTATTATGTTTTATGCTTCATAATTTACTTGCAAGAAATATGATTTTCTGTTGTAGCTACTTGAGTATTGTTGTTTTATAACATTAAACGATCAATTTTATGTACTTGTTACATACATTTTATTGTTGCTTACTTGACGTACCTTCCCTTTATGGAACTGAATGTTTTACGACAACTTTCTGTTTCGGATTTTTTATGAACCTTTAGGTACAAGAGGAACTCTCGTATTTCGATTTAACATTGCCTTTAAATATACGGTCTTACGGTCTGCAAAATTAAGCGATGTAAATTACTTGAAATAAAATGTATTATCGCCACAAAATATTACCATCGATAACATTTGTTTCCTATTAAATATGCTACATCCTACATAATTAAATTGTATGGCCATAGATTGTTGCGAATAGACAGGTTAACAGGTATGGAGGGTAACTGATAGCTTAGGGAAACACGACGTCGATGGGGAATACAAATGGGTTGCTTATGGGTGACGATTACGTAAATAGAATTTAATGAACACTGTCGAAGGGATTAGCGTAAGCGACGCACAAAATTTGAATTCGCACACTATTGAAAATTTAAGTCGTGGGTGGCGGCATTTTGAAAGAGTTATTTTGAAATAAATGTGCTAATAAATCAACTCTCAGAAGCGTATAAAATCGTTCCGATTTATACGCGAATGTCGTAAATATGTTGGTCGTACGCGACGGAGCGCCGCTTGCGCATTATTTTTTACATGCCGATACACGTCACAGATAAAATACTTCAATTTGATGTTTAAGTTATAATGCTGCCGTTTTAGGTGCGTTGCGTGTACCGATATGGGAGTCCGGAAGCGGGTGGCAACGCGAATCGGCCAGCAGTGGTCGGAGGGCCTTATGAATTATCCAAACGTCGCGGCGTCTTGCCGGCGCCTGCGCAGCTCCAGTAGCGCTCGCAACTGTAAACACGAGCCGAGATAATAAACGTGTGCCTCTTCGCTTTCCTTCAATCTCGAGCTTTTTGTTTAAGAAGCGAGTGTACTCCATAGACATCTATTACAAGCTATATGGGTACTTCAGGAGAGGAACTTATCTATGTCCCTAAATACTTCGTTCGAAGTGAATTTCATCGTACAGCCAACAGAGTAGTCAGTACGACAGCTGTTGTTGAAAAATAAGTGTGATGGTGCGTCTGCAGCCAGATCGACCATCAAAAGTTCTACTATCTTCATGGTTAAGATTCTGCTAATGGGTTATTTTCTTAACTTTTGTTATCTAAGATTTTTATTCTAAAGCTTACATAATATTTGTTGCTTTTGAATCTAGCAAAGGTTCCCGAATATGATACGGTGGTAATTACATAATGTCTCCAAATAACAATAAGGGAATAATTTTCCGTGACCGAACATGTACAGAACGTTGAATCATCACAGGGTGATGTTTCCAATATCTATGATAGTATATCTTCCGTAGCATTTCTTGTAACTAATGTTTCTTCACAGAGATACGGGCTCGTTAAATGCGATTACGTAAAAATGCCACTTTTTGTAGGTCTCGCCGTCGGCTGTATCGATTATGCAGTGACTTCTATTGACATAATAAAAATTCCAACTGCATACGTGTAGTTGGATGTTAATTAAGGATGATTAAGGCGACGTCCCTGGCATACAGTGAAAGCGTAAGATCAGCTAATATTGTAGTTTTTGGGTGTGAAATGTACTCACACAATGCTCATTTTTAATATGCATAAAAAACTATAAATGATCAAAATACCTATACAAACCTATCGTAGATGTTAAACGGTTATTATAATGCAATGTGTAAGAAGTATTCTACAACGTGGAAATGCTTGTGCTCTGCAATAATGGACGAAAACGTAAATAATTGTTTTTCGGAAGCGTTACAAACTTGGGCTAAGGGTATAGTTGCCAAGTGTCGAAGTGGTGCTATATCTTTAGAAGTGTTTTGAACTCGTGCGAAGGGCTAACTTGTCAAATGTCTGAATGGAGCTCTATCTTTATTAAAAATTAAAATATGTCCTTTTATTTGGCGTAAATTAGCTGTGAACAGTAAATTACTGTCCCTTTACGAGGTGCTTTGTTTATGCGCGAAACTCATGAAATGACGAAAAACGAGTAAAAGGTTTAAGACCTTACACAGTATTTAAAAAGTACATAAGTATATTGAAAGTTCTAAGCCCGTTTCGTCTGTTGATTGCCGGCATTACTAGAATCGGTATTTGTCCTTAATGATACTGTTGCATCTGAAAAGTCAAACTATGGCTGCTCTGTCAATAGGTCCCTACTTCATTTGTTACGTTTTTCGTAATGCAATTTAATCCTAATTTATAAATTGCTAGGACTACTGTAAGTTAAGTACCTACTTAAGTTACAGTATACAGATATTGCTTTTTAGGTATACTCATACATGCCCATACATACAAACTCATTTACCGTGATATTAATTTAATTAACGCAGAATGTTACCAGGTATGAAGTTTTTCCAGTTCATAACAATAGTGTCACCACTTAAGTGCCTGAACGAAGTTAATTTTACATTTATTAATATAACGTACATGTAATGGCATTTTAATAGAACAAGTCGAGGTATTTTTATGCTAACTCTTCCTTCACTCATTGGGAACTGTCGCCAGCCATCTCCGTACACGACCGACCTCGTATACAACTTGCCAAACGTGCACGCAATTGTCGTTCGTATCACGTACCACAAGAGACTACATTAACATGCCCAAACGTGTCCGAGTGTAACTAATGTGTTCCATCGTGTAGATCTGCATTTCTGATTATGAAAGCTCAGTGTGGCGTTTTTAGAGACATGTTCGCGTCCATTGAGCGTTTTGTTAGAATACAGAAGCGAAATGTTCTGTTAAACAGCGATGTATGTTCAATGAAGAATATACCTACGTTAAGTGTTCATTGATTGTTATTTATGACAGGATAGAAAAATGCGCTTTGTAACCGGCAATGGATGTCAACATTAGTGGATTTGTGTGTGTCTATGGTGTTGTTTCAGTGGTAGCGGGACTTATGATCGAGTTTCCATAAACGGCAAGGCGACTTGTAGCCCTTCTGCGCAGCGTATAATTGTAATTCAATAGTGGCATTGTTTTAGAAGGGCCGGGGCCTAGGCTTAGTGTAGTGTAGGCGTTCCCTCGTTTGTTTCAAAGGGGAATAACTAATTAGCACGTTTAGACAATGTAGCTGCAAGAAAGGTTCCCTGCGATGAACTTTACTAAACGGAAGTCAGTTCTAGTTATTTTGTTACCGATATAACTATTTCTACTGAAATAAAGAAGGCTAATGTTGCCTAAGGCTAATGTTGTAATGTTTTTCTTCTCTGTACTTTTTTTTATAATTTTCTGTTTTAACTTTTTGTAGTCTGAGTAATGTATTTTTTGAGAATTCCCTCATATGTAAGTTCTTTTTTGTGTATGACGACATCTGCCCATGGACATCTGTGATCAAGATTAGAAGAGAGTCCCGCTGGACTTCAGCCACAGATTGTTGCTACTCAAAAGCGATAAGTTCGAACTTTTATAAAATGTGTCTCTCTTACTAAACTCATTAAACCAGAACACAGTAGCGCTTGAAAAACGGCAGAAATAGGTGTGGAGATAGTGCCTTTAGAGTTGAACCATTATTTTTCCACCACAACCGCCATCTTGTCCAATTCACTTAACTATTAATGGTACCTTTTAATAACTTATTAAACATGTATCTACATTTATTAAAACAGACATCTTAACAACTTGTGTCAATCGCTACGCTAAATATGTAATACAATTCGGGTTAAGTTATCGCGTCGGTGTGAATTATTCCTTTATTGTTTGTTTCATTGATTGCTCGACAACGCTCAGCGACCCCTTCGCTTTCTACGTAGCGATGATAAACATGTTCTCTCATTGAATGCTGCTATAGATGATGCATTAATTTGATCAGGATCTTCAAAAGATAGGGATAAAGGATTAAGAATGATAAAGTGAGATGCACCAATTAAAAGAACTAGGTAAGAATTATACTAAATACGACATACGCGGACGATCAGTGCGGAGTGATACGCACGGAGCCAGTGGCGTAGCTAGGCGTGGGGCCTAGGTGATAGGAGTTAGTCCATGTAGTTTCGGGATTAGAATAGGGCTACGGTATCTCCTGCCTGTCGTAAGAGGCGAGTGTAAGGGGCTTCCAGGGTTGCGGGCGGCTAGAGTGGGAGCTCGAACCGTTTGTTCAGGCGACCCCGTGAAGGACGGCGACGGCGGCATGTGTGGTCGCATACCAGACCAGACGGATCGGTGGGCCCAGCTGCCCATCTGTGAGGAGCCCGAAAAAAATGGAAAGGAGTTTGCCCACGTCTACATTGGTCCGTACTACGCCACTGCACAGCACGATCCGTACTGACGGCCCGCGTGATACTAAAACCAGCCTGATAGTTACTAAGTCAAATTTTATATACCCCTACTTAGTACTTACTATGACTTCTATTAGCCTCGATATCGTCGCCTGAGTTTCTTCACAACATTAATAGACCAGGCGCCACAAAATAAAACGCCCACCAATCTACTTTTCCCAAACAATGTCATCCTTTGATGTCGTCGAATATATACAGATCTGACGTTTGTTTGAACTGATGTCTATTATGTTTTGTATGTAATTCTTATTTATTTGAAGCCTTATCTATTTTAATTATGTTTCTATGAGATTTGCAGACTTTTTTAATTCACACACTTTTTATCCAACGAATACATCCGATGAAAAAGATGACATAGCTAAGCTTCGCTCTGCATTTAGAATACAGTAGTTCTCTAACAGTATTACGCCGGACATTTGACCGCACCGACCACTTATTTAAAGGTGTGGTAGCAGTCAACGACCACACACGCGGCGTCGACCTCTGACACCGACCATTAAGAGCGGGGACCCGAAATTCCTCCATTATTCACGAGCTGGTTTCCAAACGTCCATCGCTTAAGCATTATTACCTACGTCGTCCCCCTAATTGCCATAATACACATCTAAATGTGAAATTAGTTAACTTTTATTGATCCCCGATATTATATTAATTTGTTTTATGTTCGTAACTCGATTCGGAAATCGTGGCTATCGTAACTCGATATCATATTTTATTGACTCGCCCATTATGGTTAATCGTTGCTGTGAGTGCCTCTCAAAATTGTTTAATCCATGTTATACTAAAAATTTGTTAATTTACATTGAGATTGTCAATTTGTTTTTTTCCTATAGCCACTTTATGTTCCGATTTTCCGTACTTTTCTTTCTATATTTAAATATTTTTTTGCAAGTTGATGGTAATTAAAAATCCAATGAATATTTGCAGTTTATAAACTTTTTATCCATTTAAAAATCTTGTATTTTTTATATAATAAAGTACTAGACAAGAAATGATACTCGTACACATGTGCAGGGCTTAGTCAACTCAGAAGCCGTAGTGGTCGACCTTAGGAAAAATTCCTGTCCTATTTGGGGTTGGTGATAATGTTCAATGGCCGGTAGTGACCATTTTACAACAGATGGACTACGTGCTTACTTGTTGCATCCATGGCATAAAATGATAGTAAGTGTAAATACCGAGAGTTTTTAAAGTTTTTACATTATAAATACCGAGATTTTTTAAAGTTTTTACATTATAAATACCGAGATTTTTTAAAGTTTTTATATTATAAATACCGAGATTTTTTTAAGTTTTTACACTATATAAAATGTTATCATGCTGTGTTACCTATTGCTAAGTAACTTTTTAAGTATTGTATTTTATGTCAAAAGTCGCCTAGAAATAAAACGCCTTTAGTTTCCAATAAATTGAAATTTCCTGAGTAAAGTAAATTCGATGCGCAGACTCGTTGATATATTTCTTTCATAGATACTTCAGTTTTATTGGTAAAAAAGAAACATAATCCAATTATGTATCTTTTGTGTTATACGTGCATCATAAAGTGTTATGTTACGTGTTTTATGATTTGATGAGCGCAAAAAACGAACAAATCGTGTGGTGATGTAATGGTGTTCGTTTCTATGGGAATGGATCTAATAGGTGTAAACTATTATTCAGGTATAACTAATCTTCTATGTATGTATATAAAGGGAAAACTGACTTAACTATTGACATATCAACGCACAGCCGAAACTACTGTACCTGGAAACTTGAAATTTGGCAGATGGATTCCTTTCATGACGTAAGTGAGTACTAAGAAAGGATTTTTGGAAATTCATTTCCTAAGTGGGTAAAAAATGGGGCCAATGTTTGTATGAGATAACGTGATTTCTTGGTCCAATCTACTTCGAATTTCGGATAAACATTCTTTAACTTAGTTGATTGAAGATGTGTTTCTTATTTCGTTGAAAGTCATCGCCTAACGGGGTATAATTGTTTTGCGGATTTTTGCATAGATACTTCTCAGTGCTTTTGCGTTATTACGTTTCTTTTTTGACACATGATTGGAAATTAAATCTGACTGACGTAATCACTGATATATTAATGCACAGCCAAACTACTATGAAAAAAAGGGGATTGCAGGTTTATATGCTGTCTATCGTGTTTGCTATGGTAGAAAATCTTTTTCACGATTTTCGGAAAATTTACGCCTAAGAGGGTAAAATAGAAGTTGAAAGTATTTTCGGAAATACGCCGATTTCGATGGAAGCTGAATTTAATTTAGTATTTCGCTTTGAGGTTTAACATATTGGTGTTTGTTGACAAAACGGGGAGTGGGAGATGTCCAACAGAGGACCTCAAGTCTTATAGATTATGGTTTGCGAGAAGGAATTCTTGGGCATCTGCTAGTATATATGTACAAATAAAATTTATTTAACGGGGCCTAACGATATACGGTTTTTTTATTTTATATAACGCTCATAATTTATATCCAGTTTGGATAGTTGTCGCGCAAACTGTAATACACGGTGTAGTAACATATTAAAATTGATTCTTTCGTCGATAATATTCATTTAAATACAATTGTTGCTTATTTTTATCGCTTTCCTAAAGGAAAGAGGTTCTCTATTCGTCCCATATGTTTATGTAATGTTAACAAAAGTAATCGATAACTTAAAAGAGAGTTAGTTACACTTACACTTAGTTTGAAACACAAAACGTTACATAAAACAATGTTGACGTTTACCTTGTTGTGTACATAATTGAAGCGGTTGAACTTGAGCCTCAACGCAACAGCGCAAGTCAATCAGACAATAACGACTTACAGGCGTCAACGTAACGGGTAATTAGCGTAGTACATTCAGTTAGACGGAACCAGGACGCGTACCCGCTTGATAATTGATTGTAATGTGGCCCGCGGTGTGGTGAATGGACCGCTAGGACCGGCCGCGTGGAATATAGAATCGGATAGGACGCGACCACAGCCGTGACGTGATAGTGTTGAAGTCGGTGGTGGACCACCGGACCACCGGATCCGGTGGAGGTCCGGATCCGGTGGTGAATTGGTACCGGATTCGGTTTGCGTAAATTTGTGCCTGATCCGCCGGATTACCGGATCCGGTTTTCCGGATTGCAATCCCTACACCCACGACACAGGAGAAAATCCTACTGTGGGGCTATGAGTGTAGAAAGCGTTTAATGAATATGCTTTATAGGAATAGGTAAGAACGAATACCTAAGCGTACTAGATTTTGCCAAAATACAAAGACATGATTTTTAAATAACTATATCCTAGATGTAGGTTTTCTTGATTAAATGCTCGTATTCTGAATTTTAGATTTCATCATAAGCTTATTATAATTATCGGTATGTACAGTATTAAATATCTCTTAATTGTTCTATTCTACATGCTAATGGTAATGCTACATGCACTTTCAAAAAAAAAATGAGCAAGCAAGAAGCAAAGCAAAACTATAGTAATCTTACTAATGTTACAAAGACGGAAGTTTGTGAGTATGTACGTTATTGTGTTACTCTTTCGCACAAATATTTTTGGTCGGATTTGACTGAAATTTGACTCAAATTTATTTTATGACCTGGATTAACATAAATAATACTTAATACTCATTACCGTGCCAAAGAAGTGACCGAAGTAGACGGAACCGCGGGAACAAGCTACTACATTATAATTTATCGCAAATATTATTGTTAATAGTATCATGCACGCTTGACCATCATAGTTTATTACCTACGTGTATCATGTCTCTTCATGTCAGTAATGTATCAGTCTGAAACACGTTTCCTGGAAGGTGTACTTTGACCCCGTCGTGTGCACGAGTCCTAAGCCTAACCGGGCACGTAAAAGATAGGTGATTTATCGGCAAGGATGTTGTTTTATTGGTGTCCATTTTGGTTGCGAATACAATTCCAGAGCCGGTCCTAATGGGCGACGTGTGGCGCTAAATTGTCACTGTGACGTTATGTCAAGAAGCTCCGGTCGCAAATTATATCCTGCCAAATCCACGAGTACATATTGGTATGTGGAACGGATACTTCCGATCTCTTTTTCGAATACTGAGGTCAGAGGAGAATGCAACTTGGCATACGCGCGTAATAATGCGCAGAGGAAGAATAACTTTAAAATCTTTACAGACGGTAAATTCAAATTATCTATGTTGTCAAAAGTAAATTGGAATCTATTAAAATTAAAAACTATTCATGTTACACGTATATTTTTTATGTGGGATTAATTACGCTTCTAATCACTAAAACGAGCAAATAGTAATCATAAATATTTTTATTATTATAGGGCTATCATGTCCTCTAGGTATAAATGGAACCGGTCGTAGAACTCTACTCCAATTTTCGGGATATTTTCAAATCTGCCATAATGGCTACCGCTTTAATGTTCACCCTTCCGACGGGCGATTTGTCATCCACCTAATTGCGATGAAATATGAGCATTCTGAATTTCATCTCTGGGGAGGATCCGTGTGAGTTTTAATTACTAGGAGTAATGTAGTGGAACTGAAAAATTACGCGATCTAGTTTCCCGGCAGTCAGAGCGAGGGAGGTGGCTGTCAGGAGGGATGATATACGAGCGTGGCGTGATGTCGGGATGCTAACGCCATGTTCCCGAGGGGAAATATTCAATTGAAAGCTAACAAAAAGAAAAGATCACGCCGCGGATTATTGCAATGAAGCACGATATGCTCTTGTGTGTCTTTGAAAGTCATGGATTTTGTGAATATCATGAATAGACACTTTTTATGTTACGTTCCGTTATGGATATCTATATGAGGATTTTGGCGTAGGATTTTTTTTTCTCAAGCCTTAAATATCAAAACTATAAAGATTTATCCGAAATTCTTATCTGCACTGTAAGCGAAATTTTGCAATTGCATGTGTGCTTTATTTCTGTACATTACGCAAATCTGTAGAATCAATAGCATCGTTTACAAAACAGTAGGCCCGACCATTTGCGAAACAATTTTCACGTAAATAACCGCCGTATTAATATATCAACGGGAATCATTTGTCTACATCAGTGTTAAAATGTGCATTTCCAAGAACTCAAAGATAAATATTCAGTAACTGTTATTTATGTCAATGCTGATTTAATGCGTCGCCTTTGAATAAGTTGCAAATCCGTTGAAATTCCTCAGTTCTACACCAATAATAACTCAAAAGCGTCAAGAGGTATTTGCAAACTGGTCGATTAAAATCGTGATCGTGTCGTTTAAGACCCAGTCTCCAAACCTATCCCTAGGCATGAAATGCCTGGTCGTTTCTCTGCGTGACAATAGTAGAGCTTATATGGAACGTTCTCAATTCAATGGTTATTATGTATAGGTTTTTGCGTTTTGATAAGACACTTTGCAAATTGATTTCATTGGGGCCGGGTGGTGGACTAGTTTGTTCAGTAAATATGTCCGTGATTTGCAAATTGCGTGCGCCGAGGACCGAGCGGACCGTGCCAGCCCCTCGCCACGGCAATTAGTGATTGGCAGTGTTGCCAGGGAACTACGATTCGTTTCCGATACGCGAGCTAAATCCAGACCAATGCATTATCCACCGAGGAAAATGTAATGGTCCAAAATGAACATATTTTGGTTCATGGTTATGTTAGGACTGAGCCAAAAGATTTCGAAATTTTGGCAAATTTGTCTTACAATCTAGATTTGTCTGATACACTTAACTTTGAAGAAAATTATGGTTTCCATGGCAAGAATTCATATTTGTATATTATTACGAGAACCGATTTTTGAGAATTAAGTGTGCGCCCGAAACTGGTGATTATATTGACGGGTAATGGCGATGCAAATGTTTTGCAGGTGCGATTGTATAACGTCAAAGGAATTTTAGATAAGTGTAAAGAGCATATTTACGAGTAATGAGATCTCTATACTATTGATAACACAAATAAACAATATGTAAGAATAAATCATTTGACACAAGTCCTCGCAGAAGCTCTTTATCAGTTTAGCGTTCCTTATGAGAAATTAGCATGCTAGATAGTCTCGTAAAAATGCTACATATAGTCCCGTAAAATGTCTCTTTTATGTAAATACCGGATGGTTTATCAGGTCCTAGAACAAGTATAGTTTGGCTGGGGAGGTACCAATGCTACACTTATTTTTAGCGTGAAGCAGTTCTTGCGTTTCGGTGGATGGGTGTGTTAGTCCTCGAGAACAGCAGTGCATTTGTGGTTGACTACATATAGAATCTTTTGCATACAGATGTCCATGCTTGAAAGTCACTTTCATCAGGTGGACTGTATACCCAAATGGGCACTACTTCAATCTCATATACCTTCTTAGTTCGACTGCAAAGGCATAATGACTTAACCTTTTTTTTTGTTCTCGAGGGGGAAACCTTCAAAAGCCGGTACCCGACGCCGTTTGAGCGACGCAAGGTTATGTGAGACTTTTACCGCATTACCGTCCTCGGCACTATAAAGAGGACTGGGGCTCCTCCCAGATGGGCGGCTGGGCCCACCGCTCCGTCTAGTCTTTACGACGGTATGCGACCACACATACCGCCGTTCTTCCCGGGATCGCCTGACCGAACGGTTCGAGCTCCCACTCTAGCCGCCTGCAACCCTGGAAGCCCGTTTTAGTCGCCTCTAACAACAGGCAGGGGATGCCGTAGCCCTATTCTGATCCCGGAACTACAGGACGATAATAACTTAATCTAGTCATGTCTTATAACATTTTTTTTTTGTTCAGTAAGTATTCCTTACCGAACTCGTAATGGTAGGATAATAGATAGAATTAGCGATCTATCAACTCGAGTCGTAGTACATACACTTTTTTTACTTTAGAGTTCCTTACACGAAAATTAAAAAGTGTATTCAATACCGAGTCTCGTGAAATTAGATAATTTCACGATTACGTAAAGCAGATGCTTTACGTAAATAAATGGACATTAGTCAATAATGTATTATTGAAAAGTAAGGGTGCAGTGAATTCGCCTAAGTACCGCAGCGAGCGTAGACTGTTGACTCGGCTAATTGCGAAACGAGAATGCACAGTTGCAAATGCAAATTTATTCATCGCGCCTTCGGTTCCGAGTGCAGTGTCTTATTTACTAGCGGATTGTTTGTCGGCTCGCCGATTGAATGGGGTGGTGGGACGTTTCAATTAGATGTAGTTAGGTATTGGGAAAGTCTTATTTTGTTCGTGTCGTAAAGTCTTGAAATAGAAAGAAAGAAAGAAAGAAAGAAATATTTATTTGTAAAAAAATACTACAACATAATGTGGCATAAATAACAGCATACATTACTTTTACATCAGACCATTGCTGTAGTAAAATTTACAAAAGGATCCACACTCAGCCTCGCCGCAGCAGACAACGGCCACTGATTTTCTGTGTCCCAATTCGACGAGCAGCTCGGTCGAGCGGCGCGTTAGCAAAACAGAATATAAATACTGTACATACTTTTTCCAAATCGTCGCAAAACAATTTAAAGTGGGAACATGCAATCGGCATGTTGACAAAGTGAGATTTGACGAGACAAGCGTAAATGGATAGTTTGTCAACGCTCTCAGATTATTTCGGTTGCGTTCCTTTGGAGATCCCGGAGTCCTCTTTGTAGAGCTGAGAACGGCCATCGGAGGGGTTTTAGTGCGGTAAAATCCCACATAAACCTGTGTCGCTCCCACAGATTCGGGTACCTTTTGAAGGATTTCCCCTCGAGAACAAACAAAAAGGTAGTTCGTCATACTTCTCGTCGTCAACATACTATTGTCACACTGTTGTGCTCGGGTCTTCGCTCAGAAAGGGATACAGTAAGGCTACAATGCAAGGCGCTGGCCATGTGTGAATTAGTAAGCATCTAAATGAAGTATGAAACTTAAAGAACTGTAAAAGTTTCATTATAACGAACGGAGAGGAGTATTATGTTTGTTACCATACTAATACAATTAACAAGTCAATGAAATACTATTGTAGATTAATTATATTAATTATTTGACACTAGTTGTTCATTATGTATCTTCCAACAGTGAATCTAAACTAGATTAAATTGTTGTAATATCCTAGATTTGCGGAATGTGTCCTTGTTACTTCTACAAATTTCTAGATTCAGATGAATATGGTTTGTAAAAAAATGTTCTCATACACGTAAATCTTAGTAAATTCGGGTGGCATACTGAATTCTATGTAAAAATATTTGCAGAACATTACGTTTTAAAGGTATTATTAGGCTCATTTTTGTTTTGAATGCTTTTGTTTGTAACAGGAGTGTTCAGCTACTGTAGTCTGGTCTAAAGTGTAAGGGAGATATCCTTGTCGTATCCAAGGCGTTCGGTTCCGACTTAGTCCATAGAAAGATATCAAAACATTTATGGCCGACCACGTATGCTTACTTGATAGGTATTTATTAAATAAAAACAAATCCTTGGTAAATCCTTTAACCAAAATATAAACATCGATTTAAAAATAAAAGAACGATAAAAATAATATCCTATGACAAGCGCTAACAAATGTTTGTCCGAAAATATCTCACGGCCGTTTCAATGAGGGATCCGAGAAAATTCTCACATTTCGCGTTATGGAATGAAGATTTGTTGACAATGGGTGAACGAGCACAATGAATTTATTGCCGAGACAACAGTGCTGCTCGGCGAAGTGAGCGGCACTTTATACAATGGCACATTCAGAAAATTACACTGGCTCGCTGAAGTTAAGCGGGTAAGGAGTAAAATACTCAGTCCGAATAAATGGATAATTTGTTAGACTAAGCTGGGTACCTAATATTAGTATATAAAGTGGCCTACTAGGTAATTTATGAGCTATATATTAAAACGTGAAGAAAAAACTTTTAAGAGACTTGCTGCAGACGGAGGAGTATGAAATTATGCACGGTTATAGATGATGTAGAGAAGGATTACGCAATGCTTATATTTTTTTCAAATAATGCATAAAGCATACATAAAATCAACTAAAAACACATTACACACACTACCTTGCATTTGACATAAACACCTATATAATTAACGAAATAGAACATTGAATTTCTTACTATGAAAACACAACGTCACAAATGTCAGATGTCTTTGTCAAAATACCCGCTATTGCTTTTAAATGCAGCTTAATTGATAAACCTTTTTTTGCCTATATCGGGAGCGTTCAAAATAACTTGAAAATTTAGTATTACAATTTATTTAACTTAGTGAAATATTGGTGCTACTTTCGACATTATCAAGTTTTGTTTTTTGATTTTAAATTACGGTCGAATTTTGACCGTTGCGACGGGTGACTAGTTTTATAAAATCTACCACGTCTGCCAATACGCACTTGGCTAGCGCGGTGGACCAGGGCCTCGATCAGTTTGAAAGGAACATCGTGCTTAGCAGTTGGTTTGTAATATTAATTCATTAGATATAATAATATTAATAAGCGAAATTAGCATACTAATTAGTAAAATGTCTGGTACCTTGTTATCCGTGCAAATTATATTAAGAATACTATTTTGTTTTGTACGAAAGTTGTTTTAATTATATTACTTGTTCACAAATAGGTAACCGTATCTACTTAATTAATATTTGATTTAGCTGTAAGTCATCGAGTAGCTAGATTTGTGTACAGTCACAAATAAAACATATAATGAACATTTAATTTAGCAGTAAGCCATTGCAATCAAGAGATTATTGATTTATTATACTAGCTGTGCCGAGTGGTTACACCTGTATATATACAACATAAAATTAAATTAAAAAAACATTTTGTGTTTTTAAGGAAATAGTACATGAAGATATTGGTTGTCGACCTATTTTGATCTAATGCGGTTTCAAACACAGAAACAAACTAAATTTCTATAAATTGTAGATAGTCACCCAACCTATTTCACTACATAGTATAAAACAAAGTCGCTTCCCGCTGACTGTCTCTATTTATGCTTATATCTTTAAAACTACGCTATGGATTTTAATGCAGTTTTTTTGATAGATAGATTTAATAGACAGATTTTTATGTATAATACATGCATATAATAGTGGAGGAATACTGCGATATATTTAGAGTTTAAGAGTTTTCGGCGGAACGAAGTTCGCCGGGTCTACTATTTATTTATAAATGTGTGAGATGTGAATGATGACATGTAGAACTTTGTTTTTTTTATCATATGTATAGATTGGGAGAATAGCTTCTCTTGTATAGAAATATCGCGCAAATTACACTTGGCAACTCCAATGCGAAGCTTATGATGAATCGAAGATAGACAGACGTCGTCTCACAATAACGAGGTGCGGCCGATTTGATAAATCGTTTCCCACTTGACAGCACCAGTTTTGTTCGCGAGCCGATTGTTCACGACTACAATACATATTTTAAAAGTGTTGTCAGCTGTCCGACGGGTTTGCATTACGAGCGCGATGTTGTATTCAGATCGGACGCCGAAATGTAAAAAGAAACGGCTTTTATATTCAGATTGATTCTGGATTTGTGGAGCGTAATTAAATACATTGTTGATTTGAATTTATAATGAAACGAGGGCTCGGTGCTCGTTAAAATTCAATCCGACCTGACGAATTGCAGAAAGTTTCAATGTAGAATCGGAATTCGTGACCCGACTGTCGAGTGCGAGATCTACACTATTAAGTTTCTCAACTTCGCCTCTTTCGAGCACGTTTAACGAGGCATAATATTGTGAGATTAACCGCTCAAAGTTCGATCGGCGCCAAGGCTCGGAACCGGTTTAAAAATACCGGTTAATTTCGATTAAATACCGGTAAATATAATTGTTCTTTAATTTACCGGTTAAACAGGTGAACGGTTTATAATTAACCCAAATGATAAAGGTTACCGGTTACTTTTGTACGATGGGTTTGGTCACCCAAATTAACCGGTTAATTCCATAATTCCTATTTTAATAAACTGGAGTGAATCGGATAGATTCATGTTTTGAAATGTTTACGCCGAAGCATCGCATCGGGCGCATACTATTATCATCCATTATTGTTAGTTGGATTCAGAAGGCACAGGACTGGTTGGAGTGGCGTCATTTAGAGGAGGCCTATGTCCAGCAGTGGACCTTAAAGGGCTGGTGGATGGTTGTTAGTTTATTCGTATTGATTTGACGTGCCTCATAATGAACACTCACTATCACAAAGTTTTTTGACGCAATCGCACACGCTTCAATTTTGTATAACGTCGTCGTTCACCCTCTTTTATCTTTCAGTAACCATCTCATTATTTTTGTAAATACCTAAAAAGAATATTTAAATTTAAGTTAGGTAATTTACTACATGCCAAATAATGGTGACTATTACCTAGCTAATATAAGTAGAAGAATCGAAATAAAAGTGTTAAGAAAATTCTCAATTATGTCTTTTATTTTCAGAAAAATATAAAAACGTTAAATTTTGACAGGACATTGGAAGTAAAATCTAATTTAATCATAATAATAATAGTCCATTCAAATGTTACATGAGCTTTGCATTTTTTAGAGAACGCTATTTTACTTTTGGGACATCTGTTGGGGCTCTATAGAAGCTTAACCCTAGTTTGTGGGCTCGCCGCTGGTCGAAAAAAGGGTAAAAACACTTTTTTCGCGATATCTCGGAAACTATGCATCTTACAAAAAAAATGTTACGTCATAATTTGTAGCAAATTGTTTCGCCTACAGATATGTTTATATAACTTTTTGCCTTAATATAAAAATTAAAGAAGTTATAAGCAAAAAAGCAAAAAAAAATTATAAAAAAAAAGAAATACTTCAGACCCATCTTGTAGATGATCTTTTGAGGAAAATTATTCACTATATTTTTTATTTTATTTTATACATCTAAAACGCTGCTACAACGCTCCAAAGTTAACCGGATTCGTCAATGCTCATGAGAATCCGGTCGAAGCGAAATGTTTGACAATAAGTTAAACATTTCGCTTCGACCAGGTTCTCATTTTTTTATTGTAAATATATTCTTAAAAATTTTTTTGTTAAATTCGTATAACTCTGTACGCGCGTTTTTTGCAGACTCTAACTCAAAGGTGGTAAGGAGAAGAGGAATGAATGGGCTGCTGCCCATCTCACGGATTTTTACGCAAGGAGATGCTGCTGCATCTCCTTGCGTAATTCTTACACCTACATCGGTCACCAACTCGCTTGCCAGGCGCGGTGACTATCGGCAAAATCCCCAAAATGACAGGTGCAGAGAAACTGGCCCCCAGTCCCTAGTAGCCCCGCTATTCCGGGCTACGGTAGCGGCCAAGTTAACGGCGGGGCAGGGGGTGCTAAGAATCTCTGGCAGAGATCCATCTACCGCAAAAGACGACTTCTGCACCTGGCAACATACAACACCAGGACACTGAGTACCGACGAGAAGATACAGGAGCTGGACGACGATATGCACAAGTTAAACTGGAGTGTTTTGGGATTGTCTGAAGTCCGAAGACAGGGAGAGGACACGATAATCCTAAAATCAGGCAACTTGTTCTATCACCGGGAGGGCGAACATCTGTCCCAGGGTGGTGACGCGTTCCTCGTCCACAAATCCCTCGTCAACAACGTGGTAACAGTCGACAGTGTGTCGCCAAGGGTAGCGTATCTTATACTCAGAATATCTAAACGGTATTCGCTGCAGGTCATACAGGTACATACATATATGCGCCGACTTCGACACACCCAGACTATGAGGTCGAGATAATGTATGAGGACGTAAGTAGAGCCATACATGCTTCAAAGACGCACTTAACCGTTGTTATGGGGGATTTTAACGCCAGATTAGGCGAGCGGAAGGTCGGACCCTTTACAATTGGACAACGGAACCACCGAAGCCACTTGCTTGCCAACTTCTTGGAGAGGGAAGGCTTCTTTATGATGAACTCTTTCTTCAAGAAGAGGGCGAAAGTGAACTTGGATAAGACAGACAAACGGCACATATTTAATGTCTCTGTGGTGTTTCTAGGTCTCGGGTTCTCTCAGAACATACTCTCGGTCTTATGAGGGAGAGGCGAGAACTGTGTGTGCAGTCTCCAACCTCAATGTCGAAATACAGACTGCTCAATAATCAGATCTCTCAGAGTAAGCGACGCGATTGGCGTGCTCATACACCCATCGCATAAAAGACGCTATTGAGCGAAAACCCAGGCTCAAGGGTGTTCGCCAGGGACCTGTGCGTTGGGCAGAGCCTGCTGACGAGGTTGAAGACAAACTCAAACACCATAGTTTCGTCTAAACCAGATGTTCTGGGCGAAAGTAAAAAACACTACGGACAGTTGTAGAAATATGGCGGTCGACAAACGTGCCAAATTGACCCGAAACTATACTGAGGACCTCCCGGACGTCAGCCTGTACAAGATAAGAGAGGCTCTCAAACAGCTGAAAAACAACAAGGCACCGGGAGATAACGGAATCACAACAGAGTTGCTTAAAGTTGGTGGTAAACCGGTACTAGTGGCGCTCCAAAAGTTGTTTAATTCTGTCATCAATAGCAGGACCTCCCCGGAAGAGAAGGCAAAGGCGTAGTGGTGCTATTCTTCAAAACAGGCGATTAAACCCTTTTGAAGAACTACAGGCCCATTGCGCTTCTGAGCTAAGTGGGGATTCAGGCAAGGCGATGTCATATCACCGAAGCTGTTCACCGCTGCGTTGGAAGATTTGTTCAAGCTGATGGAGTGGAAAGATTCGCTGACGGCCCTCAGCACTATGCTAGGCGACCTTAACAGTGCCTCACAACGGGTGGGTCTTAAGATGAACATGGACAAGAAGAAAATCATGTCAAATGTCCATGTCACACCCGTACTGGTAGTTGTTGACGGCACTCCTCTCGAAGTTGTTGACGAGTATATTTGCCTGGGACAAACGGATGGGCAAGTCCAACTTTGAGAGCGAGGTCACTCGAAGAATCCAACTCGTCTGGGCTGCGTTCGGGAAATTACGTAGTATCTTCTCGTCCACAATTCAATTTGTCAATAGTTAAGTTATTCAAGCAATGTGTGTTGCCAGTGATGGCCTACAGCGCTAAAACGTTGTCCTTCACTGTAGGCCTCATTTGGAGGCTCAGGGCTCCGCTAAACAAATATCACTGGACGGCACTATGCCCTATATGACCGCCGACTTCGGGACTATGTACTAAGTACTAAGTGTGTTCTAAACCAAAATTAATAGAAATTATTTTAGACTTTTAGTGACATTGAAGTCGGTAGATATTTTTTGTTAAAAAGTTTTTATTTCACGCTTTTTAGTGACTATATAGTGATATTTGTATTTAAATAATGACATTTAAAACCCATATGGATGCAAAGTTCTCATCAATATAAATGAATTCACAAACACAAGGTAGCTACTGTAAACCGTTGAAGAGTTCCTTAACTGTCTTTCGTCTTTATCATCAGACCAGACAGGTGTAACGTTTCCATCAATACAAATTAAACAAGCTCAAACACAAGGTAATTGCTGTAAATCGTTGAGGAGTTCCCTCGACTGTCTTTCGGTTTCATCATCAGATCGACTCCAGACCTTCATTATATTATAGTACTTTAAATTGTTTAATAGAAAAATTAACAAACGCACTAGTCACCCCTACGATTTTTGAAATATCCCCTCGATTTCTCTAGAATGACATCATCAGATCCTGGTTTCCTTATCAAAAAGATGGCGTGTAACAGAAAAAGATGGCGCGTAACAGAAAAAGATGACGCGTAACGAAAAAATGTTACAATAAATTTTTCCCAACCCCGATAAAGAAGTTTCACTTCAAAAAAAGAATCTTCAAAATCGGTTCATAAACGATGAAGTTATCCGCGAACAAAACGCGGTAGAATATTAATAAACTTGGTTTTAACCGGTTAATTATGGCAACCAAAACCTAAATTCGTGAAAAACCGGTACTTCGCATAAACCGGTAATAACCGGTTAGGTACAACCTTTAACCGATATTCATTTAGGTTTGGGGTCAATGACCGAAACCGGTTTAGAAATAGAACCGGTTTCCGAGCCTTGATCGGCGCACATCTCGAATTGATTTAATCCTGGCGATCGACTGATCAAGGCTGGCGCCATGCAGATCGTCCACAACAACAAGTCACGACTCCTTATTGCTATCCGCGCTTCATGCGTTACGACAACACTCAGCGTATTTGTCTTGTTAAAACGCACCATGTTATGTGCGTTGAGCCGGCGCCAATGCGCGAAATGGCCCATTCCCCGTTCCCCCTAAATCGCGAAAATCAAATACAAATTTGGTAAATCGCTCCTCCGATATCCAATTCTGTTTCATACCGTAGTACAAGGGTTCCAAAGCTTATTTTGACTATGACGCTCTTTTGATTTTTTACGATGCCCCTCTATATCTAATCTTGTACAAAATTACTTATCAATTTTAGTACTATTCTTGTAACAGGTTACCAAAAAAATATTGATGTTGATGTTTTTGCGTTCCTGAGTTTAGCTTCTTAAAATGATTCTCCAGCTAGGAAATTGCCTTCTCTTTGGCTATTTCGGGCTTGTACTTGTTTCTGCAATGTTAGAATATGTTATGCCTTTTCTTTCTGCAATGGTAGAATATATGCATTGCATATGCCTTTTATAGTGAACTAGTGAAACGTGAACCTACCTAGTGCGCAAGCGTGTGACGATTTTTTACAACAACCTTATTTAGATATCGATAACAAAAACAGAAGTCGATCGAGATCATTAATGCAACCATAAAGCACTTCAGACATTTAATGAACCTATTCGGATGCCATGTAGAAATACGACGGAGACATATTTAAACTTAGTGGCAATTAACGTCATTGTAATTATTATTGAACGATAAATATAATTGTACTAGGAATAAAATAAATACACTATGTTAAATGTTATGCTTGATTTAATACTATGTGTTATTACAGCATTTCCTGATGTTTAGTATGCGTAGATAAGGTTAATATGCATATGTATTTCGAGTGGTCCAATTAAAGTATGTAAAGACGACGGCAAAAATGCATATATAAGGTTTCTATGAGGTTTTTATTTTTTATAATATATAAGTAGTATGTTTTGCATAAAATTGAGGTAGCAAACGAGCATGCGGTCCACGTGATGGTAAACAATTCGACGAGCATTTATACTGAATTTGAATGTAAGGATCAGTTGGAGTGGCGTCATTTAGGGGAGGCTTATGTCCAGCAATGGACCTCAAAGGGCTGATGAATGGATGGATGATGCTGAATTAATTATATTTGTTATGCACGGGTTATCCCTCAAAACTACTTCAACAACGATTGGTAAAGATAGGGTTAGTGTGACACAGGCTTCGGATGATTTCGAATCGAATCCATTTGTCTTCCGGTAAGGTTCAGAAACTATTATCCCATGATAACAATCGGGATGGATGGGTATTCTACGAAGCACGGGCACGCGCGTGCTATGTGAACTTTAGTGGTCACCCGTTCAACATTCGACCCAGTCCGATGTTGCTTAACTTTGTAGATTAGTTGCACTTACAATATACTTAAGTCGCGGAATTGTGCGCGCATCGAATAGGTAATTGAGTTTTACGTAAACGCCATTGCTTTCTGGTATTTAGTTTCAAATCTGTATAATGTAAGATAATTTATACGTATAGTATAACGATAACACCTGCGTCCATTGTGTGGTCACAGTATCAAATGATAAACTAGTCGTGCAAGTCGTCGTCAACCCATTATTGTCCCACTGCTGGGCACGGGTCTTCTCTCAGAATGAGAGAGTTTTAGGCCATAGTCCACCGCGCTGGCCAAGTGCGAATTGGTGGACTTCACACACTCCGAGAACTTTTTTTTTTTTTTAAAGAACTCTCGGGTGTGTAGGTTTCCTCACGATGTTTTCCTTCACCGAAAAGCAGTGATAATTAATGTATAATACGCACATAAATCAGTGGTGCGTGCCAGGGTTTGAACCTCGGACCTCTCGATTGAGAGGCCAAGTTTCAACCATTAGGCTATCACTGCTCTAGTCGTGCAAGTATTGGAACATTTTGTTAACAAATTAATTACTTCTGTAAACTTTCAAGAACCAAGGACAAGGGTGCGCTACTTACGTTATCTATTGTTAAAATATTTGACTATATTTTTCAATGACGTGGATTCATCACTTTTGCTCAAGTGAAAGGAGGTGGGTTGATAAGGACAACTTTCCAGTCATCAAATAATTTAAAAAAATGTTTTGATTGCTGATTATTGTTAAATACGCTGGTACCTATACAAAAAATATCATGGATTCGTAGATTAGCGCCATAAATAATAAAATGAGGTTCAGAAGCGATTTCCAAGTGACTAAAATCCCTTTTTTCGAGTTCGTGATATGCGGAAAATGGCCTTACGAGCCCAAATCCTTTTAAAATTCATAATCGTTCATTGAAAGTTGATTTATATAGATTTTTTTAATGTTACAATTTAGCACCGCTTTGGAGAAATTGTTTTACTTTGTAGAAGAAACGACGCAAGATGCAGTTATAGGTACACATACTTACATATACAGATTTTAAACAAAATTTTATTAAACGTGTTTATTGTGGTGTTATCGTTAGATGGTAGTAGTTAAACTTAGTCGCAGGTTTTACGAGCTCAATTAAAACATCCGACACGAACTGGCCATTAAGGTATATCCCTACCTTCAATGATAGGATGCAGCGTGTTGAACTACTGCAAACCTGCAGTTGTTGGGAAATATGAGCACCTTGCAGTGAGGTAAAAAGGGTTGCAGTCTAGATTTTGACCAACCCTATGACCCCCCATTATTACCATACTTAGATATACAGTAAAAGTACGTAGGTACAGTACAGCTCTGTCTTCATGATTCCGCATTCGCGTATTCATTTTCGTGTATGGCGGCTAAATATTTCTATATTCGCGGATGCAGTCAGTATAATTAAAAAGATTAGGCTCTTGCTTGCACGTCAGCTTTCTAATTAGGTAGGTACTGCTATTATTACTCATTCACGTTTTGCGTATTCGCGACATATGAGCTTACGGGGGGGGGGGGGGAAGCTCATATGCCGCGCAAATAAGATTTTATTTTAGTTATGTCTAATGCTGAAATAAATTTGCTTAAAAATCCGTTCGTTCATCAGGGAATCGAACCATCCTTCAGATTCCGCAGCACAAGACAATGTCACTACGCCAACGGCACCCATTCATCGTTTACTTTCATTCATTCCGAAAGTTGTTTGTACGGTTTTGCCGTGCTTTCAACAGAACAACGTAGGAACATGACTCACCGTGGGAATACTGTGGCCTACGGCTAGGGTTGCCGCTCGTACTTAATTACTAAGCATTGTACTTAATTTGGGGTATTTTATACTTTATGAGAAAAATTAAGTGCGAAAAATAGTTCATAGTAGAATATTTACACTTGATGATCTTTTTTGCTCAGATTGCAGGACACAGTCGTCGAATATTATCTAGATTTCTTCCATTTTTTGCCGACCTCCACCACGCACAAGCTTAAGTTGCCTCGAGGCACAATAATAAGGGAAAAAACAAATTGTACTTAATTTTGAAACTGCGTCCTTATTTCTTTCTACCTTTTATAGTTAAAAAATATACACTTTCTACACTCGTAGCCCCACACTAGGATTTTCTCCTGTGTCGTGAGTTCCATGGACACACAACACGAATACACAAACACCCAGACCCAGAACATGAATCTAAACTCATCATTCAGATACGTGTCAAGCCGGGAATCGAACCCGGGACCCATTGCGCGTCGGACCGTGTCGTCAAATAGTTAATTGCTGAAAGAAAGGTGACAGCCCTACCAACGGTACAACGTAGGCTGTCATGGAGGCTCGGGTTAAGTTTGTTTACTCACGACGACCGCTTGGTCAAGTACAATCGCTTGCGAAATTATTTTTATAACTCATCCGGTAAGCGATGATGTTTTCGTATCATTTCCGTATTATTTTTCTTTAGACGATATAGTAGGTTATTGCCGCGGCTTCGCTCGTTATATTTTTTACTGTAGTAATGAGTATCCCAGGTGTTATTTCAGGTTTTTTGTTTTACTTGATTGAAGTTACAAACGAACATGCAGTCCATCTGACGGTAAGTGGCCACTGCCGCCCTGCGACATCTGTAAGCAACTTCAAATAGAACATGGTTGCTATCTGAAGTCAATCACAGATGCGTTGCTACTCCCGAGCAGTAAGATGGTCGCCTCATATAAAAGTGTGCCGGCAACCACACCCTTCCATCGAACCGCAAGAACTGCTCCACGCTAGAAATAGGTGTGGCGGTGATACTTGCCTGGTTAAACTACACTAGTTCTACCATCTGTCAAAGTCATAAGGTCATAAATCATGTTATAAAGTATCTGTGTACCAAATTACAGTGAAATGCGATCAGTAGTTTTTCCTGAAAAAGTAACAAACATACGTCCTAACAAACTTTCGCATCTGTAATATTAATACTAAGATACTAATATTAATACTAAGATAAGGTTTTTATTCTTTGCAAACCTTTTTACGACCCACTGCTGGGTTGTTCTCTCTCCCCTAGTGTGTGCCTTTTTCATAGGATTAGTTACACTCCCGCAGTGGTCTACGGGAGGGCTACAGTTTACTCCATCACGATCATATGAGGATAAGTGTAAGTTGGTTCGTAAATTTTTCTATGCCGGTTACCATGCCGGTCTGACTCGCAGTGGGTTTCGGGTTCGATTCCAGGCAGGTATGTGAACAATGAGTTTAGATTCATGTTCTTGGTCTGGGTGTTTGTGTTTTCGTCTTGTGTGTGTCCATGGCACCCACGATACAGTGTAGAAAGCGTTTGTTTAATTGTAAAAAAAATCGTCTGCAGTACAAGTAATGTTAACTGATTATGCATTAGTAAATACATCTAAATTATAAGTAAACTAGCTGTACCCGCGGCTTCGCCCGCGTAAAAATGAGTGTATCGCAAAATTTTTCCCGCACAAATCTCGACCCCGCTAAAATTATATGATAAAAAGTAGTCTATAATTATGTTATTCCACAACCTTTTCTATAGTGCAAGCCCTATCCAAATGAGTTTAGCCGCTTAGGCGATTACCCGGACATACAAAGAGTAAAGAAACGAATTTAAAGTATGTATTTATGGTTAGGATCATAATTGTTATGTAAAAATATTTTAAAAATTAGACAAATTAGAATTAGAATTTTAAAATTAGACGATTGTAAACCGCCTTTTTTTGGATTAATTAACAATCTTAATGGTCACATAATACCAAGAAGCACCTTGTAAACCAAATCCTCCTCCACATTTAAACCAAAACGCATCGATTACAAAGATTGATGTTAACTTTTCCGCAGTATGTTTAAAAGTCTCAGGGTGATGCTGCGGGGTGAAGTGCAATGTTTGTACTGGTCTAGTACAAAAAGACGCTACTCTTACAAAATCATTTAACATTCGTGTCGGACTCAACACTGGACACTATCAAGTGGTCAGATTACTCTAATAATGCACACGCATCGGTGGCCGGCTTGTATTAGCATGCGCGAGCGAGACGGTTACCTACCCCTGCCGAGAGACACATCGCGATCTTTATTATTTTAAATCTCTAATATCTTTAAAAATATTTATTTGGTGCATATAGTGTAAAAGCTAACGAATGCATTTATTTATATAAGGATTAATACCGAACAGAAGAAAACACACTCGAAATTAACGTAATATTTTTAGTTGAAATATGGAACCTATAAAAAAATATTGTGACTTAACCATAAGTTATAGAGATATACCTACTATCGCGGATTAATTTTATACTTAAGGTTGCAATCCAGTGTTTCGTAGCCCTTGACGGAATTATTAGTATTCAACATCAACATTTAATTTATCGATAGACTTCGTAGTTGTTTTGTAAATAACGCTACCTATCGCATTCAATGTAATTCAACATAGTAGTGGATAGATGGCGCAAGTATACCTAATATATAACTCATCGGTAATTCCTCGTAATTTTATATTGTGGGTAAATTAAATCAAATTTATATCACATTTATTTGTATGATAATTAATTGTTATCGATTTATAGGTATGTATTATTTCATAATGAACTAAGGAGACATCAGGGCAAAATGGCTAATATGGGGATAGTTGGAATTTGGAATTAAACAAAAGTCGCGATATACCGAGTTTTACAGGTATATGTATGTTGTCGACTCAAAATCAATATTTTTTAATGTTTTATTATTGAGATAAGTTTTCAATCAAGTCTATCTTGCCCCTTGACGGAATTTTATTATCGTACCCTTTGAAGGAAATTATATAATTTGATATCTCTAATAACTTTAAACGTATTTATTTGATGCATACAGTGTAAATGACAATTTTGATCTTTATTAAAATTACGAAGCTAACGAATGCATTTATTTACATAAGGATTAATACTGAACAAAAGACAACAGACTCGAAAATAACGTATAATTTTTAGTTAAAATATGGAACATAAAAATAATTATTGTGTTTAACCTTAAGAGATATAGATATGCTATCGTGGATTTATTTTATATTTAGGTTTGCAAACCAGTATTTCGTAGCCCTTGGCTGAATTAGTAGTAATTCAACATCAAAATTTAATTTATCGATATTACTTCGAAGTTGTATTGTAGATAACGCCATCTATCAAATGTTCATTCAACGTAATTTAACAGAACAGTGATAGATAGCGCAAGTATACCTAATAATTAACTCATCGGGAATTCCTCGTAATTATAATCGTTATTTCGCATTATAAATACATTTTCATATTAAAAACCCAAATATGGGTAAATTAAATCAAATTTATATCACATCTATTTGAATGATAATTAATTGTTACCAATTTATATGTATTATTTCTGAACGAACTCACGATGACGTCCAGGCAAAATTACCAATATGGCGATTGTCATTTGCATTGGAATTTAACAAAATTCGCGATATACCGAGTTTCACGGATATATGTTGTCGACTCAAAATCAATATTTTTTAATGTTTTATTATTCACATAAGTTTTTAATCAAATCTATCATACCCCTTGACGGAATTATTAGTACACCGCTTTGTCAAAAGCCAATATGGAGATTGTCATTTGCATTGGAATTTAACAAAATTCACGACATACGGAGTTTTACGGATATATGTTGTCGACTCAAAATCAATATTTTTTATTGTTTTATTATTCACATAAGTTTTTAATCAAATCTATTATACCCCTTGACGGAATTATTAGTACACCTCTTTGTCAAAAACGAACTACCATACAAACATTTATGCTCGATTTTAACATTTTCAACCCAATTTTTGAAATAAAAAGTAGCCTATATTGGATCCCAAGGTCACCACTATCGTTGTACACAATTTCATAAAAATCGATGCAGTAGTTTAGGCGTGAAAGAGCAACAGACAGACAGACAGACAGAGTTACTTTCGCATTTATAATATTAGTAGGGATTATGTAATGTTAAGTAAATTATTATGTGGCTGTAACTGGTTATCTATCCAACTTCAAAGTGTTCCTATCTCAAAAAAAAAAAATTAAACAACAGTTACATAAACATTTTTACTTCCTAAGTTTTTATTCTCTTATCCATATGAAGTTACAACTATCACTTACTACTTCATAAAGCAATAATTATCACTGGCATTATCTAAATCTAAACGAGGCACACCTCCGTGTCACTAATCATCAGAGTACATTCGGCTGCATCCGTCGATATTTGCGTCCGGTGTAACTGTTCATGCTATTTCCGTTCTTATGTGTAATCTGATATACACGGTATTCCCACCAAAGCCAAGAACATTGATTTAATAAGATCTAACGCAATACACGCACTAACTAATTCAGCTCTTGAATGACAAGCGATAGCGAGTGGAACAGCTGTTTCTGGCGATTCTAATTTGATTTGCGCATCTAAATTGAACGCTTGTATCGTTGGGAGTAGTGTCTTGGGTATTGGATATAATTTTGTGCCAATTTCTGAAATTGAATTTTAATGCTCAAATAGTTGTGTGAGATGTGATATATAGTTAAGACACGGTAGTGTTTCAGCCAAGTTCGGATGAAGTTAATTTCATGTATTAAGCTGGAATGTAGCAATTTGTGAAATTGACTTTAAATAATCAAATAGTTGTGTGTAAGATGTGATAAAGAGTTAAGAAACGGTAGTGCAACAGCCAAGTTTGGAAAAAGTTAATTTTACGTATAAAGCGGGAATATTATCTAATATTTATATAATCACGAAAAATTTTGACATAATGTTCTGATATTGTAATTAATTTATTAGGAAAATGTTGTTCCACATTGTTTCATTTGTGTCTACTTTCGCCTTCTTTACTAACACTATTTATTATTTCATGTTATTTGTAGACTTCTACACAAGTTGTGCGAATTAGTTCTAAAGATTCGATTTAGTAAAAGAATAACACTTTGACAAATAATAAAATTGTTTATATATTTAACAAAAGATCTTTAATTCTATCATCTCATCTTATTTTTAGTGTCTTTTCATGAAAAATATTTTCACTCTCCCCGCAATATCGATCTCTATAAAATGTTTTATCATTTATTATTAATAGATTTTTAATAAAATATATTTTCTCTAACTCTATAACGTTACGTAGCGGATATAACGACTTACTAGCATCCATTCGGTGTTCGAAGACCCAGTTTATTAGCGCCCGATGATCCGCCCGCTAATGAACATAACTGTACGTGATCCGGTCGGCCGTTCAGTTCCTGTTTAACGTTTATTTTGCAAATGAACGATGAGTCCATTCATTAAAATGATGAGCTAATAACCTTCGTTACGATGTTTACTCGCTTACATTCTAATTTAAGTGTGGTAGAACAATTATTCGACCAGGGAAGTACCACCACCACATCTATTTATAGCGTTAAGCAGTTTAGGGTGTGGTTGCCGGTTTGCTTTTAATATGAGGCGACCACCTTAGTTCTCAGGATTGGCAACGCATCTGCGAATGATTTCAGATAGAACCTCTGTTCTAAATGAAATTGCTTACAGATGTTCATGGGCAGCAGTGGCTTACTTTCAGGTAGAATGCATGTTCGTTTACTTCTTCTGTTTATTATTATTATTATTATTATTTTATTTGATTGAAGTAGCAAACGAGCATACAGTCCACCTGATGGTAAGTGGTCACTGCCGCCCATTGACATCTGCAATCAACTTCATACAGAACATGGGTTCCATCTAAATTTCATTTCCATTTCCATCTAATCACAGATGCGTTGCTACTCCCGAGGACTATGATGGTCGCCTCATGTGAAAGTGTAAGTGTGATCTTCTATGTGATACAAAAATAATTTATTTATTTTATTTCTTATTTATTTATATTTATTTTAAGATCAAATAATGTAAAATAGGTAATTTTATTGCATACCTACAGTTTTTTAATCGCATAATATTTTTTCCTTATTGATGTGTGCTAAGCGACACCGCACTGCGGTACAACCTGCGCTATTGTGTAAATTGTATCCAATGCACACGGAATCAAAGCAAATTACTCGAAAACATTGTTTTAAGCTTCATAGATGTTTTGATTTAATTTGCTTTTACAAATTTTAGTATTATACGATTCAGTGAAGATTTATTTATGACTTTTTTCTTTAGTAGTATTTTTAAGTCCTGTGTTAAATAACATTTTTCTTTTCTTTGTTATTTCGTTAGTTCTCTAAATGTGATACTTTTAAATGATATTTTTCGGTGGCTAAATAATACCTGTATTTATAAAGTAAACTTGTTTGATTATTGGTTAGGGAAACAGATTTTTGAAAGATCTGATTATGTAGATACTATTATAAAAACGGCCTCTTGACTCCTTTTATGCAATTTAGCTATTCCTTATTGTTTTGGCTTTGGTAATCCACGCACACTTGAAGAAATCACTTATTTACGCCCAATATACAGGTAATTTAAATGTGACACTTTAAATAGAAAACCTTATGATTATTAAGTTAGCTTGCCAAAACAGATTGAATGTATCGAATTACCCAGACACGCTTATTAATCAAATGTCACTGGATATTAATGTTTTTTGTACTCAAATATTATTAATATTTGACAGCGTATCGATGACGAGCATAAAACAGGAAAGCGATCGCCAGTATCGACTTATATTACCGGCAATGCCCGCAGGTGTTGATGCTGAAGGTCGGACTTAGTACATAAACAGATAAATTGAAATATACCTACGTCTGTGATTTTCAATCCGACGACGCGCGTGGCGGAGCGGTTACCATACCGCAGTTTGATTCCCGGCCTGACAGGTATCTGAATGATGAGTTTAGATTCATGTTCTGGGTGTGGGTGTTTGTGTATTCGTCTTGTGTGTGTCCATGGTACCCACGAGAAAGGAGAAAATCCGAGTGTTGAAAGTGAGGAGTATGAAATTACGCACGGTTATAGTTGATGTAGAGTAAGGATTGCGCAATGCTAATATTTTTCAAATAATGCATAAACATACATAAAATCAACTAAAAACACATTACACTCACTTTGCATTTGACACAAACACATACTTATTCAACGAAATAGAACATTCAATGTCTTACTATGAAAACATATAACGTCAAAAATGTCAGATGTCTATGTCACATACCCGCTATTGCTTTTAAATACAGCTTAGTTAATAAACGTCTTTTTTCCTTTAACGGGTGCGTTCAAAATAACTTGAAAATTATTACAATTATTAAATTAGAGAAATATTGGTGCCACTTTGGACAATATGAAGTTTAGTTTTTTAATTTAAATTGCGGTCGAATTTCGACCGTTGCGACGGGTGACTAGTTAATATAATTAGGCCTACTCTATGGCGTTCTGTGTAAAGTTTTATCTATGTCATAAAATAGGTATGTGTCGACAAAAACGGTAAAGATATGACAAATGTAAGCAACATCGACATATAAATTCTACGACCAGTAAATACGTTTAATTACTATAAATTCTACAAGCGTTTCTTTGGCTTCTTATTCAATGGACATGTACCTTTTACCATATACAAAGAATTAATGCGATACGACCAGGGAACGCCATCCGTCTTGCAGCGTTTCCGTTTTTTACCGATTGTACCAGAGATGCCCTTCCTTATATAGCCGGGGAGGAAATGCTGTGGCGGGAAAATGATAGGGGCAGTGTTTAGAAGCTTACCAATTATCGGAATTGAAACGTGATTGAAAATATATGATTTTTTGATGGGATAGAAGTAGAAAACGAGCACACAGTCACCTGATAATTGGTCACTGCCCACAACTGAGTCTGAGGTCAATCATAGATGCGTTGCAGGTCCCGATGGTTAAGGCGGTATCCTTATATAAAAGTCAGCCGAAAACTATACCTTTCCAGAAAAACGGAGGAACCCCTTCACACTAGAAAAAAGGTATGACGGTGGTACCTCCTGTTCGAAACATACCCTTTCTTATACCTTACAAATCGCCTGATGAATTATCGTGGGAGTTCTTGATCCCTATTTTATTTAATTAGTCAAACCAATATGCAATTTACCCGGTAATATGAGGTCGTTGCCGTCCTTGAAAACCTACAATTAACGTTGAAGAATAAAAGTTCGAACCAACCTTTGTCATAGATGCTTTGCTACTCCCCCAGTTACAATGCATAGTGAGGTGTCCTTTATTCCCATCAACTCATTATTGGCCCACTGCTGGGCATGAGTCTTTTCTCAGAATGAGAGAGTTTAGGCCACAGTCCACCGCGCTGGCCAAGTGCGAATTGGTGGACTTCACACACCTCCGAGAACTTTTTTTTTTAAGAACTCTCGGGTGTGTAGGTTTCCTTACGATGTTTTCCTTCACCGAAAAGCAGTGATAATTAATTTATAATACGCTCATAAATCAGTGGCCTGGGTTTGAACCTCGGACCTCCCGATCGAGAGCGCAAGTTTCAACCATTAGGCTATCACTGCTCCAACGGTGTCCTTTATTACTGCGTAAAAACTAGTGATGTAACGAATATTTCGCATATTAGACATTCGCCTTCGCAAGAATCGTTGCGAATGTTTTGCGAATATTATTAATAATAATAGTAGTTTATTTCAGATCATGGGGTCCATAGATTCTGTTAGTATTACAATTCTTTTAATAAATATGCTAGTAAAATAATTATAAACAGCACACGGGTTAGTATTAAAACAACTTAGCTTATGTTAGTATAAAAAGAAAAAAATATTGAATATTGAATTGCAGTGCTTTACAAAAAAGGATCGCCGAATCTAACCAAATCGAAATCGAACTGTAATTTTTCAACCGAAAAGAAGGTAGCCAAATCTAGATCTCCTCCCCCAACCCACATACACCTGTAATGTAAGATGCTTACGGTTCGAGTAAATGAAACAACCGCGATCTTCGAGTATCCATTTAATACTGGCTGTTCAATACGTTCAATATATTTGATCATATTATCATCATACTAATCACAGTAGGTACATCGTATAGTACATCACACACCAAACAAAAAAAACATTCGCATTCGTGAATTTCAAAACGGGATTTCCGCATTCGCAAATGTTCATCCTTTCTCTTAAATTGTAATCCCCGCTTTTTGTTTGTTTTCAGATTAACAATAAAAGCATACTTTTTGTGCGAGATCCGATCATAAAAGAATCAATTTAGTCCCTCAATGTCTCCATTAAACTGAATCCGTGCTCTTTGTTTAATAGTCAATTAATCGTGTAATTACTTCGATTTCTCTGAATAACTGGTGCAGATTAACTGCGGTCCCGTTTCGGTGGCGTTTAAACGTCGCCATAAACGCAGCGCTGGGAATTATAACAAGGTTGAATTGCATTCGTATTCGTGTCACACTCTCAACGCAGTTGGAAATGGAGTTGTGAGATGTTGATGAATTTCGTTATGAAATTTTTCGTACACTCTAGTACTAATATTAATATTATAAACTAGCTGTTGCCCGCGACTTCGTCCGCGTTTCCGTTGTTTTTCGTAAAAAAAAAGTAGCCTATGTCCTTCCTCACGGTTCAGTGGTTTTGATGTAACAGACAGATTAACTTTCGTATTTTAGTAGGGAAATATAATGTCATATCTACAATACTGTTGAAAAATATCGCAATACGGAACCGCACAATATTATTGTTAATAGCTTTGCCCGCGACTCCGCCAGCGAGTAACTCCTTGTGTGTTATTGAGTTAATGTATTGGTAATATTGTTTAGATCACGTTCACATGAGGCTTAAGAACCTTTTTTATTTTTGTTTTCGAGGGGGAAACCTTCAAAAGGTACCCGACGCCGTGGGAGCGACGCAGAGTTATGTGTAATTTTTACCGCACTAAAATCCCCCTGGTGGCCGTCTTCGGTGCTATAAAGAGGACTCGGGCTCCTCCCAGATGGGCGGATGGGCCCACCACCCAATCTAGTCTTTACGGCGGTATGCGACCACACATATCGCCACCTTCCCGGTATCGCCTGGCTGGACGGTTCAAGCTCCCACTCTAGCCGCCCGCAACCCCGGAAGCCCCTTTTAGTCGCCTCTTACGACAGGCAGGGATACCGTAGCCCTATTCTGATCCTGCCGAAGGCTTAAGTACTTATATAACGAAAATACTTCAATGCAAAGCTTCCGGGTAAACTATGTTGAATGTTGATCCATCCGGCACGTGAACGTAAAGATTTTTGGAACTACTGACCCGGGAAAGAGCGACGTACAACTGACACCGAGATCTACTCCAGCAACACGAAAAGTCTGCCCTTGAGCCTTATTAATTGTCATTGCATAACACACCGATACTGGGAATTGCGTTCTTTTAAATTGGAATGGAAAATTATTAGGTACTAAGGGAATTCTGAGAATAAAGACGGTTTCTCCTGCACCGCAACCTGTTAAAATTTGAGCCTCGATTATATTTTGTTGCAACCGGGTTACTTTTAGCTGAGTTCCATTGCAAAGTTGTGGTGGTCTTAAATTTCGGAGCAGAATAATCGGAATGCCAATTTCTAAACAAATTTCATGAGAAGGAAGTCCGGGCATATTTAAAGAATTTAAAAATTCTATCGGGTAGTTAGTGGCGTCTTGTTCATCGACCATTCTATTTATTGAACTATAAACTTTGCTTTCCCCTTGTATATTCGACAGTATTTTATTATTAATCTCAAATGCCTGGTCATTGCGAGGAGTTAATTGGTCTTTCGCATAGCCAAGAATTGTCCCTATTTAATATATTTGTTACGTCACCGTAAACCGACGATATAAGATGTAGTTGGGATTGCACTATACAACATAACTCAGGCGTCAGAATAACTTTTCCTTGGTGTAGTTGTGGATAGGTACCTTCGCCAATCTTTAACAGTGTATCAGAAAATTGACGATCATCCGGGTTATCTCCAGTTCTCACTCGCATGTTTATAGTTAAATGCACCGATTGTATATCACGCCACAAATAAGAACTTTTCAGGCAAGCCCTAACCTCATCAGCTCGGGTTCCGCGTGGTATTACCGGTAAAGTTTGTCGAAAATCACCACAAAATAAAACCGTGATACCGCCCATTGGTCGATCATTTTGTCTTATGTCCCTTAAAGTTCTGTCTACCGCATCTACTCCTTTTCGGTGGGCCATCGTACATTCATCCCATATGATCAATTTTTCATTTTTCATTTTCTTTTTCATTTTTCATTTTTCAATTTTCTTTTTTCATTTTTCATTTTTCATTTTTCATTTTTCATTTTTCATTTTTCATTTTTCATTTTTCATTTTTCATTTTTCATTTTTCATTTTTCATTTTTCATATTTCATTTTTCATTTTTCATTTTTCATTTTTCATTTTTCATTTTTCATTTTTCATTTTTCATTTTTCATTTTTCATTTTTCATTTCATTTCGTACAGATGACTGAGTTATAAACGTAAGAGTAGACAAATATAATCAGAAAGCTTTGAACTGCTAAGCTATCGGGAGTTACACGTGTTATTGTGAGTCAACCATAAAAGATAGACATATGCTGTCGTAGGATATTTTTTAGATAATTTTAAGGAAAATATTTCCCTCATACATGATTTCTGTGTAGCTTTAACCATTAAGGTTGCACACGCGACAGAAGCTTAAAAAAAGTAACTTCTCCCGTTTTCCCAACATTTCCCTTTACTGCTCTGCTCCTATTGATTGTAGCGGGATGAAAAGTATACTATAACCAGCCCAGGAGTATAAAGAATAATCGTACCAAGTTTCGTTAAAATCCACTGAGTAGTTTTTGTTTCTATAACGGTTATACAGACAGACAGACAGACAGACAGACAGACAGACAGACAGACAGACAGACAGACAGACAAAAATTTTACTGATTGCATTTTTGGCATCAGTATCGATCCCTAATCACGCCCTGATAGTTATTTTGGAAAAATATTTCATGTACAGAATTGACCTCTCTACAACTTTATTATAAGTATAGATGTGAATGTAAGTTTGTTTCTTACCCTCTCACGCTAGAAGTATCGGTCCGATTTCGCTGAAATTTGCCACACGTAGTTTATACCCTTATAAAATTGAGGCAGCAAATAAGTTTGTAGTCCACCAGAATAGGGCTACGGGATCCCCTGCCTGTCGTAAGAGGCGACTAAAAGGGGCTTCCGGGGTTGCAGGCGGCTAGAGTGGGAGCTTGAACTGTTCGGTCAGGCAATCTTGGGAAGGCCGACGGTACGTGTGGTCGCATACCGTCGTAAAGACTAAACGGAACGGTGGGCCCAGCCGCCCATCTGGGAGGAGCCCGATGGGGCAACGCGCACAGAGGATTCCGGTTGCGGTCGTTCCGAGTTCCCGAAGTCCTCTTTATAGCGCCGAGGACAGCCACCTTTAGTGCGGTAAAAATCCCACATAACCCTGCGTCGCTCCCACGGCGTCGGGTACCTGTTAAAGGTTTCCTCCTCGGGAAAAAAGTCCACCTGATGGTAAGTGGTTACTGCTGCCGGTGGAAAACTGTAAGCAACCAATAGAAGAGGAGTTTTATCTGGTTTTACACAGATGCGTTGCTACTTTCGAGGATTCTGGTCGCTTTTCACATGATAGTTAGCCGTTAACTCCAATGGTTCTACGGAAACGCAAGATTTGTTTCACGTTAGAAATGGGTGGGGCGGTGGCACCCACCCCAGTAGAACCGTTGTTGGCCTACCACATTGAATTTGGCTGTCGCCTAAATGTTATTCCAGTCGTTATTTCGAAATCAAAGTCAAAGCTTGCGCAATTATGTCTCCGACATTTATAAGGTTTTTAAATCACGTAACAATGATGCAAATTACTACTGAAACAAAATTTCGCACGCAAAGCCAAGAAGCAGATAGTCGAGAATATCTCGAAAAAATCCAATTACTGTTAACCAACCGTAAGTATATTGGGCCAGCTTTGTCTTCACGGTTGAATTTTTCATCGTACGCAATCAAAATTGAGTTAAGATTAATTGCCTCTGAAACACAACGCTAATGATCAATTTGTTTCCGATGTTACGTATCATCAATCATCGTTTTAATTTGAAACGGGCCGAATCCTGAATTTGACGACCGCGGGTTTAAGACCCAGAACACGTTTAAAAGATATTTTTTGAAGTTACTCTTGACGTTTCGTGGAATGATTTGGTATTGCAATTACGTGTACGTGCGTTGGATGTGATAAAGAGTTTCTAGATTTGCTATTTAATTTGTCTACCCATGAATTAGCTATCATTTTGATTAAGTAGTGAATTTGTTCGTACATTATGTTATAGTTGGTAATCATAATGTCATGATTCTTACATCTGCAATTACCTTAAATTGCGTTATAATTTGTACATATATAAAACTTCTATTTTTATTCGCGTAGAAATTATCACTGTTACTTTTCGTTATGATGTTAAAAAGAAAACGAGATGAGCCACGGAAGAGCTATAAAGTTAAGATAGATGGTATGAGAAGAATATGATTATATGAGAAGTTAAGATCTTCTGTTGAACTCGTTGATGTTGTTTGTTAGCAGTCAATGTCACTCGTATTAGTCTCTAGCCATTTACCTAACATGTCTACTTCCTACGGCTGTCGCGTAGTGATGATTTATTAATTTCCACTGAAAAGCACGTCTGTAAATATCTCGTGAGAGCGATTGCAAAAGCAGGTGGAAATGTCGTTAGCAACATAGTAGTGGCACTTAATCTCCCGTCCGGCGACGGACGACGGAGTGCCCGTGGCGCGCGCCACTCGCCTTAATGTGTTACTGCTCATTGAAAATTTATTAATAGGCTTATTAATTAATTTTTATGCTTCTAAAATGTACATCGTAAAATGTAATAAGACAGAATTAAAAGGTGGTGTACACTTTTTTTGTTCCATTGCGTGCCACATCGTTTTCTGCATCGTAACATCTGGCTTCTGTTCTACTTATTGCATTTCCGCTATTTCAAGTTTGTAACAACTTGTATTGAAATATATACATGTTTTAAATTATTTCGTTCCGTTAGGCGTAAATCTACACACAGTAGGTGTCAAGTTGTATATTCTTCTATAATGCAGTGAATGTCGTAAATACTTTACAGCTAAACTTGGGCGCCGCCATTCCCCGCGCAGCATGAGTATTATGAAGATGTTTCATCCTATAGTCAAATTTTAATATTATTAGGTGATGAGGCAACACAGATTGCTTAACTTTAGGTATTGAAAGTTTGGATGGACAGGCGGCACGGGTTGTTAGCCTTTTGACACGAACGGGTGCTCTCCGGTCAAGGGTGCTGTAGATAGTGTTAAACCGATTACTATGTAACAGTGTTGGAAACACATCGGCGCGTGGAGGACGCGGTACAAAGTACGAAAATGAGTGCCCAACATAGCATATAGACTACTGAATTTGGGCATTCAGAAAAAACAGAAAAAACCTAACACATTTTATGAAATTATTGTCTGTTTAAGTATGTAAAAGTTTTTTTCTTTATTATAATAAATATACATACATACTTAGCATACTAAGCACTAACATAAAAGAATCGAGTGCTAACGTTCACATACACATTACACGTTACATTGTCACGTAAGTAAATGGTATTTACTTACGTGACAATGTACAGAGTAATATAATATGAACTGGCTTGTATTTTCTCTCGTCTGAACAATTGAGTGAGATCATCAGATTCCGGCCATCACCTACCAATTACCTTGGTCGTTACCAATTGTGAGTCCCCAATTGAGATTGTCTCCGCGATGATGACGGATGCAACCACCCCGCCGACTCCAATTGGCTTCCGGCGATCTTTCAATTGCTTTCCTCGATACAATGCGGGTCGACCAATAACTGATGGGCCGCTGAGATTACCTCCAATTGATGTAAATGTCCGTTGGGTGCACGTGAATTGGATCAAGTGGATATGGGTGAGCCGAGGAAGCGGATGAACGGGACATGTTCAATTGTCTTCTAGTCCTGTTCGCGTTTATAGCTATGTTTCACGATCGGTTTGTATCTTAATCGTACCACTTTTGTTTAATGTAGCCTTGATCTACAGAAGTGATGCCTTGTCTGTTAATAATTGTATCTTAGGTTTCCATGTCTGAAAACTCTAAATTACCAACAATAGTCAATGACAACATAAGTATCTTAGAAAGAGTTAATAATCATATTTAAGCCGAGAATTGGTATCATAACTTCATATTATGCTCGAACAACAATTTAATAAGTCTATGCTCGAAGTAAAAACGAGTATAAGTCCGATTTTTGCCGATGGCAATAATCAGATAAATACCCGTCCTTTTATAGTCTAATTTTTGCCCATGACAAATCACCAATAACAATCGCCTATTTCACTAGAGGCACCGGCGACATGAATATTGATGTGGCCCTATAAGCTTCTATAACATAAATACATTTGGTTGTATTAAATACCGGTACTTCCAAAGAGTAGCACGTTGAAACAAAGTTTTTCGATTTATAATATTAACGTAGATATCGTTCGCAATTTATATCCTGTTGGTCTTAACGAGCATTGCTTGATTATCGCGTGAGGTCTAGGAAAGCTCGGCGATTCATTTCACTCAAAATGCTCCCATTATCGGTAGTCATCGAACAACTCCTTTAGTACGGGTACGGAATATTCGATCACAAATTGATTTATTCGCCGCTCGGCGTCGGTAGCATTTATAGGTCGTAATGATGATTAATGTTGCACTGCGAAAGTGGCATTATTTTTGAGGTGGTGGACGATAAATCAGTTGCGAACAGAATTTGCCTCTCAGCTTAATTCTCAGAGGAAATGTGCGGGTACTCGCGACCAGAGGAAAATCAGTGGTGTCGAGTGTGCCCCGAGCGGTATCATTACTTTAGGGTTGACTTCTTAAGCTTTTACACAAGCACATGGTCACAGAGTATGATATTTAAAGAAAGTTAAAATAAGAAGGAAACCTCAGCGAAGAAGGGTTCTCAGCATAATTCAACATCCATAAATTAAAAGCTTTTTTTTTAAGTCAAAGATGCTGTAGATCTTGGTGCTGTAGTTATAGCACCAAGTTAATATTTTTTTAATTTATTTCAATGTAATCCATTAGAAAGATATAAACAAAAATGTTTATTTATTTTTTACATGTGTCTCCAGTAAAAATAGCTTTTTTGAGTTATGCTATTATGCAAGCATCGTTATGAAGATAAGAAAGCGGATATGAGCTGTATAAGCTAGCTAAGCAAGTTGTACATTTGTCACCTTGTAACATTTAGCGAAATAACCTCAACTTTTATCTCGTAACGAATTCCAGTGGTCTTAATTCTAACCTTTGTTTAGAGCCAGGTGCAAATCCAATCTGGGATCTAGACGCTAACGGCCCAGTATTCGATCCCACGCCCAAACTGGGCGCATATTTATGCTGTATTACTTACAGCCCCGTCCGGATAATATTTATGTGCCAATAACACCAAGTCCATTTGAATTTGTAATCGGATCGTGCGATTATGCTATCAAAGCCTAGTCATTTATTCATAATGGTATATTTAAGTTAAGGTGTGCAGATTGCAATTATTTGATTTCGGTGTAGGGTTTGAAGCCAGTGAAAGAAAATAGCGAGATTAGGATTATTAAAAGTAAAGTAAGTAATGAACATCTTAATTTGACATTAAACGGTGATTCAATAAGGCTTTCTAAAGTTATTAGGTCCATACTTGACTTTTTCCTGTGACGTGGGTACCATTGACATCCAAAAGAAAATATAAAATCACCCGGTCTTAGAGCAGGAATTAGCTGTCTTTATTCGTATATTTGTCTGACCTGTAATCGAACCTGGAAACCTCTGCATATCAGTCAGTCCATTAGGTTGAAATCTCTGTCCCGCGGGTCATTATAAAAAATCAAAGTCATTGCCATAGACCTAAAACGGCTGAACCACAAGTAAAATGACAGCTTCATTTAAAATGTCTACATCCTATGTGGAGATAATTTATCGCCAATAATTTCAGCCGCGAACTGCACTATTCTTTAAAGTAACACCAGTTTAATCATTATACCGGCTTATACATCATCGCCTCGTTCACTCGCTCGCTGTTTTAGTTTATAACTGAATAAAAGCTATTTCTGATATATTGTCAATGTAGAACTTAATGTTAGTTAAACAGGGCGGTATATCGATGAATTTCGTTCGGTAATTGTTTGTCAATAAGATGAATGGTTTGAATTAATGTGTTGATAGGTGTTTAAACAATTACTGGCTCTGTAAGGCCAGAGATACCCCTTCATACGATCATGATTTGTATTTGTATGAGTTTTGGCGACTATTATCGCGAAATTGTTACATTTTAATATGTAACAGTTTCGCTATGACCACGACCCAAGTAACTGGGTTGAAATATCAGCAAAAATAGTCATCATCAATAACAGCATAATGCACTTACCCGTTACTTATTAAAATGAAACAAGGTTTGGTTGTGTCTTGTTGTGTAAAGCGTTAATATAATTACCTATGTAGTATGCCCTGTTATATCTAAGTAGCATTACCTCCTTAGTGGAAAGCTGTCCGAACAAGAGTAGGGGCGCTGCGGGACACGCCAATAAATCGGACCGCCATTGTTCTGTCGCGCTACACACAAAATTGCACTTTTGTTGCCGCACGGACAGAGTTGTAGAGTCGCCTTTCAACTACTTTTTCTTGGAGAATATTGCTTTTTGATTTGTTGACCTTCGCTGTTTATTGTAAGACTATATTGAAAAAAATTACTTACGTCGTGGTTTTATTTAGTTAGGTAATTTACTCGCAATCTAATCTAATGTGTAATCTGTTAAAATTTCAGTAATAGTAACTGACGACACATTATCGTCTTGATTTTATTAATTTTAAGGTTAAAAGTGATAAAAGAAACTGCGCGTTTTGTGAATAATCGGTGCGACAAAGTTTCCGTTAGTTAATTTCTCGTATTCACTACACGTTCGATGTTCCCCGCGGGCACGCTCGCCAGACGCTCTCCGATGTTTTGCAATTCCTGCAGCCGACGCGTTTTTGGACCTCGCCGCGGGAAGTGTGAAATTCGTATCGACTTATCTCAACCCGCAAAAAATTGCATTTACATCGGAACACTTGTATCCGAAGAACGAAGGGGAAATGCCGGGACGAGCCAACAATAAAAACCAAGAAGCCACATTCGACATAACTCCCACAATAAAAGCCCAACGCCATTAATTCGATTTGAACGATCTTGACTATAAAAATAAAGGCTTAAAATACATCAACTATTTGTGATGGGGGTATGGCATTGTAGTTTGAACTTCACACGATTTATTACAGTCTCCTCGATATTTTTATTGATCTTCCATAAAATCCTGTTATTATCGATGGAACTGTGAGGCGAGGCACATCGCACATTTCACCGTCTATAAATCATACGGAGGTGAATGGGTGCTTATTAAAGCACGTCTCGTTGTAAAGGATGTTTCTTTTCATGATCGTTCTTTTCTTCACACTATTTTATTTAGTAATAATACAACGCTATTCCTACCTTCGAGTTGATTTTCAATCTAGCTAAAGATATTGGAAGTGCAATCGTGCAAAATCGAAAGCCGGACTGCTATCTAAAAGGCATTAATTATATTAAAAGGAAACTGTTTTATGGCTGTCGAGTAATGAGCGCACATTGTTAGAGCGCTTAGAATAGGAAACTAAAGATTGGAATTTATGCGTTCCGAGAACAACTACATGTGCACGGAAATGCCCTGTTTACTTGGATTCCGTTTTCGGACAAATCCTTTTAAGTCTCTCGTATATACGCCGTGTTCGGATAACAACGGATTTTGTAACGCTGCTATTTCTGGTGCACAATGAAATTAATGGTATCTACCGCTGGATCGCCATCTGTGAGCGTTGAATGCGCCCGATTTCGTAATGTTCGCCATTTTGACGTTGTCCAGTCACACAACTAGTACTTGGACTTTGATTTTAAGTGCTTTTGATTTTGGAATGTGAACGACAACTAAATTAAGCTGAATTTCGTAAGCTGTAGTACTTTGAACTAGTTATATTAATATCGTTGTTAAGTCAAATTTAGTATACGTAGTCATTTTAATAGCCAACTTGTTCTTCGTCACCTACAAGTAACATGTGTATTTATTATTGAAATGTGGCTCCTTTTTTGGGTTCCGTATGCAATAACTAAGACTCCGCTTTCCGTCTGTCTATCTGTCAACAGGCTGTATCTCATGAACCGTGATGGTTAGTTGTTTTCACAGAAGAAGGGATTCCAGAAAGCAAACGTAATTTTTTTGACGATTTTTAAAGATAATTGTATCGAACTGTTCTTGTACGAGACCGATTCGCACTTGGCTAGATTTTTGTTTTTTCTAGTGGTGAAATCTTTTATAATTCTTTAAGTTCTCGCACGGGTTGGCCATACATAACAAATGGGTGTACCACAATAGAATGTGGCTCGTTCTATATGGAAATGCGGCCCGCGGCGCCGCACAAAGGCGAGCACTTAATAAGGACGTGTCTCCTTAATTCCCGGTCGCGGTGTGGCCGCGGACATTCCGACACAGGTTTGCTCTTGGCCTCCCAGCATTTTTGTGTTTACGCGTCTCGTTTTTCTCGCCAACCATTTCCCACCTCGGCTCGTTCCAAAGAATTTAAACGAGCTAACTGATTTCCATCGGTTGTTCGGTTTTCGATCGCGTTTTGTGCGATTCAGACGATCAGAAGAACGGTTCAGGAATGGGACTTGTTTGTTCTTGAATTTCTCTACGTGGCTGTTTATTCAGTGGATTTTTGCGTTGATTATCATATTAATGCGTCTTCTATGTTTGCGAGTTATTAACTAGTGTTGCATATTTTATCCAAGAAGGGATTTTAATCCAGGAGCACAGAATGTATGAAATGAAATGAAATGAAATGTCTTTATTTCGTATAGGCCTGCGGGGGCACTTACAAATTGTCAGTTACATTTTTTTTTTCTTACACTACCACCGGATCGGAATACGACCTCAACTGAGAAGATCCGGCAAGAAACTCAGCGGGTTTGTCTTTTTTTCTTATTTATATTCATTTTTTTAATATTATTACAATCATGTTTTTTTTACATGGTAATGAAAGTTAGCTCCAGTATCTTGCCTTGCAGTTCAGTGTAACATGATAAAGCAGAGTTTATAAAGTTTTACTCTGGACTGGCGTCAGTTACCGTCCATATCTTTAAAAGCAAGTTATGTACAATCAGGATTAGATGTAGAGATGATGCTAGTCCGCAATCCAATATACAATGTATAATAATCCATTGGCATATTGTAAGTAACATTATCTTCCTACTTGTAACAGTAGATTTCTGCTCGGTATCTTTGTGATATTTAAGAGATTGTTTTTCTATTGAAAACAATACTTTCTGTTAAAGTTTCATATATTGCACGGGAATCCTAAAAAATGCCAATATGAAATACATGTGCTTCATAAACAATGTATACCTCGGTCGTGGTCGGCGCTCGCTATTGTATTGGGACCGGTATTACGTGTCCTTGCTTTTTTCGCTTCGATCGCCGGGCGGATTGTTTTGTTTTTCACGTGCATATAGCGCGATGGATCGGATTAACAAGAGGGTTGGCGCCAGGCGAGCGGCCGCGGCGGCGAGTGGCCACTCAGCAAATGCTCCGCCGCCTGCGAGCGAGCTGTGCGGGCCGTATCTAGATGGTGGATGCGCGTGCGCAAGCGCTGTGTAGGGCCTACGTGCTTTCGTGTCACTGGAGTATAACTTAGTGCAGAAAAGGACGTTGTATCTGTACAAACAAATCGAATATATAAATCCATGGAAATAAAAAGTTCATCTTTGTAATTTTAAAATAATATTCTTAGGTCATGCATATAATACGCAGAAATACGATATTTAAATATATTAAACGTAACAACGCACAGAATTAACGGTTAAATTTAATTAGGTTTTTTGTGATAAAAATATGTGTTATGCGTAAAGACTTTAATGGATATGTTAAACGCCTTAAAATGTATATGTATAAACTACATGAAGATTATACAAAGTGTTAAATAATGGTTTCTCGTATTATGATTAAATCATGTAACACAATTATAAATAATCAGTTGTAACGAACATGATTACGATAACGTTTCACAGAATTATGCTAGAAAACAAAATGTTCTAGCGAAAGTGAAGTGACACTCAAGGTTAATTTATTACGTGTATATTAAAGTCGGCGAAATAAGATCGATTAATATTAGTCGTGTCAAAACTTTCGCTTATGCGGTTCGATCTTTTAGTGAGCGCGAAGTCGTAATATTATGAAGCTTTGATGATTCACACGTCTCATTTAACCCTTATGTGAGTGACAAATAAAACACCTTTAACGGAGTGACGAGGTACCCGGGTACCTTTATACAGTTTATACGTAATGTAAACAATGAAAGTCTGTTTTAACGTTACCCACACTTTGAATATTATTATTTTAGCTAAGCTAAACAGTTATCGATCTGTAGTGATTGAAATAGGAGGAGGGGGGATGGGTTATCGGCGCGCAAGAAACACTGAATGCATTCAATACATATACTTGATATTGATACTTGACTATTTACTTTGTTCGTATTGTTCGCGCTTATTTATATTTTGTGGGTTTATTATTTTTTATTATGAATATTGGAGGGAGTTTTTCTAAACATAGAGCACTTGTTCGAAGATATAATTCAACAGAATTACAAGCGATATTAGCAGAATCTTCTAGTGACGAAGGTAATGCTTCGGATAATGAACACGATTATATATCCCTTTGGTCGAAGAAGGTGGATTGGAAATTTCGGATGTTGAGCAAAAAGCTGAAGTCTAAAAATGAGATTGACCATACAACGCAAATCAAACGGTGGTATTTACAATTTTTTTTACAATATCGACGATTTTACAGCTTTGGCAGCATAATTATTTCATTTATGTGGAACATAACCCACAATACGTCTCAAGTGAGAAATATAGAAAGTTTTTGAATTCATTCAGTCTACGACTGTATGTTAGAAAATAGGAGAAAGATCAAAAAATTGCATTGTGATATCAAAAACACATGGGAGATTTGCAATGCAAGACGTTCTTGGCCGAGAACTAGGGCTTACGATTCCCCCTGGATCTACAGCCTTTGTAAGTCAGACTAGACAAGCTGCAAGGCGTGTTGCAGTCGTCGGTAGTTGCTGCATATGCAGAGAACTCAAACGCAAGCAAAGAAAAACACGAAAACCTTGCACTAACTGCAAAAAACCAGTTTGTGATTGACATGCAGTATGTCATCCAACATGTGCTTTGGGAGCTGTGCTAATTCGGCATAAACAAGGAATTTCAATTTTTTATAGAGATAAAACATCACAACAAATGTTAATAATTTCATTTATGCACAAAATTATAAGTACTTTTTTCTTTGACATACAGGACACAAAGAGGTACCCGGGTACCTTGTCACTCAATTGTGATTTAAAAAATTGTTTTGACTAATACAAAACATTGTAAATAGTTGACTGGGTCAAAACATTAAAAATATATAATTTATAAATAGTTAAGAGCTCTCAGGAAGTTACAGCTGCCTACACAGCGTAAAACATACTTTTGTTTAAATTTCAAAATGCTAAAGGTACCCAGGTACCTCGTCACTCACATAAGGGTTAAAAATGGCACTACGATTAATCATTTTTAAAGAGTCATTGTTAGCATTAGCACAGGTTGTCTTCTAACGTCCCCTCTTAACGTCTAAAGATTTATTTTTTACCTGCCTGAAATAGCATATAAACATGCAGTCTACATGATGGTAAGTGGTCACTGCCTGCACATCTGTAATCAATTTCATCCAGAACATGGGTCTATCTGAAGGTAATCACAGATGCGTTGCTGCTCCCGAGGACTATTATGGTCGCCTCGTATAAAAGTGTCCAGGCAACCACACTGTTCCAACGAAACGCAAGAACTACTTCACGCTAGAAATAGATGTGGCGGTGGTACTTCCCCGTACGAACTACACTGGTTCTACCACCTTCAAAAATGGTAGAACTTTTATGAAATTTAGGTAGCAAAGGAGCATTCCACCTGATTTTAAGTAACAACAGCCGCTCATGTTCATCTCGACCTCAGATAAGATCTGTCTTACCTGTGGATGGCCACAGATCCATTGCTAGTTCTGAAGGATTAGTTGGAATACTTCGGATAATATCTTCCTTCAAAATCTGAACACGGCAGAGATTTAACGTTGCTTCAATCAGATAGAAAAAGGTAACTACAAAAGGTTTTACCACCTATAACGGTCCTTAGGAAACGGAGGCTTCGCCACCTTCGCACACATACCAGGCATTCTAACTCAGTTTATAGTGCTAGGAAGGCTTCTACGGCTGATCATTTATGATTATTATTTGTAATCCATTATATTTACATCTTTGATTATTTTAATGTAAGCCACTCAGTGGCAGAATAAGCGATTAAACAAAAATGTTTGTATACCATCTGTACCTATGGAAACTTATCCACAAATAAATGGATTTAATTTCATTTCATTTGATCTCAGATAGTAGATTGCATTCATATTTGACCGAATACATACGCCCATGTGGACATTTAACATTAGGTGGTCTACTCGTTTACTACTTCTATTTCATAAAAAAGGGGTTTAACTGCGAGTTCGTGGTCTCTCCAATACTTTGTATATTTGTTGTCACGATTTTTTCGTTGTTTCGCGGGAATGTACTCCGAGCGAGCGTTATTCTCGTGTTTCCTATCTGATGCGCATGCGGTTTTTTTCTTTTATGTATTGTTATGTTTAATGCTGGTTCGTGTACATAAACATTGTTATTATTGCCTCAATACCTTTGAATTATTTTTAACAAGGTTTTTAAAGTATTATTAAAGTTTTTTATTTATTGTCACTCTTGAGCGGAAGCTTTACTGGAATGTAAAGTAGTCGTGCCACAAGTTAGAATAGGCGAGTTTTTTAATAATGCCAGTTACACTAATGGACTCAAAAGAATTTAATTAATTTAATGGACCATTTTCCTATACCTTTAAATATCATTTTTGATTATTAAGCAAATCTTTATTTCATTTTAACGTCTTCAAACATACTGCACTTATGTGCAACTTGGTAGAGTATGCCTTCAGGTCTCTCTCAGTTGTCTTTCACCTGTGTCCAGCTATAGGATGTTAACCTTGTCAGTAACTTTTTAACTGTATATTTTAAACTTGAGATATTTCTTAAACAATTTTTTAGCGAGTGTTTACCGAGTTAATTATCGTTTCTAGTATTAGTGTGGAATTAAGCGATTATCTCCCTGGTCCGTTCGTACGACGCTAATTGACGCACGTGGGCGTGTTGTGCATTCAAATTGCTCAAATATTGGCCGTTCATCCCGCGGAGCTCACGACAAACCCAGTTTATAGTAGGTACAAAATTGTACGGAATCCTCCATGCGCAAGTCCGACTCGCACTTGGCCGATTATTGAATATTAAGTAAATCTAAACTACTGTTTATTTTTTTTTAACGTATTTGGGTCTCCATCAGTTGTCTTTCACCCGTGTCCAGCTATAGGACGTTAACCTTGTCAATAACTTTTTAACGGTATATTTTGAACTTGAGACATTTCTTAAACTATTTTATCAAGTGTTTAGAGTAAATTAGCGTTTCTAGTATTAGTGTGGAATGAAGCGATTATCTCCTCGGTCCGTTCGTACGACGCTAATTGACGCACGTGGGCGTGTTGTGCGTTCAAATTGCTCAAATATTGGCCGTTCATCCCGCGGAGCTCACGACAAACACCGTCCGCGTGTTTGTCTGTTTGTCCGGCCCGATGAGCTGACGCTGTTTGTGTAGTGATCGACATACAGGCATGCCTTTGTTCGGGTTTTGGTTGGGTTAAATTTAACATTACGACGTTGACCGTTGACTTATGGTGGATAAGATTTTTAACATGGTTAGTCAGTTTTTATTTTGAGTTGTATAAGTCTTTAATAGAAAACAATCATCATTTCGGATAAAAATAAGCATGGATTCCTTATACTATTTTTTATATATGACTATGACATATTATATATATCATATATATCATATATTATATATAACTATGAACTTACTCCAGAACAAACATCTACGTACACATCAGACCTGACCTTCTTTCGATTCAAATTGGAAAAGGCAACAAAGCAAGCTCTATACAAACATTTGAAAGTCAAGCAATCAATTCTAACTTAAGTAAGCCATTACCAGGAGTAAATAGTTTGAAACAGCCCCATCTACGCGATCTGAACTAGCCGGGTCAGTTTACGGCCGTTTCTTTGTCTACCTTTTAAGGCGCTACTTCTATGCCGACTACACGCATTTGGCATTAAGCGGGTACCTTGCGGGGACGGTGCTGTAGAGCAGGGCGGTATGGTATATGGTAAAACAGCTTTTTGTTAACCTGGCCTGATTTATGTAATGCACCAGTTTTTTTTTTTTTTTTTTTTAAAAAGTGCTAAGTCTACGCTACTGGTGGTGATAGATATAATTGTGTAAGATTTACCTCTATTAGAGAAACGTGTGATGTTTAATTTAAGCCAGTTTTCTTGCGTTGTTTTTTTTCTGGATCATGATAATTTATATATTATTTCTCAGAACTCTGCCCTACTTGATATTGTGTGAGACTGCTCCTCTCTCCTAAATGTACGTAATTATTGCATTTCCCCAAGTTTTCCTTCACTACACTCTTTAATCTTAACACAGTCGAGTTTAACAGCTAAAGTGCAGATAGGCCCTTGTGCCCTAACTCAGATACTCACCGGACATGGCTGTTTCGGTCAGTATCTGAACAGGATAGGGAGACAGGAGACGGCCCTCTGTCACCATTGCGGGCACGACGAGGATTCCGCACAGCACACGCACTTATCTTTAAAAAAAAAGTTCTCGGTGTTGTGTGAAGTCCACCAATTTGCACTTGGCCAGTGCGGTGGACTATGGCCTAAAACTCTTTCATTCCGAGAGAAGACCCGTGCTTAGCAGTGGGACAATAATGGGTTGACGATAGTAACAATATCATTAATAAATAAATAAAGACAATTATGTAACGTGACCGAGTTGATAATAGTTCAGTCAGGTTCATTCGGCGACATGTGCCTATATGAATGTGCGTTTAATGCCGGTCCGGTCATCCGGTAAAAAAATCGGACGCGTGCAAGCGTTCTAGCTTAATGCGATATGACGCCGAGGCCCAGTTTCTGTGTCCACATAGGGCTTTATGTCACGACGCATCGGAAATATCGCTGAGCGGATTCGAGTGAGCTTGTTAGCTGGTTTAGTTTGTGCTTGGATGCGTTTTGCAACGGAATTGAATGAGTGCAGCGACGGAGTTTGAACTGATGCCCTGCTTCAGCTATTGTTCCGATTTTGTATTTATCTAAATGTCCAAATCATAATTAGTTCTTAAATAAGATGCACATAAAACGCTTCTTTAAACACACACACAAATATATATATTACATAAAGTGATTAAATTAATAATGCGTGTTTCCACAACTCGCCAGGAGATACGAACTTTTCGCTCGAATTTTCTGGATCATGATGTAAAGTGTTTCGCATCATATTTTATATTATATGTATATTCTATTTTATATTATAGGTTTACGGAGCAAGTAATTCTGAATCTCAATTTTTAGAGGCAATGATTGAAAATTTGTCACAATTCTATACGTAATTTTCATAACCAAATCATGTTTACTTTAATGAAATGAGAATAAATTGTAATGATGCTTATAATTTTGTTGCAGGTATGTATACGACTTCAGTTTGTAGATTAACTACTCACAATGTAAGTGATAGGGGTCAAAGGCTGTTAATACTCGAAGAAGACTGCAAACGTCTTTAGTACGTAATATTATTATATGCACTACCAGCGCAAAGATGAATTGACTTGAGTCGTTGGATTAAAGTTGGTTACAAATTCAAGATATTGGACGCAATCAGTAAATGGGTAAGTATGTATTACTACTACTAAGTCTTTATAGGAGTCGCGGGGAATTTAGAACTTTTTAGTTTTTTTTTATTATATAGAAGTAGCTAACGAGCATGCCGTCCACCTGACGGTGAGTGGCCACTGGCACATCATTCAAAACAGAGGTTCTGTCAGAAGTCAGTCGGTGATGCGTTGCTACTCCGGAAGACCAAGATGGTCGCCTCATATTGAAAGTGAAGTGGCAACCACAACCCCCCACCGAAACGCAAGAACTGCTTTACGCTACGATTATTCTACGTAGCAGAATAAGCGTCCTTTGTTTATTAGGATAAAGATTGCGTTTTATTTCGCAAGACCAGTACATCCGTTATATGTGAGCTATTCGAACTAATTATGACGCTATGTGAAAATGATCTTAAATAATGATATAAGAATGCCTTATTCGATTGTCAGGTAAGTGCGGTTCATTATTTACAGAATTAAATAGGTACGGCGACGAATTTTTAAGATTCTCGCGGGAATCCTGGATTCTTGGTGTTTTTACTTGGATGGTATTCTATAGAGGAATCTCGGAGGATGAGCATTTAATAACCTACTTGCACTTCGACTGCATTCATGAGTAATTTACGAAGAATCTTAACTCATTTTATTTATTTTATCCCGTTTTAATTATGGGATGATTGGGAGTACCCAACGGTCTTCCAATTTATTGAACGTAAGGATCAAGAATCTGAGATCCGGTGACCTCAGTCAATCAACCAGAGATCAATCTAGTCCATTCCAAACAGACTTCCAGGAAGTGACATATATGTTGCTTACTAAGGAATCATTTAAAGCGCTTGTTTGTGGAAATTGCCACTAGCGATCCTTTCAAGAGCCGTTGTCGTTCCCAATACGCCAATGTCATACACCCACACATACGAATACTTGTGACCAGTTCGCAGTAATTAGTTACAGGTTTAAAGTTACCTTGATAAATTTAAATGTGCATTTTATTTACGAATTAGCCTTATAAAAAGTACGCTCGCGTCGTTACGGGCTTACCGTAAACGCAAACAATTCGCTTTATTGTCCACGTTGGTATCTGCTAGTGATGTACCAAATGTCATTATTTGAACATTCGCAAATGCGAATACGAATATACCATGCCATCATTCGCTTAGGGGACCGAAGGATCTAGATTTGACGACCTTTTTATTTTATTGGGGAGAATTATAGGTAATTCCCCTGTCGTAAAACATTCGCACCAATTCTTGTGAATTCGAATATGTAAAAACATGCAAATATTCGCGATTGCAAATATTCGTTACATCCCTAGTGCATACTAGTGATGTGGTTAGTGTGTGTGTTGTTTTATATGTGTTAGTGCATACTAACGGCCATCTCTTGCTGCGTGCGGTATGACCACTATGGTAACTTCGCGGTCATGAAGCGTCTTCGTCAATCCCTTGCCCATTTTGCTATGTATATCGTAGGTAATGGTGTAATTTCTCACATACTGCACGCTCGTCAATGGTACCACCTACCGTTTAATGGGAGGTACTGAATGTTAAGTACGCATTTTTTTTCGCAATGTAATTTTGCCATATAATGATAATGGGAGTTCTTGTGAGGGAATAATCGTAAATTAGGAACCCTTAAAATGGCAGTCTAGAATTTACCAGCGGAATGTTCCAGCGTTAGTAAATAATTATCCTGTCTTTACGTGTAATGAACATACGTTGATCTACGAAAAGCAAACTTAATTATTTAACTCCTCGATCAAATTTTATGTCATAAATCGAGAATTTCATATGTTGTTTTTGTGTCTATTTATGTCAGCATCATCAGACACCATAAACAATTTGGATTACTTTTTTTAAATTATAGGAGTAACATACGAGGATTCGGCTACTGCCGCAAATGAACATTTGTAATCAAATTCAAATATATTATTTTGCAAGAACATGGGACGGTACATGAAATTAATTTAGTTTTTATTATACAAGGTAGGTTCACCGAGTTCCGCCTGTCAAGGCATGCAAAAGTTTCAAATTACATTTATTATTAGGCGCCAACTATGTAATATTGATATTCAATTGACATGTCAAAGTTAGTTAAAGCTATGTTAACAATACTGAAATTTAAAAAGTATCGAGATCAAATTTAATCATAATTACAAGATTATATTATTTAAAAACATTTAGAATTATCTGTCATTAATAGGTTATCATATCTGTCATGAATTAAATAGGCTTTAAGGGCATATTTAAAGTCAACAATAGATTTACATCTTATGTTATTAGTTCTTATTGCAAAGGTGGTAGAACCAGTGTAATTCGACCGGGGAAGTACCACCACCACACCTATTTCTAGCGTGAAGCATTTCTTGCGTTTCGATAGAAGGGTGTGGTTGCCGGCACACTTTCACATGAGGCGACCATCATAGTCCTCAGAATTAGCAACGCATCTGTAATTGACTTCAGATGGAACCCATGTTCTGTATGAAGTTGATTACTGATGTCCATAGGCGGCAGTTACCACTTACCATCAGGTCGACTGCATGCCCGTTTGCTACTTCAGTCAGATAAAAAAAATATCATCCCTAGATATGATTATTCTTGTAGAGCTTGGTCACAGATGCCTCGCTGTCCCTGATTAGTAAGTTGCTTCAGATAATTCTCCCTTACCACACCCTTCAAAGACACACATTAGGCACTGCTGTTATGATGCAGAAACAATAAAAGTAACTTAACATTGTTTTAGATTTATTTGTAGAAAGCATCATGAGTACTCTGGGTATTTCAGATATAAGAGTTTCCAAAATAAATCGTCATTCAATTAGGATTAGTCCATAAACAGCAATAAAATAAATTATTCTAGAGCCATAAGTTCACTGATTGTTAAAGGAAAAGCTGGCCCTTTTATAAAACGTTACATTTTATAGCCGAGATTAACATAATAAAGAGATGACACGCTTTGCCGGTAATCGGATGACCGTACCGTTTGTCTTGCTTCAGCGTAAGAAGTTAATGCTGTTGTATTATTCATGCCTGCGATGATCGTCCGTCGCGACATTGACGACATTGTAAATATCCTGGGGAGAGTTACAGCGTCGTTTTCTATGAGACTGTAAAGGTAGGATCTTTGTAGAATGCTAATGGATGTTATCGTTATGTTATGTGCTAATCGTAAAATGTGAAAATTTTCATGTTTTGAAAGTGCATTATTAATTGATTTTTGTTTATAACTAGTTGACCGGGGAACTTCGTACCGCCTAAAAGTCAAAAATCTAAAATTATCAGTGTTTCTCTACTATATTATGCGTAAAAACATTCCCCACTCTCCTGAATCACTCTATTAAAAAAAAACTCCATTAAAATCTGTTGCATAGTTTTAAAGGTTTTAGCATACATAAGGGCAGACAGCGCGAAGCGACTTTGTTTTGTACTACTACTTTGTGTTGTATGTAGTGATATAGAAGTAGCAAACAAGTAGTTAGTTTAGGTAAACGTACCTATGTGGTTTATTGGTGCAAACGATTGTATATACATTTTTAGATATGATTTGCGTCTTCATGAGGTCGGTGGATACTACGACTGTAGATTATTTTGGAGTGCCTCGTGTAATGTCTTTGTCTCACCCTTCCTTAAATCGCATCTTAGAAGATACTACTATTGTTATAAGACAGAAGTAGGTGTGGTGCGGAAGCGTCGATGTCTTCAAAGTCTAGTAAGATGAGCCTTGCAATCTCTAGTGGCAACATCTTGGAAAGTAAGTTTATCATCAATATATTAATACGTGAAGCAAAAATTTGTGATTAGTTTTGAAGATACTTGCCGCAGTCGAAGGAGTATGAAATTGCGCACCGTTATAGTTGATGTAGAAAAGGATTGCGCAATGCTAATTTTATTTAAGAATGTAGATAGGCGATAGATTAGAGCTACTGTGATTGTACCTTATAGTTTTAAGAGTGTGGTATGGAAGACAAACTTATTCGAGGTGTTCCAACGAAATTCGCAGGGGTAGCAAGACACCCGTGGTCAATTTCAGATAAACCTGAATTTGTCTAAGGTGATCACCGATGCTCAAAGACGACAGTGGCCGCTTATTATCAAGTGGGCCGTATACTTATTTGTTATTTCCATAGGTATTATAAAAAAAAATAGAAAATTCTTGAACAAAGTTTGTGGAAGTCGATTCCAACTACAGTCTAGTTACTAGACTGTCTTCAGTAGCAGGCATAAACTGTCGGTAATCGGATTGGAGCGTATCATTTATCTTTCTGAACCGTAATTGCTGTCATTGACCATTACACCCGTGTGAACTGCAGTAGTTAGGCATCGTATAATAAATATTGCTATGGTATAGTTTCTCATACTTAGTGTAGTTGAGTTTATCGTTGACTTAACATACCCGAGTACTAATTTGATGGTACAATAAGAGTTTTGGAAGTAGAATTAACATTTGTTTTGTCGCAATTAAACCACACTCCAAAAAATAGTGTATTAAATAATTAATAAAGTAAATAGTAAATCTTGAGATATTTAATTTCATCCTATCTCAAGTGAGATGGCAATGCAAATAATCTTTGTATTATTTTCATGACAAACTATAAGTACCACAGACCATAAATAGCGCTTTCTACACGCAATCCCATCCTTAGGATTTTCTCGTTTATTGCGGATGTCGTGGATATACAAAAAGACGAATACATTAACACCCAGGCCAAGAACAGATCAAAATTCATTCAGATATCTTTCTCCGCCACGATATCTTTCTCATAATGAGCCTATAATGACTGGTGCCTCGTACGACATTCCATTGTCATCATTATGAAATTCGGTTAATAAGAATTAATAGTTATTTTTAGAAGGTGGTAGAACCAGTGTAGTTCGACCGGGGAAGCATCACTGCTACACCTTTTTCTAGCGTGAAGCATTTCTTGCGTTAATGTTGCCGGTACACTTTTATATGAGGCGAACATCATAGTCCTTGCGAGTAGCAACGCATCTGTGATTGACTTCAGATAGAACCCATGTTTTGTTGAATTTGATTACAGATGTCCAGGGGCGGCAGTAATCACTTACCATCAGGTGGACTGCATGCTCGTTTGCTACCTCAGTCAGATAAAAGAAATACATTGTATGATATTAGATACACATTTCTCACAAACGCATACCACCGTTACATAAACGCCTTTTATAATTCACGCGTGCGACAAACGACGTCGTGACACCGTCGCATCCCGCGGCGACATCGTAATTGCGTCCGGTGTTGACACTAGCCCTGGACCTGAATAACGGACCAGCTTCTAAGGCCTTTGACTTCATGTATTGAATCAGTTCTGCATGTTGTCGTCAAACCATTATTGTGATACTGCTGGGCACGGGTCTTCTCTCAGAAAGAGAGCTTTTTAGGCCGTAGTCTACCGCGCTGGCCAAGTGCGAATTGGTAAACTTCACACACCTCTGAGAACTTTTTTTAAGGACGATTCATCACAATGTTTTTCTTCACCGTGAATCAGTGATAATTAAATTCTAATACGCACAAAGTTTAAAAAAGTCAGTGGTACGTGTCTCAGATTTGAACCTCCGACCTCCTGGTCGAGAATGCAAGTTTCGACCATTATGCTATCACTGGTAAGCCCTGTATCTAAAAGTCAATAAATCTCACCATAGACGGTGAAAATCGGTGTCGGAAAAAAGTGTCGGTTTCGTCTATTCTGTCTCTGTGTGGAAATTGTTTCTAGTTGCTTGAGAAGATCTATCTTTAAGTCTTTAATCTGAATTTTAATCCAAGACCATATAAGGAATTGGTTAAGGGTTACGGTGAGCCAAAATAAACATGTCTACGTTTTTCTACAAATCGCCATCATATTCTAATTCCTTCGTATCCTATTTTTTTATGTATTATTGATATCTGTTATTGTGTCTACTTTTTATTATCATTTTTGGCTAATTAGTTAACTTGTCTGAAAACAAAAGTTAGCCAGAGTTTAAATGTTTTTTTTTTGTTTCTATTACAATTCAGAATCCTGCTTTTCTTTAACTATGTCTCTATGTCATATCGCTCTATTCATATTGTATAGATAATCTATGATTCCACTGAACGAAAAGTAAATTCGCGATGGTATCCGCGGTACGCTTGATCGCTTTTCTCGTTTCCTTTTTTGCATGCTGCAGCAGGCAATAAGGAAGTCCTGCTTAATTCCATCGTCTGAACGGAGACGTTAGTGATTTATCTTTTCTTAACACCGAATTCGTTGAAGCATTCATGTTTTGTTGTTTTTTTGCGGTAGATGTATTGTTGTTTTTACTGTGTAGATTATCGTGATTGATGTTTAGAGGTTTAAAAGATAAATTAAATGTATTTACTGTATACAGGACTAACGGTTATGTAATGTATTGAACGAACCAACAACCCACACGTATATTCACATAGTTATGTACAAAATTTGCAACATTATGGTTTTTTTTTTTTTTTTTTTTATAATTTAACCTAACGATAAGGCAGACGGGCTACCTGATGGAAAGTAGTCACCGTCGCCTGTGGACATTCGCAACACCAGAGGAGTCGCCAATGCATCGCCGGCTTTGTAGGAGAGCTCTTTTCGCACCTTTCTTGAAGAACCCCATGTCATAGCGCTCCGGGAATACCTCAGGAGGAAGCTCATTCCACAACTTGCACGTCCGTGGCAAAAACGAGCGTGCAAACCGAACCGTGGAGGACCGCCACGAGTCCAGTTGGTGTGGATGGAACTTCATCCTTCGGCGAGTGGTGCGGTGAAGAAAAGGTGACGAAGGCACCAGGTCAAAAAGTTCCTCGGAACACTCGCCATTGTAAAGCCGGTAGAACACGCAGAGGGAGCCTATGTCCCTCCGCAGGCTTAAGGGTTCTAACCGATCGGTGATCGTTGGGTCGTTGACGATTCGGATCGCACGTTTCTGCACGGAGTCAAGTGGGTTAAGTTGGTATTTGGGCGCCCCTGCCCAGAGATGCGAGCAGTACTCCATGTGGGGTCTCACTTGAGCCTTATAAAGCAGAAGGAGTTGCCCCGCAGTGAAGTACCGCTCGGCCCTGCTCAGAACGCCCAACTTTTTGGATGCCAACTTGGCTTTAACATCCAAATGACTCCGAAACTGCACATCACACGAGATGTCAACGCCCAGGATCCCTACGCTTTTGTCAATGGTGAGAGAGGTCCCTTGGAACTTTGGCGCCATGACAAATGGGGCTTTTTTAGCGGTAAACGCGCAGACTTGTGTCTTCGTGGGGTTGAACTCAACTAGGTTAAGTCGACCCCATTCTGAGACCCGCTCCAGAGAGTGCTCGATTTCAGACACAAGTCGAATTCTGCTTTCCTGCACGAGTGTCCGAGAGGTGTTTGCACGGCCCCTGTACAAGGCATCTCCCGTGCTGTCATCTGCATAGCAATGCATGCTGCCGACTTGCTGCAACATATCATTAATATGCAGAATGAACAGCGTAGGGGAAAGAACGGAGCCTTGAGGAACACCAGCATTGATGGTTTTCATGTCTGAGCAGCACCCATCAACCACAACTTTAATATACCGCTCAGACAGAAAACTGGTGATCCATGTGCACAACCTCTCGGGAAGACCGTAAGCTGGAAGCTTCGTGAGAAGAGCCCTGTGCCAAACCCGGTCGAAGGCCTTTGCAATGTCCAGGCTAACCGCCAAAGCCTCCCCATTGCTCTCTATGGCTTGCGCCCATCGGTGCGTAAGGTACACCAGAAGATCACCAGCTGAACGGCCCTGGCGAAAACCATATTGGTGATCGCTGATCAGCTGGTGCTCCTCAAGGTACCTTAGGAGCTGGGAGTTGATTATTCGCTCCATCACCTTAGAGAGCAGGGAGGTTATTGCAATGGGCCTGTAATTGGCCGGGTCACTTCTATCACCCTTTTTAGGGATCGGATGAACGAGGGCCACTTTCCACGAAGACGGTACTTGTCCCGCCGTGTAGGAAAGCGAGAATAAGCGCGTTAAGATGGGAGCCAACTCGGGAGCGCACGTCCTCAACACCACTGCGGGGATTTCATCTGGCCCGCTCGACTTCTTGATATCGAGGGACAATAAAGCACGCCTGACAGCTTTTTGTGTGAACCGTATATTAGGCATTGTGCTATCACATCGCGGGATGGTAGGCGGTGTGGTTCCCCGATCGTCAAGTGTCGAGTTTGAGGCGAAAAGGGTACCAAGGAGATCGGCTTTCCCTTTTGCCGTATGAGCCAGAGAATCGTCTGGTTTCCGCAGTGGCGGAAGTGAGGAGCGACAGAAATTACCCTGGACAGCCTTGGCAAGCGACCAGAAGGCTCGACTCCCTGAGGGGTAACCCATTAGTCGCTCACCAATTCTGCCGATGTGCTTTGACTTCGCCTTAGCCATTTGCTTCTTTGCTGTACGGGAGGCAGCGTTAAATGCGGTTCGGAGCTCGGGGCACTTCGGATCCTTGCACGCGTTCGCTGAAGCCCAGGCTTGATAGGCATCTTGCTTAAGGCTTAACGCCTTAGCGCAAGATGCATCAAACCAGGGCTGGTTCCGCCCGCCTACGGACACGACAGAGTTTGGAATGAAGCATTCCATACCCTGCCGTATCACGTCGGCGACAGATTCAGCACACGAGCTAGGATCACCCGAGACGAAACATAGCTGCCTCCAAGGGTACGAAGCCAGGAATTCCCGGAATCCGTCCCAGTCTGCTGACTTGTAGTGCCAAACTTGTCTCCTCCCGCTGGGACGTGTCCTCGCGGGTTGAGACAAGGGCACAGTAGAACTTACCAAGCAATGGTCAGACGAACCAAGTGGAGCCTTGACCATTACTTGATAGTCTTCAGGGTGGGAGGTCAGCAGAAGATCCAGCAAAGAAGCAGTATGGGTCTCTACATCAGGTACCCTGGTGAAACCGGGCACGACCTGAGAGAGTCCATAGGCCAAGGAGAAGTCATATGCAGTTCTTCCAGCAAAGTCAGTGATCCGGGAGCCCAGCCAATCAGTATGATGGGCATTGAAGTCACCCAGAATCACTAACTCCGCCGAAGGACACTGCTGCAACATTCTGTCGGTCGCCCACTGGATGTGCTCAAATAATCGAGTTGTTTCCACATCTCCGCTGTAGGACCTATATAGGCACGCATAAACACGGGTCTGCCCTCCGATGTCTACGCGCACCCATAACAACGATAGGTCCTTGTCTTCAAGGCAGCTAAGACGGCGACAGCAGATATCTTCTCGAATATACACACACACCCCGGCTCGACGTCTAAATCCGTGCTCTAGTTTATAGCCGGGGTACTCCAGATATGATGTGTCATCTGGAGTTGATATCTGCGTCTCCGTCAAAAAGAGTAAAGCCGGCTTTGCCGTCTCAAGATGGTGGTGGACGGCATTCAGATTGGAATGGACCCCTCTGATATTACACATGTCCACAATGAGAGTGGAGAGGGTCGCCGCTGTAATATCTTTACCTCTTTTTTTGTCTTTGCCCATTGTGTTAATCGCGAAAAGATAGGGAACTGGAAAGGATTTGCGGTGCTCCGTCGACGCCCTCCGAGGTAAAGCGCAGGTTCAAATACACAGCGCTCGCAGAGGGGAGGTGGGATGCTGGCGCGGGGGACGGAAGGGCCCCCGGTCCCCCCCGTGCACGACTACCTGGCTCCACCCCGGTCTCTTACTCCGGCAAGGTAATCGTGCAACGGGATTTTTCGCCGGTTGGCGGGACAGCCTCCCGGGCCAGAGGTTAAGAGTGTTGCCCGGGTTCGGGTCCCCAACTAACCAGCGGGCGGCCAGCGGAAAACCGTTTCACCGGGTCTCCCTGGCCCCCGCGCCAATACACCACGCCTACGCGAGCGACGGTGCCCAAAGGAACCACCGGTCCGGGAGATACGCCGTCGGAGGCACCACAAGAGGATGGGGAGGAGGGGAAGGGGGATAAACTGGCTCTCAGGTGCACTAACGAAACACGACGAGTCGTTATTAACGCTAGATTCCGACCTGAGGGTGGTAGCTAGCCAGGCAGATCCAGCGAAGGGATCTTACCACCAAGCGGGACACCTTTGGGAATTACGCCAGGCGGTGCCAAACCCAGCGACCAGTGGGACCGTCGCAGTAAGGTGTTAAGTGCCAAAGTAGACGCTGCTGCCCATCTACCTGGTGGTGGTAACCCTTAGTCGCCTTCTACGACACCCACGGGTAGAAATGGGGTGGTCTATTCTAAGGCGCCGGAGCCACACGGCAGATGGTATGTAGGTTTTCAAATATATGAAGTAACTCTGTAAATAGCACTATTTTTGATTGTATTTATTGGAAGGCAATGTTTTTGACAAATTTATTATTAAACTTTACACTAATATCGAATACCTACTAATATAATATTCGCACAATAATATGTCCAATAAAAGTATAAAGATAAATACTGGGGCCATTATCGAGAAATGAAGATGAGGATTGAACACTTTACAAAAACAAAATGGAGAACCTACGTAATGCCTCCTTAGGTTGTGTCTCCAGTAGGCAAACTGTTAGCGACCGACTGAGTGAGCCGAAATATGTGGCGAACTGAAATTAGGGTTAGCTGAAAACACAGATCAATTTTTTTGCGTCGCAAGCAAACTATCATAAGTTAGACGCTTATTTGGTTCGACCGACAAAATTTTCACTTTACTATTGTTGCAGGGAGAGGTTGTGTAGGTCAAGATGGTTATTTTTTGTCGTAAATGGTATGTTTGGCTGTGTCCCTAGTAGGCAAACTGTTAGCGGCGTACTGAATTTGCGACGAATCGGATTAGTACGCCCATTCCATATATTTGAAATGGAGTGTCCAAAGTTTGCTAGTTTGTGCTCACTGTACGAAGTTTTCAGCGTTGCAGTCCTGTATACAATAAATACATTTGATTAATCTTTTAAACCTCTAAACATCAATCACGATAGTCGCAAATTCAGTCGGCCGCGAATAGTTTGCCTACTGGGGACACAGCCTTACACTTCCGTACTATCTGTCCTCCGTTACGAATAAAACTTTAGTTGATGCGGGCAAGAGCATAGACTCTTATTACGACTCTTAACGGAAAATCCTACAATCTCTAGTTATTTTTCCTTCACATACCTTTACTAATGAATCATTTATTCCTCCGTAACCGTGGGCACGCGTAAAAACGAACAAACGGCAGAGTTTTAACGACAATATAATGAACGGTGGTTTTTTGGAGTTGGAGAGGAATTGCCCCTCGCTGGCGCTGCGTGGCGGCAAAAACGCTAAGTGCGCCGCAAATGTCCCATTTACCCCGCCGCGTTGCCACTTTAATGGCGGTAATTATGGACCACTCGTCTTTATCCGTGACTTCTCTCCGGCATATACTGAACGTGTGTTTTTTAAAACCGTGCATAAATAATTAGTTGTTTGTTCCCGCGTCTCCGTCCGATCAGGCTTATAAACTACCTTTGTGTCAAATTTTAGCGAAATCCGGTCAGAAGTTTGCGTAAACAAGAGACAAACATACATACATACTTACAAATTTTCGCTTTCATAATATTAATAAGATGTGAAATAAGAAATTCAATTAACACATATTTTACATGTGCCATGTCAATTTAGGTGTTTGTCTTGTTCGTCGATGTGGTCGTGCTCGATCATCGTCGGATCGTCGTTGAAACGTTTTAGGTAAAGGATATGTTTGTCTTTTATTCGTATAAAGGATACGAATGTATATTATATTTGGGAAAAAAAACTTAACTCACTTTAGATACGAAATATAAAATCAGGACACAGGCACAAGATACAAACTACAAACATATACATAAATACTACCTATATAGAATAATTATATCGGTATGTGTGGACGGTGATTTTTGTGCGCAACAATTCGCAATATTCGCCAGTTCGATGTCGTGCGGCCATGACGCGTCTCTCGGAACTATGCAGAACATCCCTCGCTCCTCCGCGACATGCAAAGCGGCTACGTTGACTTATGTGGCGGTCTCTGAATACATATAAGTGCATGTTTAAAATGTTATATGTGTATATAGATAATATGAAAGTTACATATACACCTATATTGGTTAAATTATATTGGTATGTGTGGACGGTGATTTTTGGACGCAATAATTCGCGATATTCGCCAGCTCGATGTCGTGCGGCGATCTCGCGTCTCTCGGAACTATGCCGAAAATCCCTCGCTCCTTCACGACATGCAAAGCAGCCGCGTTTAATTATGCCTCGGTATCTGGTGTCTCAATACATATAAGGAGTATTTAAAATGTTATATAGATAATATTGAAGGTGTTAAAGTCAAATATGTATATTGGTTAAATTATATGTGTATGTGTGGACGGTGATTTTTGTGCGCATTTATATTCGCGATATTCGCCAGCTCGATGTCGTGCGGCGATCTCGCGTCTCTCGGAACTATGCCGAGCATCCCTCGCTCCTTCGCGACATGCAAAGCAGCCGCGTTTAATTATGCCTCGGTATCTGGTGTCTCAATACATACAAGCGAGTATTTAATATGTTATATAGATAATATTTAGGGTATTAAAGTTATATATGTATATTGGTTAAATTATATCTGTATGTGTGGACGTTGATTTTTGTGCGCACTTATATTTTCGATATTCGCCAGGTCGATGTCGTGCGGCGATCTCGCGTCTCTCGGAACTATGCCGAACATCCCTCGCTCCTTCACGACACGCAAAGCGGCCGCGTTGAATTATGCCTCGGTGTCTAAATACACATAAGCGCATAGTTAAAATAACGTTTTTTCTTTGTTAACCACAAAGAAAAGAAAAGTTTGGAAAAGAAAAACAGAAAACTATGATTGCGTTTGAAGTGTATACGAAATAGCTGTGGTACTTACTACTGTTTTTTTCAAATTTTACGCAGATACCCTAAACGTTTAAAAGACGTAGCCTTACATATTTCTTGTAAAGTCCTTTCCCTGTACGTATATTATCGTTAGTCTTACAAAAAAAAAATTATACATTTTTACTGATACCATCTTAAATAACAGCTTATTCGTTCGACTAGATGACAGACAAATATACATTTTTAAGATCTAAGTATAGCTTTGTACTACTATAAAACACACATACACATACACACCAGATGAATACACAAACACCCAGACCCAGAACAGGAATCTAAACTCATCATTCAGAAACCTATCAGGCCGGGAATCGAACCCATAGCACGTCAGACCGGTATGGTAACCGCTCCGCCACGCGGGTCGTCTAAATAATATTGCTATTGCTGCTTTATTGAGAAACATGCCGATGCATAACCTTTGTCGCTTTACCATATAATTTGACCAATGACCATCGGTTACTCGCAGGCATAACTGTCCATTTGGCGCATCGCGGCCGCATGCCCCCGAGACATCGGATACGGGCCGTAATTGCTAATCAAGTGTATTCAATACCGAACATGTTTATTGAGCAGCCACGGACGGAGGTGGGCTTGTCAGGGCTGCGGAAAACCGCAGTGTCGGATATCTGATCTTTTTTACGCGATTGAAGCTGTATATGAGCGTGCACACTTGATGGGGTGATTGCTTATTGCCCATGGATTTTTGCTATGTAAAGTGCTCCATTATTGAAGCCTTATGTGAAGTCGATCGTACTTTGGTTTCTGAATTTTTGAAGTGAAACTTCTTTAGGCGCATGAGGGTAAAATTTTTACAAATGAAACGTCACGCCGGTATGCAACGGAAGTGTCGGAAAAGAGAGAGAGAGAGAGAGTGATCGAGACCGATTGAGAGAGAGTAAGACAGGGCGAACGTCGCATGAGCAACTAGCCGTGGAGTGAGAGTAGGGAGCAAGCGAGTGAGAAAGATTGAGAGAAAAAGTGAGACAGAGCGAACGTCGTATCACGCCTTTTTCCCTTCCTCTTAATCTTGGAAATTTAAAGTTTTAGATTTGTATAAATATAAACAAGATTTATAAATTAGTTCGCCAAAGAAGTTTCACTTCTGACATGTGTACTTTGTACGCACGCATGTTTTTTTTTTATCGTGACAATCAATGTCACTTATTTATCAATCAATTCCCTGATAGGGAAAATGTTCTTAGCTACAGTCGGCCATACACATGTTGGTCTCTGAGAAGTGATTTTTTAAATAAAATAGAAATCAGAGGCGTTTAACACACATTATAGGGCAGTGGGCGATAGGTCCTCCTATGCGTCTAATGCGATGTTTTCATTATATCGATGATTTACAGAATCACTAGGGATTTCCTATATATATCCTACGTCAAGGAATGGAGAGCAAATAGCATGCGACACTAAATTTAACTACCTATGCGTGTTATTATTGCCAGATTTGAGCAACATTAAAAACTCACGTAGGATACAGGTCCGTCAGCCCTGTCCTAGGTAATTGTTATATCTATGAGTATCAGCCCTGGACGGTAGGAGTCGACCGAGCGTGGCATGGACCCGTTGCGCGATGTGGAGCGGTGCGTTGAACTGATTGCTCCAATGAGCACATTGCTTTCGGGATACCCTATCATTGTCTATAGATCGATGGTAGGTTTGTTATAGTATTGAGAAGGTCCGCCATCCCTGTCCTAGGTAATATGAGTATCAACCCTGAACGGTGGCAGGAGTCGACCGAGCGAGGCATGGACCCGTTGCGCGATGTGGAGCGATGCGTTGAACTGATTGCTCCAACGAGCACATTGCTTTAGGGATACCCTTTCATTATCTATAGATGATGGTGAAATTGTTATAGTGTTAAGAAGGTCTGCCATCCCTGTCCTAGTTACTCCAACGAGCACATTGCTTTCGGGATACCGTATCGTTGTCATCGATGGTGGATTTGCTGCAGTGTTGTGCTGTGTATGGTGTAAGAGATTTGCTGTACTTAACAGCGGATCAGCGATTGTGTTGTCCGGAGGTAGTGTAAGAAATAATAAAATTTGGGTATCATATTTTATTCCATCCAATGTTGGAAAGGCGGTTTATTTCGCCATAATTCAAGAGGGTATTGAGTATTTTCACCACGTTTCGATGCAAGACGACGAAGAAAACTTCAAGTTACTGACTCGCATCTGTTAGTTTCAAACTCTAAAGCTTTTTATTTTCTACTCCTTTATTCGTATTTATCATACTAATGACTATGTTTCTTAGCACGTTTTCGCCAAAACCTTCAAAACCAATAAAATTATCGTTATTCATAGCTAACACTATGTAAAAGCTGAGCTTGTAACTTCACAATGCATGTCGTATCTTACATCACTATACCATCACTAAACCAGTAAAGCGGATAATCCTTTTTTCACGGCTTCAATCAGTACTGATCTCAAAAAGAAATAGGTGTGAAATAAATTGGTCCGTGTGGTTACAAAACCACAGTTGACAGGGAACAATTTACAGTTCTCGTTCGACGCGCGTTCAAAGAATTCTGTCTTTGTTGTGTTGAGGGCGCGTCTCTTGGAATCTGGAAGTAGTGATGTGCTGTGTTTTGTATTGATCCGATTTATTGTGATACGATCAACTGATCTGATGGAATGTTATTAGTGATTTTCTATCAAATAGAAAGAAAAAATTAAACGAGGTAATACAAAAGGTCAAGATGATTGTCATTGTCATAATATATACATATATAATGTGTATAATGGTATATTAATATATCCACAAACTTTCTTTAAAGTACCAAAGTGTGTATCAGAAGGTCCATTGCAACTTTCCATTAACTTTTGAAAATTTATATCAGCCTATCAAAAATTATCGAAATGATTATTTTTTCCATGTTTTTCTATATATGTTAAGAACATTAACATATAATCATATTTTGATGATATTATTACGTAAACATTGTATGATGTTAGTATGTGTATGAATTCGAACTGCGTTTTCTATTTTCTGACGTTATTAGTTTGTTATGAAAATCGCTTCACAATACGTATATTTTAGTGATGGGATACAAAACACGCGCATTGTCCATTTGAGCTGTGTTTTTTTTCTGATGTTATTGGATCGTTCCTAACATGGCGACATTGTATGTTAGTGATCCGATGTTCCGAAAAATCCGTTCGTATCCGATCGGTTCCCGAATACCCCGCAGCGTCGCCACTATCGCGAGGGTCATCGTTTTGTTAATTTTCGTGAACATTTGTCGCCGCGTCCGAACGCCGGGCGTGAGATAACAAGCGTTGATCATATCGCGCTGGTAGCGGACGCGTTTTTCCAGTTCGCTATCGTAATTGCTCATCTCGCGACTCGTTACTCATTTTTCTCGGAGATAAGCCGCTTTTTAATATGGCTTGCGAGCTGATCGCGGGCTTAGATGATAAGAAATAAAAAATAAGCATGATAGTTTTGATAAACGAAATGACAAAACACGAACGACACAAGAAAATGTATAAAGTAGGTTTAGTTACCGAAAGTAGACAATATCTAAGTTCGTATCTATAATTAGGTGCATAGTTCCGTTTATACATTCAACGTCGTGTACGAATCGTCTGAACGCTCGTCGGTATTGTTCGTTGATGAAGTAATCAAATGGACTCCTAATTTTATGGCTAGCTGAAGATTTTGTTCTTTTCGTGTTGCGACAATTTTATCGTATGAACTATTTTTGCCTTATAACAGTAAGTAAATATACGAAAATAGCCACCTACGTCTACGAATGTAAAAATTTACAATTATCTGTTTACAAGTTTGTCAACAATCTACAACAACTTCAAAAAAAACTTTAGATTCGATGTAGGCATTAATTAAATTTTGTCGCATAACAGACAGACAAAAATTGGGGTTTTGTGCTTATTGCGTAAATAAGCGAGCATAGAAATAGGATTTATTCCGAAATCATAACATATATATATATAGATAACCCATGTATAAATAGATATACCTATTGTTTTCCTATTATTATTTTCCTCTTTACTTTCAATCTTGGAAATTTTTCATAGCGTCCAATAATAATAGAGCAAGATCCCAGAGCTGCCAGACGTCACGTATTTTCTGACGGATGAAATGTGGACGATTGAGTAGTGTTAGTATGTACTATGATCGTATGCCTACCTGCTAGCTTGGTCAAACGGCCAATTTCCAGGTATCAGGTAATCAAGGTACATAAAAATATTACTTACTTCACGTAAATTCTCATGGCTGATTTTCATATATGTTTTCGAGTGTATAGTTAAAAATAAATTGTCAATACTCCCAGACACTTTCCGTCGGCCATATTGCTTGGGAGACGCCTAAAGGGTCTCAAAATAATTAGTTAACTTCACGTAAATTCTGACGCTCCATTTTTATATATGTTCATCCGACAACTATTTTAAAACCTTTGACAAGAAGACAGACCGATCCAAGGGGCCAATCATCCCCTAAACTAAATTTTAATATCTCTGTGAGTGGGAGCGCGAGAGCATTATCTACGCGCATGAGACTGAGTGAGACCGACTGCGCTGTTAAGGGCATGGAAATTACTTAAACAGATATTTTATAATTTTTAGAACTTTTGTTGACAAGTAAATTATGGCAACAAAAATAAAAAAAAAATTGACATATAATAAATAATAATAAAGGTAGCCGACATTTTTAATTTTTTTTTCTATTTATTTATTAGAAATAAAAAATATTTTTTAAAAATAACACTTATAGTTTTTAAATTTTTTTACAAATGAAATTTTTTTTTAATAATTTTATCAATTAAAAAATTTTCTAAAAATTTTTAGATGTCGGCTAATGTACTTTCATTTTTTTTCCTAATTATTTTTAATTAATATAATTTTTAAATAAAATAATAGATTGGTCAGGTGACAGCTAACTTTATTGTAATTTAAATAAGTATTCAGTGTTCTGCCGTGTCTGTAGAGTGCATCAGCTGTGACTATAGTAGCAACGTGTGTAAAAAAAATAAAAATATTTGCAGTGTTTTGAAAAATAATAATAGGGATAATGCTGATGATGACGATCACGATTTAGATATTCAATTTCAAGATTGGCTAGATGATGAATTATCTAATTTCAACGATGATGATAATGAAGATTAAAAGCCACTGTTAAGAAATATTAAAGGATTTATATTTTTCTACTTTGTTTCCAAATTTCGAATAAATAATTCATTAAAAATAATTGCTCTTATTTTAATATAAGTGGTATTTTTAAAAAATATATTTTTTTTCTAATAAATAACTAGAAAAAAATTAAAAATGTCGGCTAACTTTAGTATTATTTATTAAATGTCATTTTTTTTTTTTGTTGCCATAATTTACTTGTCAACAAAAGTTTTAAAAATTATAAAATATCTGTTTAAGTAATTTTCATGCCCTTAACAGCGCAGTCGGTCTCACTCAGTCTCATGCGCGTAGATAATGCTCTCGCGCTCCCATTCACAGAGATATTAAAATTTAGTTTAGGGGATGATTGTCCCCTTGGATCGGTCTGTCTTCTTGTCAAAGGTTTTAAAATAGTTGTCGGATGAACATATATAAAAATGGAGCGTCAGAATTTACGTGAAGTTAACTAATTATTTTGAGACCCTTTAGGCGTCTCCCAAGCAATATGGCCGACGGAAAGTGTCTGGGAGTATTGACAATTTATTTTTAACTATACACTCGAAAACATATATGAAAATCAGCCATGAGAATTTACGTGAAGTAAGTAATATTTTTATGTACCTTGATTACCTGATACCTGGAAATTGGCCGTTTGACCAAGCTAGCAGGTAGGCATACGATCATAGTACATACTAACACTACTCAATCGTCCACATTTCATCCGTCAGAAAATACGTGACGTCTGGCAGCTCTGGGATCTTGGACTATAAAGTAAATGTTTTCTTTTCTTTAAACATTTACATTTGTAAACACTAGGACTCTATACGCTCGTTTGTTGCGACGATACGATCGGTATCCAGCGCTCGTGCTCGCGCATCCACTTTTTGTGCGCCCGCGCCGCCGTCTTTCCGAGAAGCTGCCCTTTCGAAAAACGGACCAAAAGCGACTGGAAGGTGTGAATATAATTAATGGTTCGTCAAAGGGCCCCGCCTCGGACGAACCGCAGCGGCCGTCGGACGACCGATTGTTTAGCACCAACTACCGATTTGTTGATTCGGCTGTTCGCGTTTTTGTGGCATTTACGATTATATTAATGAATGTTGAAATTTTTTGGCATGGACTTATATTAGATTACAGTGATTTGTAAGTGATAGGAAGCAGATAACTAAAATACAACTAATTTGATGTTGAGTATTCACATCTTCACATTACGTTCTTCTATGTTACTGTCCCATAGGATTTAATTGGGAAGCTTCATATTGAAATCTCTATCCAACTAGAACCTTCAAACTTATACACCATCCGTTCTATTTAGCCTTAATCTCCCCTACAAAACACAGGCCTGCCCCATTGGTTGATTTTGCTAATAAAAATCGCACTGGCATGCGTGACCGCAATGGGTGTTGATGTGAAACAGTTAAATGCTGTTATCCATTTCCTGAGTTTTTTCTTAAATATAACGACGCCCCCTAGAACAAAATCGTATATGAAAAATTGCCAATTTACAGTATGAAGGTTAGAAGTTTTGCAGACATACAAACATTGATTACTTACGCCAAGAAAGACGATGTATGGAAAATCATTGTAAGAGTTATTTAGGAACTTATTAAATACGGTCCTAAATAGCTATTACAATCAACTACATATTACAATCAACAAAGCTTCATATTGTAAATTGGTAATTTTTCATGTACGATTTTGTTCTAAGGGCTTGTCGATATATGCCACTATTAAGTAGACATAGGTATAACTATAGTGGCATTTCTTTGTGATATAGTACAATTATGGTCCCAAGTAAATTGGATGAGAACGAAGCAGAAATATACCTCTCCTTTTCTAGTATTTATAGTGACGATATTGCATAACCCGATGGCATGCCTTACCACTCTTCTTTTACAGGAAGAAGCCACCCAAATACCATTTGGGTGCTCGCGGACAAGCTTAAGTACACATCAATCACAACAGCGGTCCGGATTAATTAGCCGAATCATAATTCACTTGTACTGCTCTAATTTGGGTCTCTTTGTCGGTTTGCTTGGACTAGTGATGCGACTCGAGTCACTCGAGTGAATTTGTCAAGCTCGTACTCTATTGTACAATTGTATCTCTCTAGTGCCTATGTACTCGAGTTACCAAGTCAATCCGGCCTACCGAGTCAGCTCGGCGTACCGAGTTTCATTGCCTGTAGATATCCTTTGTCTACTTTTTTATCTATGCTGTACTGACCAATTTACAAACCAAAATACGCGTAATTTTGAGATTGTCGTTTGTTGATATTCCAAGTAGGTATTAGCGCATATTAACAATCGTGTTACTAAAAAATCTCACTCGAATTGCAAACTTATAAGTCGCGTGAGTTTTCACTAGAGTTACAAGTTTGCAATTCGAGGGACTAGAAAACTCAAGTATAACTCTAGCGATGTAATAAAATTACTCGAGTGACTCGAGTCACATTTTTTTTATAAGATTGAAGTAGCAAACGAGCATGCATTCCACCCGATTGTAAGTAGTCACTGCCGCCCATGGACTCCTGTAAGCAACTTCATATAGAACATAAAGTTCTATCCAAAGTCAATTACAGGTGCGTTGTTACTCCCGAGTACTAATATGGTCGTCTCGTATAAAAGTGTGCCGGCAACCACACCCTTCCATCGAAACGCAAGAAATGCTTCACGCTAGAAATAGGTGTGGCGGTGGTACTTCGCCGGGCGAACTACACTGATTCTACCACCTACAAAAAATTTTTACTCGAGTCGCATCACTATCTGCACAGGTCGTTAGTCGTTAGTCGACACCTCCGAGTTGCATAACGCATTTGTCGCGCGTCGTCTGGCCGTTTGGCTATTTCGGTATCCTTGTCTGGCCGAAGAGCTGTTTGCACATTGTGTAGTTATGATGACGGTTTGTTTTTGTTGAGGGGTTATATGAGCTATGCAATCTTTATAATGTAGTAGATGGTTTTAGGTTATGTAGATTTATATTTTGTCTATATCGATGCTTGGTTAGGACTATTAAAATATAAAAAAATGTATTCTTCACACAACACTGATGCACTATAATATATTATATTGAACCACAAAGCCAAACCTTTAGGTCTATTACACTGGCTTCAAATTTGACGGATGCCCGAAAAACCTTTCAATCCGTTTTTTATCCCCATAGGATTTGATTTACCTAAAATGGTGGCACAGATTATACATTACATCAAACCAGAAAGCCAAATACTAAGTTTCCTTAGGTTAACATCAGAATTGGCGGAGTTTCATACATACTTACCCCTAATATTTTTAAAGCTTTTATTTTTATTTGACTTGCAATATTTGTGGGTAAGTATGAAAGGATGTAAGTATGTAATTATGTGTGTTTAGGTAAAATGTTGCAACCCGAATTTAACCCACTTCTCAGTGTCCAATTGAGATGAAATTTGATGACAATGCAATTACATATAATCAATATTGTTAATATTCCAAAATGGCCTTAGGAACAAAATGGCTGATTCCATATTTTGTACAACTCACCCTATATGGGTATCAAATGAAAAGACCAAATTCAAGATGGCCGCCATCCGCGTGATTATCCACAAAAGATTTATTCAGATCTAGGTCTGTGATTTCCTGAACTACTCTCGCGACAAGCTTTTATATGATAGAAAATTGTACGGTGAAAAAAAATATGGGTTCGACTACTACCAAATTTATTTTTGTCTTTTCAGCGCATGGAAATAAAAGCTTGTTTTAAAAAGTATTTTTAAAATTATTTTGTTATCCCCCTAAGTGATAACGATAAGTGACTTGCAACGATCCTGGACATAACGGCTTATTTTGACAATCTATCTTGGATGAGGGCTTATCTTTTCTTGGTTAAAAAGATAGTTTACAAATATTTTCTTCAATCAAATCGTACGGCATATTTCCGTACATACGTATAATGTGAAGTTACGTTCAAGCCAGTGTCGCCAGTGAACCATACTGGTCCGGGGCGCGTCGGGGCGGAAACTCCTCGTTTTGATGATATGTGATATGCTACATTCGAGGTATCAATGACACTACTATAATATACTTCTGCCTTAGGATAGTTTAAATACTACTTGTTACTACCGTTGTTTTAACACGTTTACGGTGATAATCAACATTACACTTCGATTCCACTGGAGGTTTCTGCCCAAAAACGGCGGTGAATAGTGCTAGTATATTCTATGAGCAATAATATGCATTACTATAGTATATTTAATAGATGTCAAAGTGTAGCGTATCATGCCAAACAGGGCTCTCTTTTACTGAACTGTAAGGCAAGATACTGGAGCTAACTTTCATTAACATGTAAAAAAAAACATGATTGTAATAATATTAAAAAAATGAATATAAATAAGAAAAAAAGACAGACCCGCTGAGTTTCTTGCCGGATCTTCTCAGTTGAGGTCGTATTCCGATCCGGTGGTAGTGTAAGAAAAAAAATGTAACTGACAATTTGTAAGTGCCCCCGCAGGCCTATACAAAATAAAGACATTTCATTTCATTATGGAAACACAAGAAATGCTTCACGATAGAAATATGTCGCGGTGGTACTTCCCCGGTCAACATACACTGGTTCTACCACCTTTTATTGCTCTAGTCGAATCTCAAATGAACCAATTTTAAAGTTGTGTTATGTATATTGTTTATTACAATCGTTTATTTATTACGGCGCAGATCATTTATCAGTGGAATAATGGGATGTTAATAATAATCTCGATGGCTACTTTGGGTCAATGAACCACGGTAAGCAATGATTGCTACCGCGAAGTGCTCAGGTGTTTCCGTCCGTGATGGGGTAAACTGACGCCAACTGGCCATTGTGTGTACTGTTAGGTAGACCAGGATCACCGGTGATGGCAGGACTCGCTTGTAATGTTGTAAAGAAATGTTTATGCTTTTGTAATAAAAATGGAATACCTATAAAAATCACACAAGAGGCTGAGACACACTTTCATTAGACGTAATATTTTCTAGCAGTGAAATCCTAATGATTGAAACTTGCCCTCTCGATAGGGATGTCCGAGGTTCAAACCCAGGCACGCACCACTGATTTATGTGCGTATTAGAAATTAATTATCATTGCTTTTCGGTGAAGGAAATCATCGTGAGGAAACCTACACACCCGAGAGTTCTTAAAAAAAATAATCTCGGAGGTGTGTGAAGTCCACCAATTCTCACTTGGCCAGCGCGGGGGACTATGGCCAGTGGGCCCATAATGGGTTGATGAGAATGAGAATATTTTCTTAATTGAGATTGCATGTTTAACATGAAGTTAACAATCGGTATTTAACGGTTGTATTTTATTACAAAACATAAATTTTCTCGCTATTAGATTTTAAATCAATGACGCAAACGTGCGTGCAGTCCATCTGATGGTTTGTGCTTACTGTCAGACATGGACTATACTAACCAACTCTATATAGAACATCAGTTATACATGAAATCTGGATTAAACGTGCTATGACACGTGAGTCTTAGTCGTTGGTCGCCTAAATTTTAAGCCAGCCGACTTCCACACCCTTCCAAAAGAGAAACGCATAAATTCTTTCACCCTAGAAATAGGTGTAACCTCCCCAAACTACACTGGTAGGGTGACCTAACCAGTATAGTTACTTTAAGTACGGTTTTTCTTTTAAAAATCAGGGGTATCCCATGGAGTTAGTAATGGGTGGCCACCCCACATCGCTGCATTGTCACGTCTCAGCCAGGCGATCTACGCAGAAATCGACGGGTGAACGACACACTTATTGGCCGGCTTACTCTCGTTAATTGCAATATGCAATACGATATACAACAGATACGATAGTGTTAAAGAAGCATGTCTTGTGTCAATCTGCTGTATCGTGTGACATCGTGCGAGTGCTTATGGATTAATTACGTGTATCAATGTTACTGGGATTGGAGTTTCGTAAAAACAGCTTTTTATATACAGTACGGTCACTGGCGCAAATGGATGTCTGTAGGAAACATCATACAGTACAATGGCTCTATCTGGAGTCAATCACAGATGCATTGCTACTCCCAAGGACTGAGACTGGCCTCAAATGAAAGTGAGCCGTTTTAAATATTACAACGATGCATTCATATTAGAATTCTCTCGTGTTTTTTTTATTTTTATTTTTTGTATAATAATGAAGTAGCAAACGAGCATGCCGTTCACCTGATGGTAAGTGGTCGCTGCTGCCCATGGACATCTGTAAGCAACTTCACATAGAACATAGATTCTATCTGAAGTCAATTAACACATGCGTTGCTACTCCCGAGGACTAGAATGGCCGCCTCGTATAAAAGTGTGCCGTGCGTGTTGTTAATGCCATAACAATATGAACATACAAATGCATAAACTCAGAGCAAAAATTTTAATTCAATTTTAGGTGTCTTTCGGTCCAGGGATCGAAACCGGAACTCACTGCGTATCAGACCGGTGTGGTGACTACTCTACCAGGCAAGTAGTCCCCTATCTATACTGAACAATTAGTGCTACTGACTCTAGGCTGAAGCATACGATCACAATATGCAAAATACGTGTGCTGTAGAAATTACTTGCCATCGGGTATACAGAAATCTGAATCGATTTTAATAGGTTTACGGGGAGTTACACATATATAACTTCTTACTTTAGAAATATCCAGCCAATTCATATAAATAAATATATGCGTTAAAATGGAGTCGCGGTGAATAACGTCCTTCTCTATTATTTCCTATTGAATGGTCCATATCTCGTACTATTTTAGTAAGATTGAAGTATTTGAAATACTTATTGATGACTATTGACTATTGATGTTTCCATTTTAAATATCTTACATAATAACTTAGCGACAAAAGAAGCTAGATAGATATGTATGAATAGTGTAAATTGAATGTTCGTTCAACTGAACAATCCTTTGTAGTAAATATATTTGTCATACACGTTCCCAAGAATGATTTCTATACATTTTTTGTACAGTACAGACACAATAACATACAGGTACGATACGCTTTTTGAGCAAGGGGTCCAAGGTACGTGTATTGTTGTATCAGACGACACCGAGTCTGGCAGATGCGAGCCATTGTGTCAACTCCGGGAACTGTGCTCTTCTCGGAAAACCACGAACATGTGCAGTTTCACGTATACCTGCTTCGGACATAAACCATCAGGCATACAAGACCTTTTGTGTATTTTACAACATTTTGTAGAATTGTTCGGTAGGTTGCTGGTTGCATCGGCACGTATGGGGGATTATCCCGCTTTGCAGGTGCATTTTTGAATTAAACTTGTAGAATTTAAAATCTTAAGATCTGATCTCTGAATGTGTACTTAATGTACATTTTAGTGGTCAAAGTATCTATATACTAAATCCAACTCAATGTCTAGAACTGAATTGCCATAAGCTTTTATTTGATACCCAAATGTTAATAATGAAGCTTTTTTGTATCTTTGACCACAGGACGTATATATACGTAATTATGTAACGTACGGTCGAAAAACATTACCCTCCCTTTTTTGACGCAGCTGTGTAAAAAACTTTAGTTCTGCAATGACTGAGCCGTAAGATTGATTAAAAAGGATATATCCGTATCTTCTATAGTAACTTTTCTTATTTGTCACTGCGACAAAAGACGTTTTTATACATCAAAATATATTAGAAAAAACTCATAACAAAGTAAACATGCGGTACTGTTGTTTTCGTCTCACTGCTCAGGCCAGGAAGCCGTTTGAGCGTTTTTTGTACAACTTTAAATAAAAAAGTAACTTTTATATCTTTATATTTCAATTACAATTGCGTGGTCGTTTGTTCCGTTTCAATGGACCAGATCTCGTGGAGATGACGGTCGCTTTGTTGAGATTTCGCATCAGTATGAAAGTAAAAAATCTTTGAGTACTAAATAAAAGTAATTATTGTTTATTTTTGACTGGAATGTTACGGTTATGTTTGCCACTCTATGATTCGTAAGCAAAAGTATCTATTGTATCAAAGACAAGATTTTCAAGACATTTTAAATATGTTTTTTAATAGTTCTAGCACTCTCCTTGTGAACGCTTTTATTACTCTTTCGTTATCTTTTCGTTCAATTATCACCCGTAGTGATTGTCTGTTTCCAAGATTGCCAAAGAAAGAGCCTATTAGCGTTAAAATCTATTTATCCATTCACATATAGGCATATATATGTAGTACGTATTATGTGATAAAATTGAGTTTCTATTTGAATCAAATCTATCGTCTCTATTAAAGGTTATACTACATTTTTCAACGCTTTTAATACCACGGATCAAAGGTAGTCTGTAAATAACAAAAAAAAAACACTTTCCACACTCATAGACCCACAGTAGGATTTTCTCCAGTGTCGCGGGTGCCATGGAAACACACAAAGACGAATACACAAACACCCAGAACCAGAACAAGAATCTAAACTCATCATTCAGATACCTGTCTGGCCGGGAATCGAACCCGGGACCCACTGCGTGTCAGACCGATGTGATGACCGCTGCGCCACGCGGGTCGTCAAAATGAATTACTTCAATAAAGTATACTTTAATTTGATTAAGGCCTATGATGTCGCCGAGACATGCCCTTAAAGATCAAGTTTTATTTATTGACATTTCCATTTTTTTCTAATGAAGAAAAGTTTAGATTATAAAACCACAATAACTACTACATAACAATATTATTTGATTGCTGTCTATATTTTTTTACTATTTGTCCAATATTTTATGCAAATATCATCTTAATTGAATACGTATTAGAATTGCAAAGTAGCACCGATAAAACACAATCTACGCTGTTATAATATTATGTTTTAGCGATTCTTTATATGGACTATTCGAAATAAAGCCATTATGTCCATACTTCGTTTATGCTAGAGTTTAAGAGATTTTCAAAACTATTAGATTTTTTTTTATGTGATTGAAGTAGCAAACGAGCATGCAATTCACCTGTTGGTAAGTGGTCACTGCCGCCCATGGACACCTGTAAGCAACTTCAAATAGAACATAGGTTCTATCTGACGTCAATCTCAGATGCGTTGCTACTCCCGACGACTCGGGAGTACCCGAGGACTATGATGGTCGCCTCATATAAAAGTGTGCCGGCAACCAAATCCCTTCTATCGAAACGCAAGAAATGCTTCACGCTAGAAATAGGTGTGGCGGTGGTACTTCCCCGGTCGAACTACATTGTTTCTACTACCTGCAGTAGATACTGAATAATAAATGTGATATGCTTGAATTATTTAAAAATAGGTAATTCTGTTCACAAAAAAGACGATTCGATTACGTTTACAATTAGGTATATTTTCCATTAAGCTGTTCTATTTTGAAGTGAAACTTCTTTAGGCGCATGAGGGTAAAATTTTTACAGATGAAACGTCACGCCGGTATGCAACGGAAGTGTCGGAAAAGAGAGAGAGAGTGATCGAGACCGATTGAGAGAGAGTAAGTCAGGGCGAACGTAGCATGAGCAACTAGCCGTGGAGTGAGAGTAGGGAGCAAGCGAGTGAGAAAGATTGAGAGAAAAAGTGAGACAGAGCGAACGTCGTATCACGTTTTTACAGATAGACAGATACAGGAAAAAAAAATCATAAAACCTTTATTATTGCTGGGATCATGGTAGTATAGTAGTATGCACTCCCAACCACGAGATCCCAACAAAAATAAAAGGTGACACCCGTTTCCATTGGATTGTTCCGCAATTTCTGCAGCGGGCCTCGTCGTGCCGTCTGCGTCCAACGCTTGCTTTAGTCATCCGTCTCACCGCTAGTCACTTGTTTGTGACTATTATCTGATACCTTAAGGTACAAAATACAGCGATTCACTATTATATAATGTAAGTACGTCGTACATTCGTGACAGACGCACCTTTTGGATTGTTCCCCGGCGCGGTGATTGTCGCGTTATTTCTGCAACGCGCCGCGTCGCGCCGTCTGCGTCCAACGCTTGTTTTAATCATCTCTGTCACCGCATTCACGTGCCTGTAACTATTGTTTGTATATTTTAAGGTACATAACACGGCAATTTAATAGGATATAATGTAAGTACGTCGTACATTCGTGACAGCTGCACCCTTTGGATTGTTCCCCGGCGCGGTGATTGTCGCGTTATTTCTGCAACGCGCCGCGTCGCGCCGTCTGCGTCCAACGCTCGCTTTAGTCATCCCTCTCACCGCTTGTCACGTGCTTGCGAATTTTCTGATACTTTGTTACAATGACTAGAATCGAAAGTCTATATCTATAAAGAGGTTATTTGAAATACTGCATTACAAAAAAATCCGGTTTTTTACACATACTGAGTGCATAGAAAAATGTAAAATTGGACATACGTAATGTTTATGCGGAGAAAGTCTTTATGTCAAAGAACGCAATATTACTCTTAAATGTAGCTCTCATTTTTCCTATAGTGGCCATATTAAAAAAAAACACAATAGTGAATGCACAGACACTAAATAGACGTAAAGGTTTGTAGTAGATAAAAACCGTTTCAAAATTATATGTCAATTATATTATTTTATTATGTATAAATAATATGTCTCCCAAGTATTTGTCCACCAATAAGCACTTGGCCAGCGCGGTAATCTATGGCTTTAAACTCTCGTTTTGAGCAAAGACTCGTGCAGAGCAGTGGGACGATAATGTTTGACGACAAAAAAAATATACTTATTGAAATTGAGAACTATTCGTGTTAAACATCCACCCAGGACACAGAGCACGAGTCTACTAAAATAACAATATAAGACTTTTCGCAAGGGGATCGAACCATCTGTCAGATTAGAAAGATGACCATCGTACCACCTGGGTCGTCATATAAATTGTACTCTTTAAAACAGTGTTTAGATAGATTTCAAAATAATAATATCTAATGTGTAATGAGTATATCTACTACCTGTTCTATGTTAATGCGTGTTAAGACCATGTAAAAAAACATGATTGTAATTATATTAAAAAAATGGATATAAATAAGAAAAAAGACAAACCCGCTGAGTTTCTTGATCTTCTCAGTTGAGGTCGTGTTCCGATCCGGTGGTAGTGTAAAAAAAAAAATGTAATGACAATTTGTCAGTGCCCCCGTAGGCCTATACAAAACAAAGACATTTAATTTAATTTCATTTCAATTAAACTGCAATAAACACCTATGTAAACCGAATGAATCGCGAGATCGTAGAAGTGTAACACTACGATGGTGTGAATATAGTTATCGCGGCGGCTGTCGGAAGGTCCGTCAACCTCGGACGGACGACATCCGCTCGGTGACAGCAGATAATGATTGGACGTCATTCGGAACGATGGATGGTGGATCGGTGGCCACGATACGGTTCGGACGTGGGAACGGCTCGCGAACGCCCAATTTGGATCGCGGCTCACCTTTCGTGACGCTTTTACCGATTTGTCTCGTTCAAATCTGCTCTCGATAGTTGAATAGCGTGTAACATTTTTTGGAAATGTAATTTATCTAATGATAAATTCAGTGCAGTTAAGCGCATCTGCCATTTTTTTGTTTGTATTTTATCTTCGTTGCATTTCAACAAACTTTTCATTGATTATTCTGTCAAATTAATTAAGATAGAAGTACTTCTGTCTATTTATTTTTCCGTTGAAACATATCTTCTTATATTTTTTTATAAAATAAAAATTAAAAGTAATCTATTTTATAGAAATGAAAAATAATAATTATGGCTGCCAACTTTCAACATGTATTTATTTTCTTTGGTTAAGAATTTCTCGTCTTATTCATTCATTTTTTTCTATATTTTTATTTCTTATTTGCTTTATACTTTTATTCTTATTTGCTCTTTAAGGTGTACAATGAAGCGCCTTATAAACTATTGGGCATAAATTGTTTTTCGTGTTGCAGGTTCTTTAAATTCAGGCCTTCCGTTGTTATACATATTTTGTATTGTAAGAAGAAAAAAAAATACGTTATTGACAATATTGTCAACATTGAACACGTTTACTTTTACTTTTTCATTAAGAAATCAAGTTAACATTTTGCGACCACCCAATTAAGTCATCTCAGAATTTTTGTCTTTTAATTAACTTACTAATTAATGAGATCAATCTAATTTAAAAAAACAGTCTCACTTCTTTATCGGCTGACCATCTTTGTCTTATTAAGACTAAAAAAACGTTTCAAGACTATATCAGTTAATAAATTGGTTTATTATTAGAAAGTCAAAGAAACCTATTATCTGCGAGAGGTAGCATCTAATCTATTTCCGCGACGAGTACCGTTTGCTACTCTTGTTACTGTTACTCTGATTCGATACTGATAACTGGTATAAAGATAACGTTCTCCGGTTCCGAGGACCCTCGTATCGGAGACGACCCCCGACATCCGCAAATAAATCCATCCGGTATCAGATCGTAATTTGTTACGCGATATACGGTGTGCTATGATCGTGTAATTTATGGTTGTGCCTCAAGCATCTTTAAAGAAATCTTAATGTTTAAGTTTATCGGCTATTGAAGAATTGAGCTGAATATACATTGAAAAATATTACGATTCGGCGTATATTATCTTATTTTCATTAAAATTGATTGGTTCACATTGAGAGAATTTTCATATTAACATTAGGTAATATACTTTTCAGTGCAATATATAGTGATTTTTGTCAAAATTATATGCTGACGATTTTAGCGTTAAGCGAGGGTCGAACAAGTTAGAATTATTTTGAGCTTTACTATCATATTTTATGTTTTATAGCTTTACTATCATATTATATTATTTATATTAGATATGCGAGTTTGTTACGATTTCTTTCACGATAAAAATACAGATCCCACTTTGCTGAAATAAGGCATATTGATTATGACGTAGATTAAGACATTATCATGGCAAACGTGATTAAATCGGGTACTGTCACTGGAATGAGCTAGTGTAGTATATGTCAGTCGTATTTTATAGCAAAAAGTCATAAATATCTTTCAAATCATATCAATATCCGTCTTAGACTTACGTATTTCGTCCCTGTAGCCTCGGGGTCAGAATAGGGCTACGGTATCCCCTGCCTGTCGTAAGAGGCGACTAAAAGGGGCTTCCGGGGTTGCAGACGGCTAGAGTGGGAGCTCGAACCGTTCGGTCAGGCAATCCCGGGAAGGACGGCGGTATGTGTGGTCGCATACCGTCGTAAAGAATAGACGGAGTGGTGGACCCAGCCGCCCATCTGGGAGGAGCCCGATGGGGCAGCGCCCTCGGAGGATTCCGGTTGAAGTCGTTTCGAGATCCCGGAGTCCTCCTTTTCAGCGCCGAGGACGGCCACCGGGGGGGTTTTAGTGCGGTAAAAATCCCACATAACCCTGAAAAAAGACTTACGTATTTATTCTATTGGTTAAGTCTATCACTCGATTCACTATACACCGAGATAAAGCGTACTACGCAACATATTACTTCAATCATAATTATCAGTGTTCTTAGATGTACTGCCAAATGCATTATTCTGAATCACCCTCAGATTAATGTAAACAATTACAAGGCGAATGGTACGCTTGATATTCTTTAATTAGCCTATTAGTAACCCGATATGGATGCGGAGGTGATTTGCATCGCAGATAGGTCTAGCCCTTACTGTGTTGGTTATAATTAAATAATAAGAATTTAGCCCTCTATGATTTCGATCTACGAAATTGCATCTCTGTCGTGATTGATTATGATAACATTACAATTTAATTATAATTTTGAGTGTAAGAAGAGAGTAAGAAAATAAACTGTAATTAAAATGAAGTGAAATGTCTTTATTTTGCATAGGCCTACGGAAGCACTTACAAATTGTCAGTTACATATTTTTTTTTTACACTACCAGGGGATCGGAACACGACCTCTGCTAGTATTCCGCAGATAATATCTTATTGTTCTGCTTTGCAAAAAGACTACGTTGTTTAAAATATTTCATTACATGTTATTTGTTTAGGTTAAGTCTTTATTGTTAATAATGCCTGCAACAAAAAAATATATAATTCCTTCACTTCTTCACTTCTTCACTTTGACTAGACTTAAATTTACAAATCAGAAACCATTAAACCCGTTATACAGTAATAACTTTGTATTATAATATGTAATAAGTAATATGGCACATATACAAAAAAGAGACAGAGCGGACCCAGAATGGTAAACAAAATTCAAAGACACGTCTACATTGCAGGGATCGAACCTGGAATATATCAGAATGCTATGACATGCGCGACAATATTCACTCAGCATTACCAACTCAAATAGCTATTACTGTTAGACATGTATTGCTACATTTAAATACAGGACATGGCAGTAAGTACCCGTCCAAAAGAATGCTGGCACGACCCCGTCGCCAATAATAGTCTAATTGGCTTATACAATGTTGCTGCAGGCTTGCGCGCACTCGATGCCAAGCGAATCGTAGAATATAGCTTTAAGGTTTAATGCTTGTGACCTAAATAAAAAGATTATATTTTTTGTTTTTTGATTTTGTTTACGATACGAGTAGGAAACAATGTTATAGGGGGTTGCCATCTACTAAGTTACAAAATTTCGACTTGACTCTGTACAAAATTTGGCTTTAAAAGTTGGACCTCTTTATATCTCTATATGTACCAATATAATACGCGCTTAATATATTAGATAACGATAGTTGTAAATTTTAAGAGGTTTTTGCCGTTAGGAGGAATTTTACGATATGTATTATAATTATTTTATTAATAAAAGCTTCATTACAACAGTAACAATAGTGGCGCTGCGAAGAAGTCGGAGTCGTAAATATTTGGTCGATCACAACCGAAAACATCAAACACGTCCGCTTCAAACCGGACAAATGGCAACCCTAATAAAGCCTAGCTTCAACTACACCTATGTAACATGCGCTAATTTTTGCATTGCAATAGTCCACAACCCGCCTCTACCCGCTCCGCCAATGACACGCGCGCGGTATAACCATCGGTGACGCAAGCACGCGACATCGGAGCGGTGCCGCGGAGTGCGTACGCGCGTCATTCACATGCGGCCGGAAGCTGCCGCTGTGTGAGTGTGTGATCGACTTGTGCCTAGTGTGCGTGAGGGAACTGACACACTTGATCTATGATCTGTTGATCGGGCTATTGATGCTTGGTTGTGATGTTTTGAATTGTGTATGCGTTTTGATTTTGTATATATACGTATACATATTCATACGTCTGATTCGAAATGCTATCAAAAAGGGCATTAATAATTTTGAGCGCGCTCGCACCGAACATCTTGACGCCAAACGTCAGCTTCTGAAAACTCGACACAAGCGCTCCTATATTATCCTATACGTCTGGGAGGACATCATCATCATCAGGTCTGATTCGTGTCTTGTACAGACAAATGTTAAGATAAAGGAGGAAAAAAGAATCTTTTTAATAAGATAATATTGTCCTAATTCTTATCATACCTATATTAAGTAACAAACGTATACTTGAATTTAAAGGTCTAAGTCATGTTAAAAGTCTACTTTACTTAGGCTATTTAATTTCAAATCAATCGAGATATAAACATTATAAAGTATATGACGGATGTACTAAGAACCGTCTTGATTGGACAGCGTCCTTAGAGAAAATTATGAAGTCATTTCTATACCGACCACTCGCTACTAATAATGTTTTGAGGATCCGCGTGATGTTATGTCTCCCACGTGCATGGTTTCGACTGCAATAATACGATAATGCAACAATCTCCCCACTGTTACGCAACGGCTTCCTGTTGGACACTGCACTGATTGTATAAGATTGTTACGATATTATAAATCTGCATGCAGCACTCAACTTCCTTGTAGCGAATTTATATTCCCATTCTGTTTACTGCAAAGCTTTTGCTCGAATTCCAGTACTGTTATAATGGTAGTGATATATTTTACGATCTTGTGCCCGTATCCAGTAGCTCGGAACGACTGTACAAGGTATTTAGGAAGGTTTAGGTGACAGCGCGATCCCTTGTGACATTCCTTTTATACTTAGATTTTATCTAAATCTATTGCAGCGATTAAATATATTTTTTATGAATTGCAGTGAAGCATTAACGAGCTTGAAGTCACCTGACGGTAAGAGGTGTCTGCGGATGGTGAATTTTTAATCAACCCTATATATGGTTGAAGATCTTTTGATGTAGGGCTGTTAGATACTAGCTCTGAGGAAAATGTTTATCGAATTTCTCTTCTTAAACAAATCCTTAGAATGAAAACAACAGCGCACAACAGTTAGATAAGATACAAGATCTTAAATAGATTTTGCTATTGTACGGTTGAAGTCGATTTCAACGCCTTAAAAATTTAGACGTATAACCATACGTCTTGGAACTAAATTGCAGATTATTAAATCTATATTTATAAACACTCGAATAAATCTATATTTATAAGCACTAGACGATAAAGTCAGTGCAGTTCAAATATTTTATTGCGGCCCACGCGGACGTTAAGATCTTTAACTGTACGTACCCGTATGTTAGTCGGCGACATTCTGCCTGTCGTCGGCACAACAAATGTGTTTAATTAACATAAGATACACGAGCTGTATCCAGGTACGTTTTGACTCGGTTTATCTAAACTAGTTTATCTATGTTCCTTGGCCTATGTTTTGTTAAAGTGGTCTCGAATCAGTTGTCTTCAAAGGAGGAATGTTTCATTACACCAGCTATATTTATAACTGTTACGTTTTCCGGTACAACTCAAGTTGCGTTAAAACCTTTTTGATTAGTCATTAATATTTTGTCTTGGGTGTAATCAAATAGTATGCTAATTTTAAATTGTATTTACCTTTAATGAATTTATATATTAACTTTATTAGCAATATGAATACGAGAGCGTGCTGATGAGTTTTTGTAATTTCACTCGTAACAGGTTTCTGCCGTGACCCCTCGGCCCGCCGTGTGGCAGGCTCGTGTGTGATGTCAATAAAACCTTATCGTCTTGTGAAACTTGAATCTGATTCAACTGGTTCAAGATCATTATCATGAATGTCGCGTATCATTGATGGACATTAAATCTACAATATGAAGACATTTTGAATTACTTGTACATAATACAATTAACAATCGTACCATATGACTGCGTTGTATCTTGTTATCGTTTACTTTTATATTTTATTCTTGTAATTTCATTTATCAATGTATATTGCACTATCGATGATATAAACAGTGTAAAAGATATTAGTGTAGAAGACAATTAACTACATAGTATTAATTACATAGTGTCGATGTTATGTTAGTATTAATTACATAGTATCGATAAGATTTTTGATCTTATATCGCAGAAAAGCTTTTAATCGTATCCGTCCATGGTATTACGTTCTAAATTCTTCAAATTCCTAAACTCGTTGCAAACCATAATTAACATTATGGTTTCCAACGAGTGTCACATCTGTCTATGAAACTACCGTGGGTTGGTACGTCTCTTCGTGCTCACATTTGAATTTACACGATTCAAGAATTTATATTCACCTTCCACCACTACAACATCTCAAGAGTCAAGACCAGTCCATTGCACCGTTATAACAGCTCGGTCGCTCCCGTCAATGGGGCTCGGCTGCGTTTGCATAAACCGCCTCATTTAGACCAACTTCATTCATTAAATCGAACGATGATACGAACTCGCCATGTTACAAAACCGGAGTTCATATTTCAATAGCTGATAGGACGACCTCGATGTAACGTTGATAGAGTTTCGAATTATTGACTCCCGCTTAGCGAGTTCTTGTCTCCGTCACATGTATTTTATTAGCTTCTATCAGTGTTCATCAGAACAAAATCGATAATACCACCGATAAACAGTTCAACTTTGATATAGAAAGTTCCACAACTAAAGGTGAAGAAACACTTGTTGCAGTCTCGATTTCTAAGATTTATCATAATGTACCTGATTTCAAATGGACCCTTAGTTCAACACCTTGCTCGACAGCTACATTGTATAAGCTTTCAAAACCGTTGTGGAAACGAAGATAAATTCGCGTGGTGGGCGTTACGGTGACAGGCGAATCCACCGTGGAACATTGTTCATAATGTTACCCATTCGTAGTCGTCTATAACGCCCGCGCGTATTCTCCATTCATATTTGTTAAGACTTGTGTTACCACCAATTTTATGTTATCCATAACGGTGAATGATCTGTCTGTATTACTTCCTGCCATTAAGTGTTGTTTAACTAATATACAAAACATATACTAGTCTCAGCAAAATTAATTAGGTGGAACCGGTATATTGGCATCTCAATATTTTTACGTTTTGCGGCTTATTATAAAACGTGATGAAACGGGTATTAGGAGGCGAGTAATATTTCATTTATACGCTTGAAATTACTTTATTAGTCGTAGAGAGATGCTTTAGTGTTTCTGTTAATTTAGTTTATATACTTTGCATTCGATTTATATTGAAATTTTTACTTTGTGAATTTCCGGTGGTTGCGTTTTCTCAAGCTTTTACTGCGTTGATTGCACGTAACCTGGTTATAATAGTCTTCATCTTATCTTATTAACATTATTAATGCGAAAGCTTTTGAGGATTTTTATGCGTTTATTACTCTGGTCAGTCACGCAAAAAACACTGGTCAGATTTGATTGATGTTTGGCAGACACATAATTTGATACAGATATGTTATTACCAAGATTGACACATAGGTTGCTTATTATCATGGTAGACATGACCGAAGCGGGCGAAATCGCAGGAATATCCTACTAGAAAATGATTTTAATGTTCATTTATTACTATTCTAATTGATACTAAACTAAATATAATTAATTGACTTACAACTACGTAAGATGTTAGGGTCTTGTCTAAATTATATTTACTATATAATTATAGCCCCTATATTGTTGAAGTTTGCTACTTGCAATGCGGATTTTATTTTTGGAAAAATATTATTTTATAGTGTACTTTTTATCTTATTTTACTGTGGTTTAGTACATCTTAATACATATTTTACTACTACTATAAAATAGTCAACTTTATCTCCGTCTTATCTAAAACTTTGTACAAGATCCAATGGGGTTGCAGACGTTGCAGTGCAGTGCAACATTTTAAGATTACTTTATAATTACTCTGTTGGAGAGATGTTTACCTCTTTTTTGAATTTTTTCCCTATTGAAGGACAGTACATTTCAATAATAAAAAATATTGCATTCTTTGATATCTTAATGAGAGTAATAAATATTAGTCATTTCACAACTATAGTTAGTAGGCCAATTTGATTTACTTCTAAACGTTATTCTTACATTACCATTAGAGCAAAGCATTACTTCTCCAAAAAGTCAAATTTAAACAGCAATACAAAATGTAGTTTCGCACGCAAAGCGCACATTTTTATGACGTTTACAGTAAATTAGCTTTCCAGTATCGTTTACAACAAGCGGGATCTCGAGTTGCAATTACAGTGTAACGATCGCCTTTCATTTTGTGCTTTCTTACTGTTTCTCGTTTATGTTCATCGTTTTTGTTTTCTTGTTAGCTTTTAGGATTTTTATCAGGCCTTTTAGTTTATTAAATTACATTTTGGTGTTTGGTAATTTGCTTAATGTTAATTAGATTACTGTTGATATAGAAATTATATACTACTGATTTAATATACATGTAATTTCTTGTAGAGGGCACAAATCATATTTATTAGCGATGCAAAGCTTACCGATAATCGTTTATGAATCAGTACTTTGACTTGTGGCTTGTATTAAGTATGACACCTAGTTACATTATGTTTGTTACTTCACGTCAAATCAATTAATCAAGCTATTTCTCCAGCAAACGGAAATCTCGTCCGATTGCCATTGTTGAAAACGGAAACACCGACGCACAAACATCAAAATGGAAACGCATTAGGGGGCACTAAAGCGGTATCGGCCTGTCGGATCGGCGGATCGGTAGAAAGTTCGGCCCACGCGGGACAGAGGCGCAAGAGGTCACCCGCCCACCGTCTCGCGTTTTGTAACTAGCGTAAGGCCGGATGCACGGTGATGGAGGTGTGAGGGATGTGAGGTGTCAAATGTGATTTAATTGCATTGATAATTAATTAATACGACTCTGCTAAGTATAAAAAAAAAATATTTATTTGTATCGTTTGGTACATTAAGGTTAATATAATTGTGATGTGTTATTGCAAGGATTTTACGTGGCGTAATAATAAAGTTGCAAAATAAAATATGGTGACTACTTAACCATCTTAAAATAATTATCCATAAAAGTAACTATTGCAAAGACCTGAGCATTATATTTATTTCCATAATAATTTTGGCTGAAATTTGTTTCGTTGCGTATTTACTTATTAAGTTTTAATAGTTTTCATTTCGACCGTTTTAAAAGTTTATTTGTTTGTGTATTATAGGCTTTGCTTAGAGCTTACGTACGTAATGAAACGGCAATCGGTGTAATAAATTTAAAATTTAAAATACTTGCATTTTTCATTTATAACAAAGTTAGTATTACGCGCTCTTCGCTTCAACTGGATTCAAGCTCGGCTCTCCAGTGCAGCAATTGCTATTATTGCTGGTGTAATTGATGATCGTTGCTGAATACTGCGGGGGAGGAGTGCGGTCCATTAGCGAGATGAGCCGGGGGTGGATACCTGACTACAGCTTTGGACACTGTCATTAAGCATGTGTAACGATTAGCCTCCATCATATCATCATTTACGTCGTCTCGGTTATCATGTAAGTCTATAACGACATTTTGTAGTAGGAAGGAATCGAAGTTTGCGTTGGGTTTTGTTGAAAAGATACGGTAAGGCAGATTTGCCTCGTCAGTTGGTTCAATTTAGTTCATAAGGTGTCCCTCAAGGATTCTTAACAATACTTGTGATCAAATTCACTCACTTCTGTCGAGATTGCTTCGAAAATCGGAATTAATATTTTTTGGGGTTTTTACAATCGTCAGGTTTTAGTATTTCTTCACTCAGCTTTGATACCAATTGTATATTATTCTGCTTTTCAAACATGAAATAAATAGAAACTGCTCAATTGTCAGCGATAAGATTCCAACATTCTTTTCTTTGAATGTCTAATTAATTTTTTTAGTGATACCAATAAAGTTTAATCAAACTGGTATAATAAATTCACCCGGCCCACATCGAAATAAACGTGTGTGGAGGAGGATAGGTTAATGCACATTTACAAATTGTACTCATTTCGAAATCACACACACATAGATTCATTAATGAAAGAAAAAAATTCACCGATACAAAATGCCGGACTAAAATTCGACCCACGTAATCGAGTCACAGTTAAAATATTAAACTATAACGACGTAAAGTTAAATTAATTACGTGTTTTATGATTTCGAGACATCGCTAGTGGGAGGAGCGGTTATGGGAACGGGATTAAGGAAATGTTTCCAATTTATATGGCTTCATGTGATAGCTGTTTTGTGTTATTCGATGATAAATTCATGGATTTTATGTTCCTGTTTATAAAATGCCATGTCAATTTGTATGTTATGTTCGATTCTATCAAGTTATGGAGATTGCAAACGTGTTATTCAATTTGGAAATGCGTTCCCGAGTTGTAGCTTATTTACTTAAATTTATGTGATGTATTCTGAATTGTTATTTCAAAAGCATATGTGTCCAATAAAGATTAAAAATATTATTTTTTGAATTCATCGTCTCAATTAACATGAATCCTTTTCGTACCGTCGACATATTTGAGGCCCCTGCCTGGTTTTTAAGTCTAACACATAAGCAACAGTAGCATCCCACCAAGAAATACATTGCTTCTTAACTGATGTACTCACCTCCCAGAACTTTTTTTTTAAAGATCTCTCGGGTGTGTTTTTCTTAAAGAGAGATCTTGTGTAGATTCCCTCACGATGTTTTCCTTTACCCAAAAGCAGTGATAATTCTAATATGCACGTAATTTTAGAAAAATCAGTAGTGCGTGCCTGGGTTTGAACCTTAGACCTGCCGATTGAGAGAACATTTCGACCATTGGGCTATTCACTGATCTGCTGTCGCAGCTAAAGATGTACAATCGATAACTGTAAATATTTCCAAAAACATTTTTATATCCAAGTGACGCAGATGCTGGAATCGGTGATATCGAGTCGCGTGCCGGGTCATAGGTGGGCGGCAATCATTACCGATGCATAAATAAATACAATCTGCCCGTTAAACACGGACGGTCATTTAGAAATGGTGTTTTAAAACGCTGACCATCTTTATATGCTAATGATTCGGTGATGCCATTATTGGAAAAGCAATGGAAGTTTTTGTGTGGAGCTCAGATAATCGAAATGTCAAAGGCTAAACGCTTTCTACGCTCATAGTTTCATATTATGATGTTTTTCTGTGACGTGGGTGTCATGGACATGAACATAGAGGTATTCACTAACACCCAGACCCAGCACAGGAATCTAAATTCATAATAATAATTCTAAAAAGAGTCCGTCCGGGGATGAAACCCGGAATGAAAAAAACGCTTTCTACACTCATAGCCGCACAGTTGGATTTTCTCCTGTGTCGTGGGTGCCATGGACACACACAAAGACGAATACACAAACACCCAAACCCGGAACAAGAATCTAAACTGATCATTCTGATATCTGTCTGACGGGGAATCGAACCCGGGACCCACTGCGTGTCAGACCGGTATCGTAACCGCTGCGCCACGCGGGTCGTCGAAATATATGTTTATACAATACCTACCGTACTTTGTTCAAAAATGCAGACACTCAGACCGTCCTTCAGAATTATTGTTTTCTATTTTTACCTAGGTAATTGCCGGAATCTTTATTTTTATTCGAACTAAAAATATAAGGGACAGTCACATTGCAAACACGATACGCGGAGAATGGTTGGCTGTGACTAATATAAAAAATATAAACATGTTTAGGATTCCACAGTAAAAATAAACTATGAGTAACATTAATAACAGTACAGTAGTTGACAACGTTTCATATAACACATACATTATAATCTGTTGTATGTAATAGTATGGAACAGTTGTACTGCGGTGGTTCGTAATTATTTCATACATGTGCATTAAAATAATGTTGGCCACTAACATGTGTCTTAAGATGCCTGTGTTGAATTTCTTGCTCATTGTAATGTTGTATGTAAAGGGATGCCAAATAAAACGTATCAAAAAGCTAACACTCTGCTAAGAATAGTTTGTTTTATTAATCTAAACTCAGTAAATAGGTGAAGTGAATGACTGTTCATAAATAGAGAAATAACTTATCTTAAAAAAACATTATAGACAGAGTTTTTTTAAATAACGTGAATTTCCATCGATTCACTTCCATCCATTTTTATACAAAAATGTATGATGTATTTTGTATAAAAATGGATCGTCACGATCCATTTTTATACAGAATACATCACCCATGAATTTCCGCCTTTTGTTTTACGAGTTCAACTAATAAAGAGTAAAATAGGAGCGTTCTTATTAAAACTAAAAAGACCTATTTTTTCGATATATCAGTTTGAAATACCTATCAACGCAACGGTTTCGTTCTGGTGTAGATGTGCGTGGCTTGGTCTCCGGATCATAAGCAAGAGCGATCACACGACAGCTGTCAATTGGGCGTATTAAGTTACGGGAGAAAAAAGAAAAAACAGATTTTGTCGGGAAACGCGAGCTTCGTGGCGACATTTTTTCGTATGTTTTTGTTTTTAAACTTTTGGTCCTTCGAGCCGGATCGAGCGCACCTCTCGTATGATATCGTATTACGAATTTGGTCTTCGAACAACTCGACTGTAATGCATTGTTAATATAGGGTACTACATACTGATAGCACTGAGTAATACTTAAAAAAATTTAACCCTTGCCAGATGCCAGTATGCCAATACAAAATATATTATTATGCTTTTTTTTAACTAAAAGACACATGGTTGTCTTCCACGGTATAGATGCTCGTTTTTTTTGCCACGGACGTGCAAAATGTAGATCAAACTTCTCTTAGGAGTTCCTCATTGTCCGGAGCGCTATGACATGGGGCTTTAAACCAAGCGAAAAGAGCTTTCCTTCAAAGCCGATTGGCGACTCCTCTGTTGTTGCAAATATCGACAGGCGACGGTGACTACCTATTTTCTGTTAGTTAGCCCGTGTGGCTTATCGTTAGGTTTCAGTATAAAAAAGAAAGCATGATCGATAAGTAAGACTATTTATAACAGTAACAAAGTAATGGAATTAATAAAATGTCCATGTACGGCGTATCGATAAACTTTCTATGTAAGCTTAAGGACTTTAAGACCGACATGGGTTACTTTGTACCTTGAAACCTCGCAAAAAAGACATATTTTCATATAAATTACAAGGTCTTTTATAAGTCGAAAAGTATTCCTTGATTTTTATGAAGGTTGTACAATATGGATTCTATCAGACCTGACACATAAACTATATATATAAATTACGTGTCACTTTATTTGTCCGCAATGGACTCTTAAACCTCTGAGCCGATTATAATCAAATTTACTCAACGTGTGCATTTTGATCCAACTTGAAAGATAGGATAGTTTATATCTTAATTTATAGGTTTAATTGCAAATGTTTATGTAACATTTCTTTAACCACAGCAACGCGTGGCCGGGTATGCTAGTAAACTATACCTCCGTTAACAATATCCCGCGGAGCTAACGCTAATTACTTTTATGGTGTGATAAAGATTAGTATAATTTATTATTCATTTTCTACTGCACTCATTATAATACTAATTCCTTATGGCTTTTAGAGCTGAATAATTTACGTCGGTTGCTTTCGTAAATTTTATTCTACTCTGTCGTCCCGTATTAGTGTCTAGTGATGTCTTTGAAGATTATATCAATGAATGCGTGCTTTTACTAAATGGGAGGTTTATACTGTGTCATATATACTCATGTGATTTAAAACTAGCTTTTTCCTGCGGCTCCACACGCGTTTATCACGTTAACTATGGTAATGAGTATTCCATGTGTTAATGGGTAGTACACATTATTGTCCCACTGCTGGGCACGGGTCTTCTCTCAGAATGAGAGAGTTTTAAGGTCAAAGTTCTCGGAGGTGTGTGAAGTCCACCAATTCGCATTTGGCCAGCGCGGTGGCCTATGATCTATAACTCTCTCATTCTAAGAGAAGACCCGTGCCCAGAAGTGGGACAATAATGAGTTGACGACTATGGGCGATAGTGGTCATTTCTGATTCACTTGACTCTAAGCTTGTTTGCTAATCCGCAATTATATAAAAAGTAAAAAATGGCGATGTGTGTTTATATCCAAAAATTATACAAATAAACGGTAATGGGCAGTTCAGCGGTCGGGGACTCGTCGTTAAAGTTCTGCGGCCCCTAACGACGCGGAAGACGCCCACGTCACCATTAAAAGTTCAATCCGAGACTGCCAGCGACACCAGGGCGACCATCATAAGTCATTACAACGGACGTCTTTTTTGTCGCAGTAAAAACTTTAAATAATTCATAAATCTTGGTTTCAAATCGTTCAATCGGGGTTTTAAATCGTGTCATTCGCAGAAGTCGTGACCATGTTAAAGACGTCTATGGGTTTATTGAAAGAAGGATTGAAGAAGAAAGAATTGAAGATTATATTTCATTAACTAGCTGTAACAGTTTGCCATTTAGTAAAGAAAGGCAAATATCGCAATTGACTATCACAGTCACATCATCGCAATTGAATATTTAATGTAAACAAAAGTTTAAGGCTGTACTTGTAAAACTATCAAAGGTACTGTTTACATAATTAGTATTATTATAGTATTGTTGATACTGTTTCATTTATAAATAAATTTAGAATGTAAAGTATTATCATATAGTACATCATGGTCACCCCAAACTTGCCGTTCCGAAAGGTGTTTTGACCACATTTCACTTTATGTGGACATTTATGGTCTTCTAGAAGACATTTGTGCGTTCTTTTTGGCTATTTAATATAATGCTGATAGGTTTATGGTACCTCGTGTCCTAATTAGGGCTCTTTATGTGATAATGAGGCGCACATAGCACGACCTGCGATGATCGAACCCGAACTGTAAAGTTAAGCAATTTTGGGTGCGTTGGTCAGGTTGGTTGCGGTTGGTGCTAGCGTAATGGTTGAAACTTGTCCTCTCAATCGGGAGGTCCGACGTCCAAACCCAGGCACGCACCACTAATTTATGTGCGTATTAGAAATTAATTATCACTCCTTTTCGGTGAAGGAAAACATCTTGAGGAAACCTACACACCCGAGAGTTTTTTAAAAAAAAGGACGGTGCGGCGGACTATGACCTATAACTCTCTCATTCCAAGAGAAGACCCGTGCCGAGCAGTGGGACAATAATGGGTTGACGATGGGTGCGGTGGGAAGTTGGATGGGTGACCGATAATGGTATTTTTACGTGCTTTCGTGCTTCAGAAGGTACGTACGCAGTTGGTCCCGCTTACCAATCATTGAACAGCAATCATTAAGCCTTCTTGGGGGTTTTCTCACAAGGTTACCCGTACCTTCTTCGATATGTTTTGCATGCTACCTGTAAACTATATCGGAATGCATAGGCAATTCTCTGTTTGATCACATTTCGGGCCAGAAAATCAAACATCACGAAGATTTCTTGAACCGTTAACACATGTGATACATATAAAAACCTAAATTACAAGTGTATTAAATTTACATTCATGTATTGTTTTGAAATCCGTGTTATAATAACATTGTCGGTCCAAAAACAAACTAAGGTTTGTCATTCTATCGTAAGCCTTTGTTTGCAGTTCAACATATGAATATGAATGATGCTAAAACAAATAATAGCTCTATAATTCACAACTTTCAAGGATCTGCGAGTCGCTTTATGGCTTGAAAGTTCCGTTAATCAAATTTTGCATATTACGGGTGCATTACGCCCACGCGCCTTGCCGGTCAAAAGTTCGTCGGATTGTCGCCCACGCGAATACCGGTCATTTGACGAGTGTGTGTATGACACAGTTGATGTGGTGTGTGTGTGGTTTTAGGTGATGGCAAGTGGTCTCTGCCGCCCATGGATATCTGTAATCAACTTTATATAGAACGGTTTTTCTAACTGAAGTCAGTCACAGATGGACTGCTCAGATACAGTCACTACTCCCGAGGACGAATATGATCGCCTCATATAGAACCTGAAAATGAAAGAACCTATGTTTATTTGTAAAACAGAAGTAGCAAATGAACACACGCAGTCAACCTGATTGTAAGGGGTCGCAGCCAATCTTTGACATTCATTTAACTTCCTGATAAGATTAGGTTTACCTGAGGTTAGCTACGAAAGCGGCGCTACTCCTTAGGACTAAGTTGAAACGCCTCGGGTAAGGTTGTCTTCTCTTCAAATCAGATCACAGTAGACCTTAATACAACTGTTATTAAGCAAAATAGGTGTAAGGGTGATGCGGAATCAAGTCACAAACCTTTCAAGTAAGCTAAAATTATATTTTGCGCTTCACTTTCCCAAATTAGTTTTAAGAAGTAGATAAAACAGTAATAATGATTTAGCATTTTAATTTGTATAGATGTAGTCAAAGAATACAATCGTTTTGTAGTTTCGTTAATGTTATTGTGTATCTATTGATTAATTCAATTGAGTAAACTACCTAATAAAACGTATTGTACGAAGTATTCATTAGCTGTTAGTACAACATAAAACGATTAACGATTTCTCAATAGAGATTTGCAGTACCGCCTACAGGAGTTCTCAGCCTTTTCGAAGTGAATATAATGTTGCGATATGTGATGAAAGAGAAAAAAATAGCAGTAATAAGTATAGCTAACGTTCAATGGTCGTTAATGGTTATTGGATTGATAGAAATAAAAATGAATACTGAAAAGTTAACATCAGTTAGTAAGACTAACACAGTCAAGTCAGTAAGGTCTTCTGTATAAGTTAGCTTAACTTTAAATTAACACTTAATTGTACTTATACGTACAATACAGTGTTTTATTATAATCTTAAGTATTTAAACTCGACCAAAATGCATTCCGTGGTGGCCTGTAAAGTAAGACAGCATTTAATTTAAGCCTAATCTAGTTTTTAGTTGTACGTGTAGTGTATTGTCTTGTTGGCTACCCTTTTTAATTAATAAATAAAGTTCAGTTCACAATGTATACCTGTAATAGATTGTAGACGAGGTGCAGGAAATTTCACCGAATAAAAAAGGCGCTAAATTGGTAGGTAACTACTGTTCGTGCAAAAAATTATAATTAGGTATATTAGATGGTCGTATCTCCTAATCGATCCAATGTTCGTAAGTTTGAATATCGAATATACGAACATTAGATATCTGTTTGGCCAGGAATTGAACCCAGCCCCCATCGCAAGTTATCTCATAACGGTTCGGTCACCATAGTGGGTGACCGCTTCGCTAAGGGGCTCTTCAAAAGTATTCAAATAATTAAACCAGGCAATTACAATGACCGCGTTCGCCAACGGATGATTATGAGCGGACTGCCCTCGAGGCATTCGATATCGTCGCTAGATTAGATCGGAGTCATTAGAGATTGACCTCTTGATCTCCGACTTGGTCTGAATAGGCAAAGGTGGGCGCCGACTTGACGGGACTCGGAACTATGGCATATTGTACAATCATTCGTTTATGACAAAAAAGTTATTTCATCCATTGACAGAGAGTATTAGAAAGTTTTATTTTTTTACTGGCTTGTAAAACCCTGAGGCTAATAAGTGCCTAGGTGTTGTGATAAAAATCTGCACCTGATATAAATCTGAGTTTCACCTTAAGAGCATATGATACATCATTGTATTTAAACATTAGTATTTGATTCTATCAATCATGATCGATTTCGTGCGATGACTGCGGCTGTATCGATTATTTCTAGACTGGATTGAAGAGTTACACAGTTTTTTTTATACTGAGAATCTTTGGTAGCAAACGAGCATACAGTATACCTAATGGAAAGTGGTCACTGCCACCCGTGGACATCGAACTTTGAAACTAGTGCAGTGGTTCCATCTGAAGTCAATCCTATGATTAGAGATAGATACGTTGCTGCTTTTCTAAAGGTCTACTATGATGTTCGCCTCATATATAAATAAGTAAGCTGGCAGCCACACCCTACCATCGAACCGCAAGAATTGATCTAAGTTTGAAATTTAACCAAGGTTTAGAATATACTTCGTGACAATCCATTTTTGATTGCCTTCAGATAAAATATCTGTTGTGCATGTAATTATAAAATATCAAACAGTCCTGTTATAAGTTAAATTCTAAGATTAACAAGGAAGTTTCGTCTTTTACCTTGCTACATTATGTTAACCAAGTGTACGAGCACCCTTATCGCAGCCTGCAGGGTGTGTGCCGCGCATAGAACACGACTTTCACGGCGGTGGGCGTCACCTGCCGTGCCGTACTGTCCACTACGGCCTGTCACCAAGATATGAAAGTATAAACTTTATCGCCAACTCATAAAGAGCAGTGTATGCGCAATAATCTATGTGTTTTACTGTCATTTGTGCAAAGTTTTCTTTTTGCACTTCAAGCCAATGTTAATGCTATGTCTTCGTGTTAAGCATATCATGACGGTAACTGAGATCGTTCGCGCCCACAACATAATCACACCTCACGGTTTGGTCTTATTTCACGGTGGTATCGAGGTGGGGTCGCAGAAATGTCAAATTTGTACCAGCAATCGTCTCGAATACCACATTTTCATATAAATTGAACGTTCGTTAAGGCACCGTGTAACTGCCGACGTAATTCTGAAGTACTGTCAGTAAGTGTCCGATGATCGTGGGAGTCGCGTTAGATAGGATAAATGAGAAGTGGATGCCATTTCGCGTATTTCGCTTAATGCTGATTTGACATTATAATTGATATGCAGATTTTGCTAATTGCATCTAAATGGAAGGAGAGATAATTTCTCACACGGCCCACACGCGCCGTCAACGAAGATTAGGGCAGCTTTGACTTGATTGCTGCAATCGACAGTAGTTGTGAGCCTCTTAGAATTTTAGATTTTAATTGAAGTGTTATTGAGTAGAAAGCTAATAAAAACATGACCTTTTTATATTATAGATGCAGGCAACATGCATGCAGTACACCTGATGTGTATTAAACGACCCGCGTGGCGGAGCGGTTACCATATCGGTCTGACGCGCAATGGGTTCCGGGTTCGATTCCCGGCCAGATAGGTATCTGAATGATGAGTTTGGATTCATGTTCTGGGTCTGGGTGTTTCTGTATTCGTCTTGTGTGTGTTCATGGTAACCACGACACAAGAGAAAATCCTATTGTCCTTGTCGATTGTCCTAGCGTGGGGCTGTGAGTGTTTTTTTGTGTGGGTATGATAGCTTCCATAGAATATTCGTATTGCAATGATGTCAAATAACCCCTGCGAAGGAATTATAGTGGACTAAGTTGGAACGCCTCGTGTAAATGTCTCTCAACTTAAAATATAGAACGGATAAACAGTTGTGTAGAAAGAGCGTTCTCAAATAGTATAGTGGACACGGATGTTCACGTTTCAAGAGCGTGCTTGGTCTGCCTAGATTCAGACTGATAGATACCATATTTGATTGTCTGGAGTCTGTGAGCTCGTTGAAGGTCAGCACTTACCGATTGTTAACTAGTGATAACAACCGGAACTCGTTCGATTTTTTTCATAAGTTGTAAAGGAAATACTTAGAAACATAATTCATTGATTGTTTATCGTAGGTAATTTATGGTCTTATGGATCGGAACGTATGGACACAGAAACAGTGTTACGCTTAAGGCTTTAGCAGAAATAAGCTGTAGTTCATAGAAAAGAAGTCACAAAAAACACATTTTAAAATAACAAAAACAAACAACTGCACTAGTTACTCAGATACCGCGTTCGGCGTTCAGCGTTAAAAACAAATGTAACCTATATGTTATACCTAATATAGTTACCTATATGTCTGGCCTTATAGGGCCTCGAATTTCGCGGCAAAAAGTTGCTGTAACTAACATTTTGCATGACGTTTGACACGATTGTTTCGTAACGCTCGGGTAAAAGGTCAATCGGACATTATTTCCAAATCTGCTCCATTGTTTTCGATTCCAAGCTTTTAAGTACATACTACATACGGTTGTCAGTCCGGCCAATAAAAGGCTAGCCATCAAACTGAATAATATCGAACATGAAGTCCTGTCATATCGTGCTCGTGTACCGCGCCTACACGATGCAACTTTTTGTGCTGCCAATAAAAAACATTTGTCTCCTGTCACCCACTTGACACGAACACTGATTGACTGACAGACAGTATTCTTAGACCGGCAGATACTTGATCGCCCACCAACGATTGTCTATTTGTTTTGTATGGGATTAAGACTTGTCAAATGTTTAATCGTGAATCTGTTTGGCACAATGGTCACGTATTATCAATTAGTTATGGTGAGTTTGATACGACATGCTTATATATGGCTTTTAATATTGTAGGATAGCTTACAATATTAAAAGCCATATTATAAGCATGTCGTATTAAACTATTTGATGTAATGTATGTATGCGCAGACCATAATACAATGAATGTTTTTATGGTTATACCCTTATTTAACCCCTTTAAGAGTAGAATCTTGTCAACCCATTATTGTCCCACTGGTGGGTACGGGTATTCTCTCAGCATGAACGAGTTATAGGCCATAATCCACCACGCTTTCCAAGTGCGAATTGGTGGACAAAAAAAATAAAATATAAAGAGTAGAATATTTATACCTAAGTCATATTATTCTGGGTAGTCCACATCATAAAATGTCCTAGCTTTAATAATGTAGACTCCGCAATGTCTTGTTAAAAGTGTATGCTTTTATATGCATACATAGGCTATGCATTTTATATATAGCTTATGTTTGTATATAAACTGATCCGGCGAACTTTGTTCCGCCTAAAAGTCAAAAAACTAAAATTATCAGTGTCACACCACCATGTTATGCATGTATTAAACATAAAAACCTTCCTCTTGAATTACTTTTTGTATTAAACGTATTGTATTAGCGTAGTTTTAAAGATCTAAGCATACATAGGTACAGACACAGACAGCGGGAAGCGAATTTGTTTTATACTATGTAGCGATAGTGAAGTATATATTTTAGACATACACTGACAGACGCAAGCACACAGACAGAACACACACATATATCGCAATCGGATTTATCTTAAAGAGGGGAGGATTGACGAGACTGTACTAAAAGTTTAAAAAGATTTAAAGATTTATTTAACAATTTAAACATATTTACAATTGTAATGTTCGTAAACAGCAGCAATAGTGTTGAACTGTGTCGCTACTATTTACGCCCACCTCGGAGTACTTCACAAAACTTAGGAAACTAATGTTAATACTTAGATTAGCTGTATTATATTATGTATAGTAGATAAGGTGTATGCGTGTTTGTATTTGTATGTGTATGTGTGTGCTCAGCATAAGTGTGTTCGAGTTTGTTTGTGTGTGTGTAGGTGTGTGTGTGCAATTGTGTGTTTATATAGTTGTTGGAAGGAGGCGCGTTTATCGTGCCTTTGTTTGTTGTGACGGCAACCCTGACGGGTCAATGTCGGCTACAATTATGTCCGTGACTAGCAACGCTGGGTTGGAACTGAAACCTGAAAATGTAGGGTCTCCACTTGGGAAGAATTCAAGAAGTTCCTATTGGGTAGAACCAGTGTAGTTAGACCGTGGAGGTACCGCCGCCACGCCTATTTCTAGCGTGAAGAAGCTATTGTTTTCCCCGTGGAAACGAGTAGTAGACGGTTCACTTTTAGATGTGACGACCATCTTAGTGCTCGATAGCAGCAACGCAACTGTAACTAACTTCAGATTAAACCTATGATCGACACAAAGATGTTCATGGCCGGCAGTGGTCACTTACCTTCAAGTGAACTAACTGCATGCTCGCTTGCTACTTCAGTATTATAAAGAAAATGTTGAGAAGATAGCTCATGAGAGGGTTTTAACTTTTAATTATGATAAGTCTAAGTTCACGATTGAAACATTAAAAAAAAAAACAACATGCGTGATACTATACAAGCGATATACATATTATCGCCCACGTTTTGTTCTTGTTTATTTTATTTATAAAAATAGTAACATTATATTTAGGCATCATGATAGCTGTTATCTTAAGTAAGTGATTATAAATCAAACATGATGCGTGTTTAACATGATACATGTAATTGTGCCACGTGCGATAATAATATATGTGTAGTTTTTTTCCACGATTACAATGAAGCTATTTATATTTCAATATAAAAGTACGTCTTATCATCGCCAAAATGTTATCATTGATAAATGATTAGTGTCGTTGTATAGACATCTACTAGTGATGTAACGATTGTCATTATTCGGGAATGCGAATGTGAATATCCCTTACCGACATTCGTGAATGCGAATATCCCTTACCGACATTCGTGAATGCGAATATCCCTTACCGACATTCGTGGATGCGAATATCCCTACCGACATTCGTGAATGCGAATATCCCTTACCGACATTTGTGAATGCGAATGTCGTTTTTTTTCCAATTTTTGGTATAGGAGGCTGGAGGATGTAAAAATGACGACCGTTTTTTTTTTCATCTGACTGAAGTAGCAAACCAGCATGCAGTCCACCTGATGGTAAGTGGTCACTGCCGCTCATGGACGTCTATAATCAACTTCATACAGAACATGGGTTCTATCTGAAGTCAAACACAGATGCGTTGCTACTCCCGAGGACTATGATGGTCGCCTCATATAAGAGTGTGCCGGCATCCACACCCTTCCATCAAAACGCAAGAAATGCTTCACGCTAGAAATAGGTGTGGCGGTGGTACTTTCCCAGTCGAACTACACTGGTTCTACCTTCCGTTTTTTTTAGATCACCAAACTGCAGTTCAATTTCAATTTAGATAGATTTGGGGACTTTCTTTTGCGTTTCAATTCAATATTCGGAAAACATTCGCACCAATTCTTGCGAATGCGAATACTCGTTACGTCACTATTATCTACTATCAATAAAACGTACTTGTCTGATATGATCTGTGTATTATAATCAAATTGTTCTGAAATAATTTAAAATAGCAAAAAAGTAATTTATTTAAAACATTATTAATTATCTCACATATCAAATTACCTTAAAATATAATAAACTGAATACGTTTATAACATTGTTATCTTGCTAATTACACGCATGTAGGATTTACATAAAAGCACTGATAATGTTCATGCATAGATGCGTGTAGACGCTGATGCGAACACATGCGCACAAACATTTGTTGTTCGGATGTCAACATGTGGGACGGATAGCGCGTGTAGGTACATTCGAACTATAAAAAAATGAGGTGGTGATTTATGTACAGCCTAATTTTTGTATATTGTTCTATAAATATAAAAAAGAGTGTGTATGTCAGCTCCGACGCACGACTGCAATTTACTCGCATCATCCCATTCACAGAGTATTGACATTACTTATCTTAACGATTTACTATTTTAAATACCATTGAGATTTCGGTAAAACGTAATCACGAAACCTATGCCTACTATCCACGCGTACTGATAAAATAGTTCTAAAGTTTTAACTAAATGGCGCTATACTCCATAAAAAAACGTAACGAGGTCATCCATCAGTAGATTTTACTCCTCACGTTTTTCTCATACCGGGTCTTTATATATGCAAAACGATTCTTAAGGAGTAAACTGCAATAAAGAATCAAATTGAAATTTAAATGTTGGTATTTTATACTTTGGTTAAAATAGTGTACAATCATCACTGTGGTAAACGAGCAGTTACGGAGTTAGAAAATGTCAATAAATAATGTATCCTGATGTTGAATGTGTTCAATATTTTTCTGCACAGTAGACACGTCGTATGGTATTGATTTATTTCAAGTTTGTATAAAGACAATAAATCTAGGCATCCAACTAAAAGTTAATAATTCATGTAAGTCGTATTTCAGGCGAAAATGAAAAAGAAATCTGTACATTACAAATACACGACATAAAACACGTACAAAGTTGATATTCCACAGACAGCAACTAATCCCGGCTGATGAATGGCCGCCGTTAACTTTACGAGCGGCATTAACCCAATTGATAATATTAAACCAAACAATATTTTCGGGTACGCACAGCTCGTATAAGTCCTGCCCACACTACGCGATCAATTTTAAAAACCATTTTTATGGTTTTGTTTTTTTTGCTTATGTAGAAATAACTGAGATTTTTTTGTTATCTAGAAAATGACTGAGCAATTTGTTGTAGACTTTAAACGACCGGTCGAAGGTCAAGTCATTAGATGCACGGTGATGCTTGCGCTCGTAGTCCGAAACGACCTTAGGCAACTACAATACTGTGCCACACAGAACACTTCATTTTGTTACATAGTATTTATTACACTTCGTGCTTCTATTCCGGCGGCAATACCCTTTTCTGCTTAATATTTTTTGCGGCGGCAATTTCTGATTAATAACAGCAATGTTAAGCGTTGCTGTGTTTTGATTTCAAGTGTGGTAAAGGAGAGTTATCTGCGGCGATATAACTTAGTCCTCAAGGGTAGCGACGGATGTGTAGTCAAACTTAGGTATCAGTGTGATTGCATTTGAGGTTGATTACAAATGTCCGTGGGCGGCGCTGGCCCCTAACTATCAGGTGGAGTGCATGCTCATTGTTTATATCAGCATGATATCGTTATCCCATTATTCTCCCACTGCTGGGCATGGGTCTCCTCTCAGAATGAAAGAGTTATAGGCCATAGTCCACTGCGCTGGCCTAGTGCGAATAGGTGGACTTCATACATCGCCGAGAACTTTTTTCACTTCACCAAAAATCAGTGATAAGTAATTTCTCATACGCATATAATTCTAGAAAACATCAGCATTAAAAAGTACCTACATTTCGTCCAAGAAATCGTATCAAAACTGTAGTCCAACATAACACGGGTACTCTGATGAGTATTGAGTAAGTATGTGATGTGCATATCCGCTGAATTTATAGAATATCTGATCACTAATAACTTAGGATTCTGGGATCGGTCTCCGACCAAAATAAGAAATTAAAATTGTGATACATATCTATTAATCGTTTCATGTATGTACCTTAATGGAGTTAAACTGCCATTATTATGTGCAGCGCATCCTATATTCAGTCTATCTTCATATCAAATGCATCGAGTCGTTTCAACTTAGATTATTTTCTTCTAATCTCCATGAGACGATATGTGGTATAAATATGTACAGGTAATAAAATAAATCGTCCCCACCTCTCGGCAATATTCTCTATCATCGCATCTCAAGTACGAAGCATGCCCTAAGCGTTGGCCCGTTTGGATTTCATAATCTCGGTAATCTTCGATAGCGGCGATACGGTGGATAAATTACGTATATGATAGATTGTTTATCTGTACGTGGGTTGTATTGTAACTGCGTAGTACTATGCCGCCAGAATGTCTGGAGCCACGTGACAACCTTCACGGTGGGACAACGCCTCCGAGATTGCTGATGCGGTTCACACAGGTTCACAGGCACGCGCCACAGATTTTTCTAAAATTATGTGCGTATTATAAATTAATTATCACTGCTTTTCGGTGAAGGAAAACATTGTGAGGAAACTTCCACATCTGAGAGTTTAATAAACAAAAAAAAAATCTCGGATTTGTGTGAAGTCCACCAATTCGCACTTGGCCAGCGCGGTGGACTATGGCCTAAACTCTCTCATTCTGAGAGAAGACCCGTGCCCAGCAGTGGGACAATAATGGGTTGCCGAGATGAGATAGAATGTTCACTATGGTTCAGGCAGACATGAATAAAAGTTGCTAGAAAAGCGCTTGAGGGAATCATAACGACCGATACTTATTTTCTTTACATGCGTTTGTTGTGACGTATCCTTGGACCATAACGCCAACAACAAACAACACAAAATGGGTATCAAATATAACACAGACACGTTGATCACAGGTAGTTCTCCAATAAACTATCCGTGACCAACATCATCACTCATATAGTACGTATTCAAAGTTAGTTGGCCATACAACATAAAGTTTACCCGCTTCATAAATAACAGTGCAGTTAGTCATTAAGGACCCATGGCTAGTATAAAACGGCTTCAATAAATGTTTAGAGCTTCCAGATCTACCGATCGTAACCCTATGATTTGGATCAATTATTCAATGAGTCCCGTGTGGAGCGGCTCCCGTCGCCCGCGGGTCGGATACACCAGTCCTTAGTGATATAGTCTCGGTATTTAATGATAAATCTGGGATGTGATACCCTTAGGACATTACCTATCCCAGGATTCGGATCTGAGTCGTGTGATAAGGAGATAAATGTCACGGACAGTGTTTGAATTTCAAGCAATACGTAAATTTAGTGCAATAAATTTCGACTTATTACCGCCTTAAGATCTGCGGTTCAAGTAACATCTGACGTTTTAGTTATTTGTTTATTACGTATGTAACGAATTAATTATGACATTTGCTATGATAAAATTTTGCAATTACAAGCTAATCTTTACGGAGAGGAAACCTACGAACCTGATTCTCCATGAGGTTTTAAAAAGCGTGTGTAGTGTTCCACTTTTGACGGATAGATTCTGAAAATTTTTATTCTAAGAGGAGTAATTAGAGGAGTTTGATAAATGCGTATTTTAAAAAAATCTTTTTAATTGTCTGTTTAATGAAATCAAATCACATTTGGACACACACGGAATTGCTGTGCTCTTCTTTTTTGTTGTACTCCAAATAACTATGGTCAAACTTACAACTCGGTACAACACAATTATATCATTAACTAGCGATCCCAGCGAACGTCGTTCCGCCTAAAAGTCAAAAATCTAAAATTATCAGTGTTCTCCATTATAATATGCATTTAATATACATAAAAATCTTCCCCTTAAATCACTTTATCTATTAAAAAACTTGCATTAAAATACGTGGCATAGTTTTAAAGACTTAAGCGTACATAGGGACAGACAGCGGGGAGCAACTTTGTTTTTTACTGTGTATGTAGTGTTTAAGGGCCGGCACTCATATGACGGAGCGCAGCGCAGCGCATTTTTTGCTGTCAAACTATTATCGTCATTGTCCCTTTAGAAATAATATCCAAAATTAAATAACAGCAATTTATTTCTGAGGAGCATGGAAGCGCATGCTCGCGCATCCGCGCGCATTCGCGCGCATCCGCGCGCATTCTCCCAGTAATTAGCGCGAATTTCGGCTAGTGTGTGATTCGTTAAGAAAATTTCGCGGGCATGCGCTGCGCTGCGCTGCGCTCCGTCATATGTGCGCCGGCCCTTAATCTTCTCATTCAGACAATACACAAATACTCACCAATATCGTATAGTAGCAGTGTAGTAATAGTATAAAAATGGTCACGTCCAAGTCATTCTCTGAGTCTGAAATCATTTCAAAATGTATGATTACTCTTATTCGTATAATGGCAACCTCGCAGCTCCCGAGATGCGCGAGCGCCCGCAGCGCGGATGCTGTGCTGTTTCTGTACTACGATGTAGGGAATTTATAAATACAGGATGTCGTAGCATTGAGGCAGTGAGATCAATAGGAAGGAATAGATGAATAGCTCTTGCAAGTTAATTCTAAGGTATTATTATTAGTTACCAGTCGTGTGACTTTATGGGTGGTTTCAAAATATCTAGCATTAGTCTTTTAGACTCATTATTCATGTTTTCAAGGTTCACGGTGATGGGCATCCTATGTACTAAACCAGTTCATAAACTATTGAAGCGTATGTACGAAATTTCATTCACAGTAGTTTTTGCTCCAAAAAGTAACAAGTGCGTTGCGTTTCGGTAGAAAGTTGTGATTCCCGACTTACTTAAGAGTAGCAAGGCACCTTCAATCGACTTCAGATAAAAACATTTTTACTGTCTCGTGAACCCCTTATTGTCCCACTGCTGGGCACGGGTCTTCTCCCAGAATGAGAGTTTAGGCCATAGTCCACCGTACTGGCCAAGTGCGAATTGGTGCGAACTTTTACTGTATGAACTGCTACTCCAATTTTATAAAAAGGAATGAGTTGCAAACTCGTTTGTTGCTTTCAAAACTTGAAAATAGCATCAAAGTACGCAACGGCTGTTGACGAAAACGAACTTTAAAGGGAATCGTTTCTTTTCTGTTTTTTAGAGTTCCGTAGCGAAAGGATAACAACTAAACCTTATTACTAAGACTTCGTAGTACGTCTGGCTGTCGTCCGTCTGTCCGTCTGTCTTTCTGTCCAGGCTGTGTCTCCTGAACCGTGATAGCTAGACGGCTGAGATTTTCACAGATGATATATTTCTTTTGCCATTATAACAATGAATACTAAAAAGAGAATAAAATAGATATTTAAGGGAGTCTTCCATAAACTGCTGGCGACCTGTAACTCAGGTTCCTTTGACACCTATCACAAGCGCCAGGCTCTCACCAGGTACACTTGGATATAACTGTCTGATTTGCTTTGTCCTCTAACTTTTTTACCTAAGACCCTTTAATAAAACGTATGATTACTTAATTGTGACAGCAAGCAAATGATTATTTTATTTTATTATTTTATTTTTTATTATTATTATAAACGGGTTTATTGCCGTTTTTAGTAGTAATGGTACGGAGCCCTTCGTGCGCGAGTCCGGCTCGCACTTATCGTTGTCAGTCTCGAAACAGATTTGTCCGAGCTGTTAGCAGGTTGGCGGTAGCCACTTCGTCGCCGACGCAACGCGTGACACATGTCACAGAAATAATACCTCGCCAGACGTATTGCTTTAATGTTTATTTTTGACATGCTCTTCAATGTGGACTTCCTGTGTACTAACCCGAATTTGTATTACTTGATACGTGTTAGCTGGGCTGCGGGACTACGATGCGCGAAGTTATTGGGATTGTCGTTTTCACATTCAATTATTAGGGGTTAGTTGTAATAAGTAATTGGTACCGAAATGAACGAATGGCCAAGTCTTTGTAGGTTGTGTGCGTTTAATACAAACGTAAAAAAAATCTTGTTTCAGAAAAATGTGGCGACACGTAGATTAAAGATCGAGAATCTAAAAATCTACTGCCGAAAAGGAAGAAAGGAATTTGTGGAAGTTTAGTTTCAGTTGAAAAAAGCCACCACGGAATAGACGTATTCATAGGTGTAGTCCATATTGTAGGGCTGCATTTTGTATTTAATAGAACCGTTTTCTATTTACAAACAACTAAAATTGAATGTCTCAATTTTGTGATCGCAAGGACATGTTTACGTAAAAATAAGTTCTAATCACATAATTCCGTTGACTCTCCGCCCAGACGGTTTCCTCTCCCGGCGATAACGGCCGCGCCCCTATAATTAAGATTATCTCTCCGATAAGCGCTAATCGCAACTGCGCAGTGTTCGGTGGAAAATTCACGAAATTCGTGAGCGATTGCGTAAGAACAAAGAACGGTTCCCGTTGACACGTTTATCTGGTGTGTTATCACGCTAAGACAAGCCCGGTGCCTTATTCGTTACGACCACAGTAGACTTATTAGACCAGTAGGGAAACTGCATATAAGCGCTCGAAAACAGCACACTCACACGAACATCGCATCGACGAGGCCGCTACTGAAGCACCGCGATAACCCCATAGCGGCCTCGACGATGCGATGTTTGTGTGAATGTGCCGTTTTCGAGCGCTTATAGGCAGTTTCCCTACTGGTCTAATATGTCTACTGTGGTACGACTTAGTACGTAAGGCCCCGGTCGCGTTATAGTATACACTAGACTTGGGCGTTTTAACATAGAACAGTTAATGTATTTCATTATAAATTTCTAACAACAACAATCATTGTTTATTTTCAACAAATAATGTTGTAATATTTATTATTTATATTCGTATGCGTCGGTTCGACACGACTAGCAGACTCAGCCGACAGGCCGACACTAGCCGACAATGACTATGTTGTATTGTATTAACTCAAGGTCAAAAAATAACGTTGGCGAAATTCACATCGTAGATCGTCACACAAATATGAACTTTAACGTGCACTAAACAAAAGCAAACTTGACTTGTATTAAAATACAACAGATTATTTTAATATATCGTTACACAAATATGAACTTTAACATGCTATAAACAAGAGCAAACTTGACTTGTATTAAAATACAACAGATAGTTTTAATATGTCGTTACACAAATATGAACTTTAACGTGCTATAAACAAGAGCAAACTTAACTTGTATTAAAATACAACATTTATAATTTAATTTTATATCCGTTTGAAGATAGAATCATTTCTTCGTTATTATTTTCATTAGAAAGTTTGTTTTGATGGAGAACGAACGTTGCGTCGGTGTATAAAAAAGTAATAAATAGACTTTGTAAGTAATATGTATAATTCTGTGTGTGTTTAAATGTGACTATGTAAAAAATACTTAAAAGTTGTATTATAATTGTAAAAAATGTTGCGGGGAAGAAATACCGTCGTTTAGAATTATTTTACTGTGGACAATTTTAATGATATAAAAACAGTTTGTAAATATTGTAAGCCGTGAAGAGGGTAAATTAGAAAATGTAAATACATGTAAATATCTAACCAAAATTTACATAGAATCAACCAACTTTCAACTACGCCTGCATATCACTTATCTATATCTATACTAATATATAAAGCTGAAGAGTTTGTTTGTTTGTTTGAACGCGCTAATCTCAGGAACTACTGGTTCGAATTTAAAAATTCTTTTTGTATTGAATAGACCATTTATTGAGGAAGGCTTTAGGCTATATAACATCACGCTGCAACTATTAGGAGCGAAGAAATAATGGAAAATGTGAAAAAAACGGGGAAAATTATTCATCCTTGAGGGCTTTCGTTGCGTGCGCTGCGAAAACGGTACAAGATACCAAAAATATATGTATGAAAGAATTATTTCTCTTGAAATGATCTAAAAAAATGTCCGCGTCAGTATGTGTCTATCTTTTAAGATTAACTCACGAGAACCGTTTTCATGGTAATAAAATTCGGTCGAAATTAGTTAAGAGTTGTATCAACGTAATAATATTAATCTTGTCCAAATAAATGTGTTGTTGATTAAGAGTGTTTAATTGTGAACAAAATTGTCTTTGACATCACTTAATTTCAATGAACATCTTAGAAGATATGACAATTTTAAAATAACACCGATATAAAATTCAGCCGCGCCGCATGATGTGCAAAACATGACGCTGCAAGGAGGAGGGGCGTTGCTTGCGAGGGATGCGGAGAGAGGGGTGAAAATATAACTAAAAATATAACTTACGCAGAAGTACTCTAAAATAATTATGTTCTTTTCAAAACTAAATTGTCTAAAATAATAATAGAAAATGAAACGGACAAAGTCGTGGGTATAAGCTATAATTTATAAAGCTGAGGATGTTGTTCGCAAAAATAAATTATGCCCAAAATACCTATTCCACGCGGACGAAGTCGCGGGCACAGCTAGTCATTTATAAATTGTGATATTAAAACAATACTTATACATTTATATGATAATAACACGCATATAATATATTCTGCCTGACACTCCTAAGCCTTTAACAAGTAGGAACGAAAGTTCATTGAAATCAAATCAAATCAAAACCAAACTTTTTTTTCACGTTTTAAAACATGCAACACTAAAAAACTATGTTATTACCTACTGCTGTGCTATAACTTTTGTTCTGATGTATACTAAAATGTTATAATCGCATTTTAACATAAAACGTCTGGTGTTCAATACGATATAATATAATAATAATGACAACATTTTAAAATAACAATTAGAAAAATATAATATAATGAATAATACGATATGAAAATACAGCAATAACGCCCAAGTCTAGTATACACTAAGATCATATAACTATATCAATTATTTTTACCTGAACCTAACGTTAAGGCGGGCTATCTGATGGAAAGCAGTCACCGCGAGCTATTACATTTGCAACACCAGAGGAGTCGCTAATGCATCCCACGCTTTGGAGGAGAGCTCTTTTTGCATCTATCTTCTCAGAGGGAATCTTATTTTTGCACATTTGGGGCAGGAAAGAGCTGACCGAATCGTGTAGGGGTCCGGTAGATATATAACTATAAAAATGTATTTAGATTGAAAAACCCAAACGTGAATGTCAAGCAGCCTTATCTAGGTGGAATGTCGTTTTATTTAACTTCTAAATTTTAAAAACGTGAAGCGTGATATCTGCACGTTTTGAATTGTTAAAATACGTGCCTTCGGTTAGCGTATTTGGAGAAATTTGATGACAAACTTTTGACAAACAATGTAAAGTAGAGTAAAGAAGTTTTGTCTTCTCTAGTTTTCTTATTAACTGAATTTAGTTTTTGAGAAGAAACCTCTTTATAATTCTTCTTTAGCGCTTCGTTTAAGTTAAAAGATTTAGTTTTGAGCAAGTTATGACGTAACGCTTTATCAGCAAGGTATTTCGTGGGTCATAGAGTATTGTGCCCCTAATTGAGTCATCAGGGCAAGTAGAGCTAGTTTCGATAAGATGTTTTCTTGCTCTTGTTCAAAGAACTTTTTGTCTTTTTCGCTGCTAGTAAAGAAGTTCTAATTGTAAATATTTAAAAATTACTTAGTCCATTCCGATGTCATATTTTACAATCCGTCGAGCCATTCGGTCTGTGGCGCGTGCCAAAGACATGAACATACATACAAACACAGACTCACGCTTTCGACACTCATAGCTCCACTCGGATTTTCTCGTGTGTCGTGGGTACCATGGACACACACGAGACGAATACACAAACACCCAGTCCCAGAACACGGATCTAAACTCATCATTCAGATTCTTGTCTAGCCGGGAATCGAACCCTGGACCCATTGCGCGTCAGACTGGTATGGTAACCGCCCCGCCATGCGGGTCGTCAAATACACACAAACATATTTACATACAAATATACATATGCTCGAAGAAAATTGCCCTTCGTAGTTTGAGTAAAAATTATTTATAAGGGGTACGTCTATGTACGGTGAATTGACCTCTTGGACGGCATGATTTTTTATGTAATTCACGACAAGCGCTCATGTAAACACGATCGCCGCGTTTCCGTGCGTCGTCTATATATAGCGCGTGCGCTGAATGTAGTGAGTGACACGTACTTTGTCGTTATCGGCTCGCGTTGGAGCGCAATCGATCCCGATTCCGCGAATTCTGTTCATTCATTCATAAATAGAGGTATACATACGATAGTGGGTATGTTGGTGCTGGAAGTAAAAAGTATGGAGTTAATTAAAGGATTCTGTGAAATAAAAGTATTTTTCTGGTACAATTGGTTATTGTTTCATTGCCATGTAAAAAAGAAAAACATGATTGTAATTATATAAAAAAAAATAGATATAAATAAGAAAAAAGACAAACCCGCTGAGTTTCTTGCCGGATCTTCTCAGTTGAGGTCGTATTCCGATCCGTCGGTAGTGTAAGAAAAAAAATGTAACTGACTATTTGTAAGTGCCCCCGTAGGCGTATACAAAATAAGACATTTCATTTCATTTTATTTAAGTAGTCCATCAATTCGCACTTGGCCAGCGCGATGGACTATGGCCTAAAACTATCTCATTCTGAGAGAAGACTCGTGCCCAGCAGTGGGACAATAGATTTAAATGGTATTTTTATATTTACTTGTTGACATATTTTTTTTTTATAATTTCGTGGCAGGCCCCGTCTACCTTTTTGTTAAATACATCTTTAAAAAAAGAATCTCGAGAATAATAACTGTTTATATAATTGTTGGGTTCTGTCGATATTTGTTAGTCCTTTACTTTAGTTATGTTGTATCTTATCTCAAATAATATATAATGTGAACATTTGAAAACCCTTCTGACATTTTTATCACAAATTCTTTACAATTTTTACAATTATAAGTTCGCGTGAAACGATGAATCACAAGATATGTATTTGAAAACATCGCTTGACACTATTGACTAATTATTTATCAGGGGCCGATACAAGAACGTGGCCGTTTCGCCAAAACGCCACCATAGTACGTGACGGTGACCACGAGCCCTGATTTAATCAGTTGCAATCAATTAGCTGTGATTACGATTTGCATATACAACTGTCGTGCCACTGATCCGCCGATACGTATGACAGACAAGTGTTTTGCAAATAAAGTGTAGGTATCAACATTCTTGTGCGATGTAAAAGTGATAGCTGTAGATACTTGCTACTCAAATATTTAAAAGATAAAATCTGTGTAAAATGTGTATCAACTATCAAGTCAAAATGTCTTTTAGTATTTGGGGACATCTCTTCGTGCTTGATCTGATTTTGCAGATTAAGATTGTTGACTGTGTTACGCTTAAACGAGGCTTATACTTCAGGGGTAGCATATCATCTGATTTTACGTAGGATCCTAATATCATGACGACCCGCGTGGCGGAGTGGTTACCATACCGGTCTAACGCGCAAATGGGTCCCGGGTTAGACTCCCGGACAGACAGGTCTGAATGAATCTGAATGATGAGTTTAGATTCCTGTTCTGGGTGTGTGGGTGTTTGTGGGTGGCCATGGTACCCATGACACAGGAGAAAATCCTACTGTGGGGCTATGAGTGTTAAAAGCGTATTATGTGAGACTGATTTTAAGTATCCATGAGCGATAGTGGTAAGTGACCACTATATTAGCATTAGGCAGACCACATGATCCTTTCCTACTTCTATATTGTTATATAACGTGCAATTTTTCAAGCAAGTTTTTTTAACCACATTGGAACGAAATTTATCTGTATTTTATGTTTATTATTGCTAAATTCACTGTTTACACTATAACCAAGCCTTGTAATCAAATATAAATTCCCGAGTGTACCTGTGTGTTTGTGTTACAGTTAAGTTTATCAGACCCGCGATATATCTAGTGTGACCGATTGGTAGTGTGATTCGTGTTTGCACACCGATCCCGAGGTTCATAAACTTTGAAGCGTGGTGTCTGTATGGGTGGAAAGGACGTTATAGGTGGATGACACCCATGCGAAACAGAAAAGATATAGATTTTTTTATTTTGTAAAGTGTTTTTACGTTACATTTCCCTAATCTTTTAACTTTACGTTTTGTGTATGGATATCGACTTATCACTAGGGAAAGTATAGAGTGGTGCCAACCCATTATGGGCCCACTGCTGAGCACGGGTCTTCTCTCAGAATCAGATAATTAAGAGTAGAGTATTCGAAGTAAATGAATTTAAACAGGGTCACAGAACAGGGGGGTATAAAAACAGACTAAAACTAAGTCGTATATGGTAAAAAACATATTCAAAGTCTAAAATTATTCTAGTATTCGGACTCAGAAGCGAAAGTTTCTACCACTGTGAATCGTCTCCACCAAGATTTTTTTATCAGTACTATAACGATAACAAGTGACTGGCGGACGAACGGGTACTTGTTAACAGCACGTTGCAAGTTTTTGTAAATATTGAGATTCGATTGGAGTTGTTTGCGAACGATTCGTTGAACCCGCCCGGTACCGCCTTGCGAAATAATATAGATACCATAGCAAAACGAATTGCCCAGGTTTGTTTTTTAAGCTGACGTGAAAATTTCTTCTGAACCTTTGTCTGCGTGTCTATGCATAAGGTCGCCTGGCTGTCCGACCGTCGCTCTGATTGTCTCTTTGTGTATTTTTGTATAGCATTTATTTACTGAATTATTGATTAATTACGTATTTTCCCCATAAGTATAATATTTTACTTACAATTAGAGATAACTTCGTATGTCTGAATATATGTTTAAATTCATATCGAATAGGGGTTCACTCTGAAGTCAATCACTGATTAGGTGCAACATCCGCAGATTAAGATGGTCGCCTCGTTTTACAATTCGAGGCTCGAAAATTCTTGCCCATCTTATATTGACTTAGGGAAGAGACCCAGAGGGGAAGACGTTTCCAAAAATGTAAAATGGGCGCCACGTATGAAAAGGAGTCTACAACCACACTGTTTTGCCGTAATACACCGATTACATAACTGTAATCAAACAAACACTATCAAAAATATACTTTCGTTGTTAGTTGGAAAACCGTTTAACATAATTCGTTTAAAGATTAGTACGGAATCCGTCATGCGCGAGTCCGACTCTATTTTTTCTACTAATCTCAAAATGCTATGTAGTTCCTGCTATTTGATCATATCATAAATAGGGGTGATTGTTTTAGGTTGTAATGGGAAAATATTTGGTGTATAATAATACTGTCAATTTAGGTTTTAATAAAGTGATGTGATTACTTGATATTTGAGCAGTGATAGCCTAATGGTTAAAACTTGCCCTCTCAATCAGGAGGTCCGAAGTTTAAACCCAGGCACGCACCACTGATTTATGTGCGTATTATAAATTAATTATCACTGCTTTTCGGTGAAGGAAAACATCGTGAGGAAACCTACACACCCGAGAGTTCTTTAAAAAAAAAAGTTCTAAGAGGTGTGTGAAGTCCACCAATTCGCACTTGGCCAGCGCGGTGGACTATGGCCTAAACTCTCTGATTCCGAGAGAAGACCCGTGCCCAGCAGTGGGACAATAATGGGTTGACGATGAATAGTGATGGTTGGTAATACAAGAACTGCTTCACGGTAGAAAAGTGTGACACTGATTCTATCAACTGCTATTCGTCAATATTGCGTATTTTTGGTAGCAAGGCGAGAGTATGGTATCGACATGGAGCTCCTAGAAATTTAAAGTAACCCAACATAGAACCTTATATAGAAAATTCTTAAGTTGTTGATATTGACTATAAATAAACACAAGCTAAACTTTTATTTATATAGCTTTATGATATGATAAGACAATTTATAGCTTATTGCTATTTACGAGTATGTATGTAACGTTGTATTATGAATAACATTGCGTCATGTGCATAAATACCATTAAACTGAATTGATAACATCTTTCTTAATAGCTTTTTACCTATAATTCATATATTGTGTGGAGGATTATCTAATATATAAAATTCTCGTGTCACAGTTTTGTTGCCATACTCCTCCGAAACGGCTTGACCGATTTTTACCAAATTTTATATGCTTATTCAGTAGGTCTGAGAATCGGCAAACATCTATTTTTCATACCCCTTAAGGGTTGTCCACCCTTAACATTTTTTTTTATTTTTTATATGGCACAACAACGTTTGTCGGGACAGCTAGTACATATATAGATATGTAATCACTATACAATATACTGCAAAAGTTTAAACTACCAATTGTGATATACTGACCTCGTCTATTGACTTAGTCATTAAATAAGCAATCGTATGATCAAATCAATCAATCAAATTAATGGTTATTAAGAAATACTTCATACGTATTTCATTGTATTTAGGTATGCTAAAATGTAAATAAATTTTCATCTTGCAACATTATTTAAAAGGACCATAATAATCAATGATTTGCGAGTTCACAATACGTTTTACGACCCGTGAGACGCAGCGGTTACAATACCGATCTGACACGCAGTGGGTCCCGGGTTCGATTCCCGGCCAGACAGGTATCTGAATGATGAGTTTAGATTCTTGTTCTGGGTCTGGGCGTTTGTGTATTCGTCTTTGTGTGTGTCCATGGTACTCACGACACAGGAGAAAATCCTATTGTGGGGCTATGAGTGTAGAAAGCGTTTTTTTTTAAATTAGTATACAACACGCAAGCACAGTAGGAGCAAACGAATGCAATTAATTATAAGAGTTAGAACGTCCCGAGCGAACCCGCGGGGCGCGTGAAGCTGCGCATGATTGAGGGTGTGTAAAATCTATTATGTAACCTGCGTTTAACCTGCTACACCCTAATCCTCGCCACAAAAACCTCGGGGATCCAGTTTGAGTCGCGGGCGGGGCGCGGGACGGCCGGGACGCGCCACTCTGCCGCCGAATAAATTATGCTCCACGCACGATGGCTGCATCCTCGACTGCAAACTCGGGCGATATATGCGCACGAAGTGTATTTAGATTAATGAGTTTTTTTTCTAAAGATTCTATTCTATTTTTTTATATCTGACTGAAGAAGCAAACGAGCATTCAGTCCACCTGATAAGTGGTCACTGCCGCCCATGAACATCTGTAATCAACTTCATACAGAACATGGGTTCTATCTGAAGTCAATTACAGATGCGTTGCTACTCTCGAGGACTATAATGGTCGCCTCGTCGAAACGCAAGAAATGTTTTACGCTAGAAATAGGTGTGGCGGTGGTTCTTCCCCGGTCGAACTATACTGGTTCTACTACCTTCAAAGTAATTTCAATGACATGTTCAATGAATGACAGACTCGTCTACCGGTGGTAGCATGGTACGATTGAAGGAAAATAGGATGGTTCATGTTACAATTTTTCTATCTGAAATCTGAAAACTTCACAAATCCTAATTCTGATAGGATAGAAATTAAGATATCAATGTTAACCAATTAGCATCTGTCGGACGTCACTACCATTTCTCTACTTTTACAACACAAAATACGGACATTTGAGTATGTGAAGAGATCACATTTTGATCTCTTTAGTCACACCTCGGTCTACGTTACTCGTTGATGATACAACACAGACCTCAGTCCAAACTCCAAGCCAGCACAGCATCGGATCCTTATCGATCGGCTCGGCTAATCCGAGGTCGCTGGATGGTCGCCCGCGCTGACCTCCCGCTGCATAACGAAATGCCATTCGCAACAGTCACGACGTTACCGTTCCGGAGATAAGCGTGACACGCGTGACGCGTGCGCGTGCGACCCGCCTTAATTATAACCCGCGCGAATGATTGGAAGATATCTAAATGTAAACAAGGGTGGAGTAAACAATGAATGAACGAATAAAAAAATGTATATTTTAGAAAAAATAATGTTGATTTTGATTTGTATAGGTAGATTATTTTTTTTAAGAAGGTATGTAAGCATGGCATGGTCATATTTAAGTCTAATTCAACAGTCAAATGGCGCCAAGCATTTTTGATAAAAAAAAAATGAAGTGTTATTTCAGTTAATTACATAAATTGTATGCCCATATAGTAGCTGATAACGGATTTATGAAATGAAATTGTAAATAAACATAATACAACTCTAATGTGTAATTATGGATAAAGAAACAGCATGAAGTTATAGACGTATTCGTGTTTCACAGTTCAATATTTTATTGACCCGGGTTGTATCAAGCGCCATTCCATTTTCCACGCAACAGTACCTGTCCATTGACAGTGATTGTTCAAAATTGACAGTTCAATCGATTTCGCAACGACACGCCGATCTGAGTGGCTCTTGTTCCAGTACTGTTGGTAACAGTAAGCCTTTGAGGGCAGCATTCGACATTATTGACGCACTCCCACATTTAATGGAATTGCACAACCAGTTCTAAACAATGGAGCTTGGATCGATCTTAATGGTTGTGCCGAAAATAGATATACTTTTACTGCTATGTATATGCTACACAGTTGAATGTACAATCGTTCATATTTTAAATATTTTCGGTACTCTAAATATTTGATAGTAACACCTTAGGCTGTGTCCCCAGTAGACATTTTTTTCTAATATTAATAGATATAGAGTGTCTATAATTAATTTCAACTTCCACTAATAAAGCTGTCGGCGCTGTTAATCGCGATGTATTTATTATTTATATCATTTTTTATATAATGCTCTTAGTAGCTTCCTAAGGTATTTTGCTTACAGAGGCGACATGTCTTGAGAAAGTTACTACAACAGTTTCAACTTGTTTAAACTTCAGAAATGATAGAGCATTATGGATCTACATACACTTCAGAGTATATCTACGCTTCTATAGTATATTTCCCATTATGATTTTTTTAATTTTAATTCGGTTAGTCACTTAAAAATTGAGATAGAATAATTTTCACATTATTATATACTACAAGTTTAATCGCAATGTTTACATGTTTTACGATTACCATGTTAAATGAATACAAAAAAATAGGTCGCTTTCTACACTCATAGCCCCACACTAGGTTTTTCTCCTGTGACGTGGGTACCATGGACACACACAAAGACGAATACGCATTCACCCATACCCAGAACAGGAATCTAAACTCATCATTCAGATACCTCTCTAGTCGGGTATCGAACCCGGAACCCATTGCGCGTCAGATCGGTATGGTAACTAACTGCCACGCGGGACGTCAAACGTCAAATAGGTAAATCAGAGTTTAAGTATAGCAACATTATTCTAAAATCAAATTAAGCCAGTAACATATGAATCAAATGAATATCGATCGCTCGTTTGACCGTATCTGTAATACAAATCGATTCTCCGTTCGGTAGCCGCGTTCGATTGGTTCCCGTTCGAGATGGCTCCGTCCTTATCGGATGTAACCGCCCGTTTCGGAATTGAGAGTCGAGATTGCGCGTCGGAAAGTAAACATTGAGTCGATTACACGATCCGTCGAAAACGTGATAAGGTTAAGGTTTTGATTCTTTGCGTGGGTTGTGAGTAAAGCTGCTCTAGTATTTGAGGCATCGGTGTGAAGCGTCTGTGTGATTTCGTAGTAGTCTTATTGGGAACTATTTAGGCCATGCAGTTGCTTTGAGTTGTCATAACGCGTTTAGAAAATGCAACATAAACCTAAATTGACATATTTTTTATAGAATGAATGGATTGTAGAAAAGGTGCGAAAAGAGCTCTCCTTCAAAGCCGGCGATGCATTGGCGATTCCTCTGGTGTTGCGAATATCCATAGGCGACGGTGACTACGTTCCATCAGCTAGCCCGTTCGCTTTATCGTTAAATTATTAATGAAAAATCGAATGACTTAAGGACTGAATGTTACCTTATGATACAGACTATTCATATATTCAATGTTTTAAACAAAACTGAATTCAAAAGTTCTAGGTTAATGCGATTTTAAACATATTAACTATTACATATACTTCCCTAAACTACCTTTAACGCAGATATATGCAATGTAAAGTCACGCGGAGTTTTATTTTCTATTATATGTAAATAGAATCTTTATTATCGTCATTTTTTGTGTTTTTTTTTTTATGAGTTGGTAGTAAAGACCAACCTGTTTTATTTTTGTAATGGGTGGTAACTTGAAGTTAGGTGTTGTTCGTAATATTTTCAGAATATTCGTTTTCGCCGTAATGTCCTTCATGCTCAACTACAAATCATTACATTAATCTTAATTACGAATCGTTTTTCGAAAAGCATTGATACTATTTATTGAACTTTTGTGAAGTACAATCAAGAGAAGTGTGAGCGTTTTATACAAATCTTAGTTTTATCTCTACACAGTAGCTTAAACAAAACAAAAATTATCTTTGAAATTATAATTAATTATCTTTGAAATAATAATAATTTTAATGACTAATTCACACATATTTATGTAATGAATAATTTTTATTTGCATGCTATCACATTGTTAGCAGGACAAGCGAACAAATTTTATTTGTAACATCTGATATTATGTACCTGTTCTGTGCAAATAAACTATTACTATTACTATTACTAAAGTAGCTTCTCGCTGCTTGTATGTATGCTTAGATCTTTAAAACTACGCTACGGATTTTAATGCAGTTTTTTTAATAAATAGAGTGATTCAAGAAGAAGAATTTATATAATACATGTATAGTATAGTAGAGATAACTGATAATTTTAGATTTGTTACTTTAAGACGGGACTAAGTTCGCCTTCGTCCGGGTCATTTCTAATTGTATTCTAAGATTGAAGCATCATTTGTAATAACCAAAGGACATTGTAAATATATCGTAATGATATGTTTCCGGGACATTATATTACCATTAACAACGTTATGAGTGTAACCTAATCAGCTGTATGTATGAGATGTGAGCCTCTCGCTTGATGTGATTGCGGTGGTACTGAGAATGGCGTGTTGACGACCGTACCCTTAGTACGAGTCTATCATGTTTCCTCAATACGTGCATTGTTCTTGTTTTCGCTCGTGATTTCAAATTACCGTGGGTGTGGTTGCCGGCAAACGTTTACATGAGGCGACCATCATAGTCCTCGGGAGTAGCAACGCATTATGATTGGCTTTAGATGGAACCCATGTTCTGTATGTAGTTGATTACAGATGTCCATGGGCGGCAGTGACTACTATCAGATGGACTGCATGCTCGTTCGCTACATCAGTCTAATTAAAAAAAAATACATTGCAAGTTATGGCCGAAAACGAAAACGTAAGCAATGTACACGAGTTAAAACGAGAATAGGGTTCGTTTCGAGGAAACATATTAATCTCATACTAAGACAATAACGACCGTACGGTCGTACAGTATGTCGCCACTTCTCACGGGAAACGTGTGCGACCGCACAGATACAGTACCAAGTTCTCATATTCCCCCGCCAGGGTCGTCATATGCACCATATCTAACTGTAGATTTTAATTACTAGATAATTATGGACTCGTTTAAGGTGAACCAACTGAAGCCGACTGATTCGGATACAAGCAAGATGATTTTGCAATGAAATGAAATGAAATGTCTTTATTTTGTATAGGCCTACGGGGGCACTTACAAATTGTCAGTTACATTTTTTTTTTTTCTTACACTACCACCGGATCGGAAAACGACCTCAACTGAGAAGATCCGGCAAGAAACTCAGCGGGTTTGTCTTTTTTCTTATTTATATCCATTTTTTTTTACATATAGTTACAATCATGATTTTTTACGTGGTAATGAAAGTTAGCTCCAGTATCTTGCCTTACAGTTCAATAAAAGAGAACCCTGTTTGGCAAGATACGCTACACTTTGACATTAATTAAATATACTATAATAATGTATATTATCTATCTATTAATACGTGAAGCAAAAAGTAGTGATCCGTTTTTAAGATACTTGCCGCATAGTCCAACGCGCTGGCCAAGTGCGAATTGGTGGACTTCACACACCTCCGAGAACTTTTTTTTAAAGAACTCTCGGGTGTGTAGGTTTCCTCACGACGTTTTCCTTCACCGAAAAGCGTTGATAATTAATTCCTAATATGCACATAAATCAGTGGTGCGCGCCTGGGTTGGAACCTCGGACCTCCCGATGGAGAGGGCAAGTTTCAACCATTAGGCTATCACTGCTCTATTATGCTCATGGCTGTATATGCTAAGTGCAGAAAGGATTCCTAAACCAGATTGACTTATAAATTATGTACTCGTAACGCTAATTGTACCGAAATTCTACGCGGTCCGAGTAATTGAAATAAAATGCTTTGACCAATTTCGCCGTCGATTATGTTAATTTGCGATCGGCCATTACCGACCGGTCCAGTTGCGGCGTCATTTGCATCCATCACTTTGTTGGCGATGGAATCTCGTGCGGATTTATTTGGACGGACGTCAGAAACTGAGATGTAGCGTACGGGCATTAGTGGTGTAATTACCTATTGTTATTTGGACATTTGCGAATGCGAATGCGATTGCGAATATCTCTCACCGACATTCCCGAATGTTGTTTTTTTTTCTTTTTTTGTTAGAGGGCTGGAGGATCTAAATTTGGCGACCTTTTCTTTTGTTGACAAATTGCATTAGATCAATTTGGATAGATTTGGCGACCTTTTTAACAAATTCAATATTCGTAAAACATGAGCACAATTCTTGCGAGTGCGAAAGCGAATACTTAAAAACATGCGAATATTGGCAAATGCGAATATTCGTCACATCACTAATGGGCATCGATCGCAGGCATCCTTGAGATGCATTAATGTCGATAAATCGGTAACCGTTATTCATTGCGGCAATTGGCCGGCCGCTGCGCCGTGACGCGCGCCGCACGTGAACCGCATGGGCCGCTGCGATCTCTGGCATAACTACTCTTAGTACAGGGTTGCCAGGTTAGGGGTTTTCCCCCGAGATTTAGGGGATAAAAAAGTGGGATGGGGTTTTTTTAGGGGTACTTTTAGCGGTTTTTGTAACTTCAATATGTAGGTGTTTTTAAAGAGAAATCTCCCGCTAGGCTACATGATCATGAAATTTTTTTTCGTCGTCAGGGAAAAACCTGATTCAGAAATACAGGAGGTGTTGCTAGCAATTCCAGTTTATTGTGGGGATTTTAGGGTTTTTTTTATGTTTACGGGGATACATTTTTGAGAGTTGGTAACCCTGTCTTCGTATGAGTTTATAACGTTTCCTCAAAACAATCGTTGCTTAAGTATCCGCTCAAACATTGTAATGCACACTGTTGGCGATGGAATCTCGTGCAGATTTATTTGGACGGACGTTAAAAGGTGAGGTGTATCGGATATCAGGCATCCTTGAGATGCATTAATGTCGATGAATCGGTAGCCGTTATTCATTGCGGCAATTGGCCGGCCGCTGCGGCGTGACGCGCGCTGCACTTGAGCCGCATGGGCCGGCTGCGATCTGCTCTCAGTATACTTAGTAAATAATAAAGAGTTGTTTCAGATCTGGTCATATATGTATAGCAAAGTGCACGATTAAGTTTCCGGACATAATTAGCAATGTTCATTGAAATGATAAGCTAAAATGAAAAAAAATAAAGGAAAGAAATCTTTTCAGTAGCGCGATAATCAATTGGGGAAATCCTTAATGTACAACTTCTTATCTAGCTTAATTATCTCGGAAGTAAATATATAGTAATAATAGTGGAGAATTAATTATTTGTAATTTAGATTTAATCAGTGTAAAATTAAAATAAGATATTTAATTAAAGAAAAAATGGTTCTTGCAGCAGATGAAATGTTTTTCATAAATTCGTTGCAAACGACAGTAGACTTCACTAGGATTCATTTATCAGTAGACAAAAGACATTTCAAAATTCCGTAACCTTTTGACAAATCGCAAAAAGTGGTCGTGTGTGACATCGGCCACATGGCGGTCGGATCGCGATAACGTTCCCAGCTCCGAATCTGGCCGCCCCGAGCCCACGCTGTCGAGACCTTTGGCCAGACAAACACTGCATCTGTGTTCTTTTATAATAATGCACCAAACGAGCATGCAGTGTAATTGATTTTATTTTTGTAATAATGAAGTAGCAAACGACCATGCAGTCCACCTGATAGTAAGTGGTCACTGCTGCCCATGGACATCTGCAAGCAACTTCATATAGAACATAGATTCAAGCTGAAGTCAATCACAGAGGCGTTGCTACTCCCGAGGACTAGGATGGTCGCCTCATATAAAAGTGTACTGGCAACCACACCCTTCCATCTCGCGCAAGAAATGCTTCACGCTAGAAATAGGTGTGGCGGTGGTACCTCCTCGGTCGTTCTACACTGTTCTTGTTCTATAACCTGTTCTGGAGAGATGTTTTTCGCGAAATATAAATTTTGAGTTGTTTCTTTTTATGAATAAGGGTGCGTTATGTTCATCTTAATGATTCTAAGTGGAAGTTTTTAACGTAGATATTTAAGAAGTTTCAGTTTTGCAAGTAATCAAGTTAATCCGATTAAAATTTTGTATAAAAAATAATATCTTTATGTAAAGCTATGGGTAACAATTATCTAAGTATGAAGTTTATGATTAGTCAAATCTTATTTTGTATAGTATTTTTTGAAATTACGATATTCGAAAACTAAAACGTCGTGTTAGATAGAGTCAGAACAACTTTGTCGTTGAATGAGGTTTATCGGGATAAGTACCAAAGTTATCACTTAGTTGGCTTGCAGGAACATTGGAGGATTTAATAAGCTACCGAAGTCGGAGGGAGGGACGATATAACGCTAAACGACGAGCTGCTCGTAAAAGAATCACTTTAATAGCCTCGTGATTAGCTCTGCGCCGTAATGTTTTATTGGATTCATTTTCTCCTGCACGAAGGCAACGGACAGTACGCGCCGGCCGTAACCTATAAAAAAGCTCCAGCTTCCGTTCAATTTCGAGAAATACTATTTGTGTCGCTAATATTGTACGCCTTTGATGATATACGATCGTGTCGACTCTTATCTCGCGCTATTGCTCACTTGAGAGACGTCTCTATTTTGTTTCAGAGGAGACTATTGTTTATATATTTTACCAAAATATTCAACTCTTCCGGGAGGCGGAACAATCGCATCTTTGTAGCTGAATCTGAACGGGTCTGTTGTGTCTTAATGTAAATATTTTTCACGTGCACGGCCCGCAGCACGATAAGAGTGCGTTGCGTTCTCGCTATTCAATAACGATAGTGCTCGATTATTTGGCGGGACGCCGATCTCATGTTTACGTGTCGTACGAACAGTTGGCATTATCTCGGCCGGCGTCAATGAAACGCGCGCTCGACTCGTGTGCCCCGGATCGCTGGCGTCCTGACACGGTTCGCGGTTGGCTCGGCGCGTTATCTTCCACCATGTGGACTCGTGGAGGCTGCAGCGGTGCATAATGCACGGGCGCGCGGGGCGGGGGCGGCGGCCCGGGGGACTCCGCTCGCGCCGCCTCGCCTCTCATTCGCGCCGCGATCGCCGCGACACGAACACGTATCGCTTCCGCGCGCGTCACAGCACCGATCGCTGCGTCTCCGTAGACGGCGTGCGTTGTCACCGTTCGCGTTTAACAACCGCCGTGTAAAAATAAAGCCGGCGACAGACGGCGGTGTTTCGAGTTATATTTAAATGATAGCGCGGACGCCGTGCCGGGCTCGCCTCGGTCGCTCGCCGACATGAGACTCAGAGAAGACACAAGTACGTCTGACACCTTGCCTACTCGTAAACTAACGTATATGTGAGATGCTCCGTGTCGGAGCCGATGTGAATCCTCGCCGGTGACCGGCGTTCCCGTGCTTATCGGTTTTGTGTTCGTTTCGTGATTGTGTTCGCAACGTAGTTGCTGCTCTCCGTCGACGGCCGGTGGTTTCGATGTGGCCGAGTTTCCGTTTTTGAGCGGATTTCTTTAGTGAGAGGATGTACAAGTTGAATTATTCATCGTTTCCTGTCTTTGTCGTTTCGTATTTGAATCGTGTCGTAAGTAAAGCTTGAGAATATGCTAAGGCGTTCCATGAATAACCCGGCTCGTGGTCGTTCCGGGAATGAACTGTAGATTTAATGGCAATAATGGCCCATTGAGTATAATCGCGCGGGTGTGTTGGTAGTACAAGCGTGTTTATGTGTAACTGTACGCCGGGTCTTGGGTTACATTCGTCGTCGGTTGGTATCAGCATGTATTTACTGCGGTGTGGTGTTATTTCTAATCGTGTACGCAGATTTTAATGCGATCGGTCGACTTAATGATTCTCGAACGGGAATGTAACCCTCGTGTTTGTTTACATTGATGATGTTAAGATTATATTGCAGTACGACGACTTGTTGTGATGCGATAAATTGTTGGAGATAATGGTGGAGACAAGAAAACAGATTGCCGTTTTCTTGTCTATAACATTATCTTAGCCCCTCTTGAAATTCGTTGAATATTATTGGAGTGAACTCATGCTATAGTTATTCTTTCTGTCAGTTGTGTTTGTTTCTTAAAATTTTATCAATATTAAGTGTTAAAGTGCGTTCTAATTTCGGTTGACTTATAAATGAAACTGAAGAATGATAGTAATGCGTCTGGAAGTGATCTAAGATGGCCTATCGGAGAAGCGATTATACGACTAGAAATTAGAAATTAACGATGAACGTCTGGGGATTGCCTTAACAACAGGTGTATTGTATGTATGCGTGTTTTAAGTCCTTGCAAGTAGATTTTGAAATATTATATTAATTGGTATATTTAAAATATCCTATGAGCTGTCAGATAGATGGAGATCTTTCGATCTCTACTTTTCTAACACTGAGATGTATCGATAGTCCTTGTTTTAGTTTTCTTGTATTTATCAATATACATTTTGTGTCAATTTTGGTATAAAATATATATTTGGCTGAAATCAGTTTTTACTAGAGATGCGCCGAATAGTGTTTTCACCGAATAACCGAATACTATTCGGGTTAACTTTTACCGAACCGGATATTCGGCCGTATTATTCGGTTTAGCATTTCTTATTAAAAAACAATTACGAAAGTGTGTTTATAAAAAATAAAATGTTGATTTGAGGTTTATAAATAAATAGTGATATAAGTTTTTGGAAAAATGCGAATGTGATTGAAATTTAAAAAAATGTTGATTTAAAGTTTAAATCTCTCGTCAACCCATTATTATCCCACTGCCGGGCATGGGTCTTCTCTCAGAATGAGAGAGTTTAGGCCATAGTCCACCGCGCTGGCCAAGTGCGAATTGGTGGAAGATTGGTGAAGTTTAAATGTATTATTTTATTAGCTTTATTTAACACACTCTACATACGATTTCTTTGATTTATAACATAAATCTTACGAAAAAAGTTTTGTGTGGTCCTTTACCGTGACGTATAGCCAACAAAATAGAAAAACGCGCACCGAATAGATTAGGCACCACAACCGAATAATTGAGACCGAATACAAATAGTGAAAAGATGCCGAATACCGAATAGTAACCGAATATTCGGCGCATCGCTAGTTTTTACCCGTATTCATAGCTATATAGATAGACATAAATATTCACCTGAGGACTAAGTACTTAGGTACCTTTTGGTATGTGATATTAATGTCTTCCGCGGCCGGCGGCGTTGCGGGAAGTGATAACTCTATCAGACTGGGTATTAATACAATAACATAATAACAACAAGTCTTGTACGCGTGACTGAAATAAAATTAAATAAAATGGCTATGTGCGAGTAGGGCTCGCGCACGAAGTGTTCCGTATCGTAGTTCATCATCATTCCTTGTCATACTAATATTATAAAGGCGAAAGTTTGTGAGTGTGTATGTTTGTTACTTTTTTACGTCTAAACGGCTGGGGCGATTTTCATAAAATTTGTTAGGGAGTTAGCTGACACTCTGGATTAACATATAGGCTACTTTTTTGTTTGGGAAAATATCTTATTCTCACGGGACAGTCGATTTTTGTTAACGCGGGCGAAGCTGCGGTATTCAACTAATCAGTCAGCTATATAAAAGGTAAAAAAGAACACGTTTGTTGTATAGGATCCCTCTTTAAACATTAATTATATATTATTTTTAGTATTTGTTGTCGGCAACAGAACTACATCATTAGTGAAAATTTCTCCTGCCTAGTTATTACAGCTTATATGATACAGCCTCGTGACAGACGGACGGACAGAGGAGTGTTAGTAAAAAGGTTCTGTTTTTAACCTTTGAGTACGATATCCTAAAATTCTAAGAGCCCTGCGTTTAAGATGCCCTGCCAGTGAACGCTCGTGCAACATGATTATAGTGTTTAGTGCATCTGGTGTATCTGGAACCTAGACTTTTAGATTTCAAAATTGCAAGTTGACGTTGACATGTACAGATAAGTGTAGATGACAGTCGCTTGTGCGGTGGAGTGCGTGACATTATAACGATATAATGTCACGCAACGGGTTCGGTTTAAATATTTTTTTGTCTTAAGAAATTACAAAAAAATCACTTAAAATACAACTTATGCTAACTTATGAATTCCTGGTTTATTACAGTGAGTATGTTTTTACAAGAACAGAACAGAAACATTTAATTTAGTGTTTAACTAGAAGCCATCAGCATAACTAGTTCATATATTTTTTATATTATAAACTAGCTGTCCCGACAAACGTTGTTTTGCCATATAAAAAATAATAAAAAATGGACAACCCTTAAGGGGTATGAAAAATAAATGTTGGCCGATTCTCAGACCTACTGAATAAGCATATAAAATTTGGTAAAAATCGGTCAAGCCGTTTCGGAGGAGTTTGGCAACAAAAACTGTGACACGAGAATTTTATATATTAGACTAGGATATGGTTCCCGGTTTGATCCTCGGTCAGTCAGAGAGATGAATGATAAGTTTTAGGTACATAGTGTAGATACGTGTCTGTCTGGGTCTGGGTGTTTTGTACCTTTGAGTAGCAATGAAACTCAAGAGAAATAAGAGACACAAGAGAACATACGAGCGCGAAGCTGTGTTTGACGTGGACTGCGTTTTTATTAAATACTTAAAACTAAATAATGACGTAGAGTACAGTATAAATATTTATAGGTGCAAATCCTTAGGTTAAAGGTGAAATATTGTGAAAAGTACGTAAAATAACACTCTACATAAATGTAGAGTTGGTGAATTTGAAAGAGAACTCATACATAAGTGCCAGGCATAGGAAGTTATTACGATATGTCGAGAAATTTATAAAATATTATTACTATTAATAACGTATGGGCTATTTCTTGGATAATGACAAAGTTTCTAAGAATTTCATACGACGACATATAGAGCTATATGCAATGTAACTAGCAATATAGCTCTATATTGCTAGTTACATGAAATTAATATAAGGTAAATGTGTTATTGCTGTATGGAATTGAATGAGTAAGGAATCGTTGTTAAGCGCTAATATCACAACTTTGCCCTAGTTTTAATGTTTCCATGAAGCACATATTTTGTTTCCATGTTACGGTGATTGATACCTATATGATTTGTTGGACAGTATTTTACCCTGTAATGTAAACTTTTATAGTAAACAAACAAGATAAATATTTCCAGAACTCATCATACATGTTATATAGAAATACATTTGAAATCCGATTTTTGAGTTCAGACAAAACCCTTGTTATGCATTAAGTTGCTTACAGATGTCCATGGGCGCCAGTTACCACTTATGATCAGGTGGAGTGCATGCTCGTTTGCTACTTCAGTCTTATAAAATTATCGTAACAATACTCACCACAGAAAATGAAATATGACTTCATAATTATTGTCATCATTTGATTTATAATAGCTTCATTAAAAATGATAGATTTATTTCTATATATAACGAGCTTAAGGATAAAGGAAATATATAGATGGTGTGTATTTCCAACGCAACGAAGTAACGCAACATAAATTTTAACATAGTAAAATTTTCAAAGCTTTTTCATGCTAATAACAGGCGGGAGACTATCAAGTACAAAGTCTAGTTCTAGAAAAGAATGGTACATCCGAATGACGCGAAAAGATGAATATCTTATTGAATTATTAATATTATTATCACTACATAGTATAAAACAAAATTGCTTGGCGCTGTCTCTCGCTATGTATGCTTAGATCTTTAAAACTACGCTGTGGATTTCAATACAGTTTTTTTAATAGATAGAGTGATTCAAGAGGAAGGTTTATATTTATAATACATGCATAATACAGCGGAGGAATACTGATAATTTTAAATTTTTTACTTTTAGGCGGAACTAAGTTTGCCAGGTCAGCTAGTGTACAATAAATACGGAAAGTTGCAAGAATGTTTGTGTGTCTGTTATTGTCTAAAAGTGCTGTTCGAATTTTCCTGAAATTGGGCACACAAATACCTAGTTGTAACATGATTAACACATGATATAATTATCCGCGGCGGTAGACGTGACCGAAGCGGGCAAACCCGCGGCAATAACCTAGTAATATATATATTAATTGTGAGAGCATTGATGGCCTAATAGTTGAAACTTGCCCTCTTGATCGGGAAGTCGGAGGTTCAAACCCAGGCAAGCACCACTGATTTTTCTAAAATTATGTGCGTATTAAAAATTAATTATCACTGCTTTTCGGCGAAGGAAAACATCGTGAAGAAACCTACACACCCGAGAGTTCTTTAAAAAAAAGTTCTCGGAGGTGTGTGAAGTCCACCAATTCGCACTTAGCCAGCGCGGTTGACTATGGCCCTAACTCTCCCATTCTGAGAGAAGCTCCGCGCTCAGCAGTGGGACAATAATGGGTTGACGAGATAGAATTTAATATATTTTTAGTTACCAAGCAAAATTTATGCACGTTTTATTTATAAGTAAGATATATAATTACAATGTAACAGCCATTATTATATCACTTTGGAATAACGACTCGTTATCTCATAAAATTGAATGTTTTTTCCGATGCACGTAATAAATCTTTAATTGCTCGGCAATATATTCACCAATGTATGTCTTAATTGGACAATGCTGTATCGATATCGTAAGGTTAATTGCATACATAATAATATATTTTCTGTGTATTGAGTGATTAATATTTTTATATCACATATTCATTGACTTTTAAAACGTGCCTACCATAGTAGAATAAGAATAGTGGCCTAGCTTCATACAAATCGGCCGTCGACATAAATATATACTTTTTCCCGAAACTTTTTTGTTGGTCATGGGTATACTGTGCTTCTATATATAATTCTTAAACATATCTTTTTATATTTAAAGCGTATTATTATTTATTTATAACCCATTTATGAAGAGCTACAATATTACATTAAACATATTATTACCTTACACGTAATAGTATATATAATGTAGATAATTAATTTCTAATACGCTTATAATTTTAGAAAAATCAGTCGTGCGTGTCTGGACCTGACCTGAACCTCGGACCTCCCGATCGAGAGCGCAAGTTTCAACCATTAAACTATCACTGCTCATAATTATATATAATAGCAATAAATAGATAATAGAAGCGTAGGGAATTTAGCGCGTTCAACAGGTAGCCGCCCGTAGGCTGCGTAGGGCACAAAAACCCTCGGCCACAGGGCCGCAGGTAGAGCGAGCTATTCAACCGTGGTGAACAAAAAATGGGGTGCTATTTGATATTCAATATGCTGGTGTTATACGCAATTTGATTGGTCTTACACAAATTGAGGAATCTAGAAGAAAAGTACTATAATTGTTCCTACATAAGAGCGAAATTAATAATAAAAAAAACTTAATAAATTGTTATTTCGACTTATACTTAAAGATGTTTCGGGTGATATAAATGTTATTTTGTACTACAAGGTATTTCTCGCGATTACTCCCGCTTCGATCATATCTACCACGACAATGAGTGCCTCTTAGTTAATCTAGGTCATTAACTATTATAATAAATAATAATAATAATAAAGTCCGTTTATTTCCAATCTAATTTTTTTTTACATTTAGAAAAAAAGGTGAATTATAGTTCTAATTTGTTTCATTCGCTATCATTATTTTTTTCTTCACTACCGTTGATCGGAACCCCTTCTCGGTCAAAGGCCTCCTCCAGCTTTTTCCAAGCCTCTATGCATAGCTTTCTATCTCCACTCTCTTCATGCTATGGCTTTTATATTTGCTATCCACCTTTTTCTCTGTCGCCCTCTTTTCCTTTTTCCATGTGGACCTTCCCATATCTCTCTAAAGTATATCTTTTGTCTGTACATCTTTCTATACGTCCTACCCACTGCCATTTCTGTTTTATAGCATGTTGTAGGACGTCTATAACTTTAATTTTTCGTATTTAAGTCATTAACTATGTGTATGCTAAATTTCAGCTGAATCCTAAAGGTAGTTTTTGAGTGAAAAACTAACAAACACAGACATCATCACATACTTCTGCAATTATAATATTGATTTATATAATTAATTTTTCCAACGATAATGTTGCCACTAGCTTGCCATATCGAGTATATTTACACATAAACAAGACTACAGGATCCTTCTACGTACATAGACATACTGCATGTTTCTACATAAAGTTTACAAAAAACTATGTGGAGCATGAGTTCAAACGATTTTAATTAATTTCCGCATACTGGCAGGTACGTTCTCTCACATAAGGAAAGGAACTGCTATGAAGAAATCTGTGACACAAGTGTTCATTAACTATTTATTTCCTTACCCAGTATTTTCTTATGTATGGTTTTTATGTATAATAGGTACAAGTATAACATGGTAGAGAAACACTGATAATTTTAGATTTTTGACTTTTAAGCAGAACGAAAAAAATCAATAGAATCGATTATTTTTAAACGCTGTTTTGCACTGGTCTGAAGGATAGTGCACTTATGCGAGGCATTCCAACTTAGTCCCTTGGAAAATTGCAATGCAATAACAAAAAAATGTATTTTAGCGCAATCTGGCAGACTGCATTCCATCAGCCTACAGTTAGTCAAAACATCGTGTTGGAACAAAAAAGTCGCAAGGCCGTTTCTTGGGAGGCGGCCGCATTCAATTATATACGATACTTGCAATAAGTTTTTTTTTACGTATTATTTACTTTTTATTTGTAAAGATTATAGAAAGAAATAGTGGAATTCTGCGATCATTTCTATAAGATATTAAGGGAAGACCTTTTTTTTCGTTTTTTCTTAAATATTTAAACTGTAATTATGACACTTTCACATGAGGTGACCATCACAGTCCTCGGGTGTAGCAACGCATCTGTGATTGACTTCAGATGAAACCCATGTTCCGTATGTAATTGATTAAAAATGTCCATTGGCGGCAGTGACCACTTACCATCAGGTGAACTGCATGCTCGCTTGCTACTTCAATATTATAAAAAAAACGGCTTACGTTAAAGTATGTTTTTTTTACACGCACTTTCTATACTCATAGCCCCATACTAGGATTTTCTCCTATGTCGTGTGTACCATGGATACACACATATAGACGAATACACAAACACCCAGACTCAGAATATGAATCTAACCTCATCCTTCAGATACCGGTCTGGCTGGGAATCGAACCTGGGACCCATTGCGCGTCCGACCAGTAAGCGCTCCGCTACACGGGTTGTCGGTCGTCTTTGGCGGTGGTACCCTTCCGGTCGATTGTTCTACCACTGTGCAAAGCTACTAGAGTGGTTCATGTTAAATTTCTAGGTAGCAAATGAGAAAACCCTTAACAAGGCACATTAGTATTACTATTATTCATGAACTACTCAAGCGCATTTTATAACTTTGGAATAAAAACGTGAATCTGCCCATAATGGAAGCCTAGATCTTCCGACTTGTTTTTATATTACGCTTGATGGAGTACAAATGTATGGGACTTTAAGTCCACCCAAGTATATATACCAAGTATTGTAACTAGACGAGGTGTGTTTCGTGCATTCAAATTGAGATTGAAGACACTGCAAATGAAAATAAATACCACTTTTTGTAACCGACTTTGTTGACGACCCTTACGGAATCCCTAAAGAAGGGAATGTTATCATAGGGTGAGATTTTTAGCATTGAGTTAAAGTTTCGTCGTTAATCCTTAACTCAATGCTATCTGCTCTCAGGTCGTAAATCAATTTTGTGTTTAGTACAAATATCCGTGATGGGCATAACCTTTTACTTCTGGGGTCGGATCGCATGCTTATTGGTTTCTTTTATTCCTTACTAATTGACCTGGCGAACTTCGTTCCGCCTGCAAGCCAAAAATCTAAAATTATTATCAGTGTTCCTATATTATATTATGCATGTATTGTACATAAAAACCTTCCTCTTGAATCAGTCTATCTTTAAAAAACTGTATTAAAATCCGTAGCGTAGTTTTAAAGATCTAAGCACATATAGGAACAGCGAGAAGCGAGTTTGTTTCATATTATGTATTGAAGAAATAAATAAAATCACCAAACCTACAATATTAATTTGTTGTAATGTGGTAGAAAACTTAGGTAAAGTGCAGTGTTAACCGCTGCTCGATTTTATTCTGGTCTGAAGTGTATAGACATATATATGCTTTACAACTTATTAGACAAAAAAATATCCAATCTTACGGATCTTCACGGATAATGTCGAGCGACATTGCTCGTTTGGTACCTACAATTAATATTTTTTAGTTACGGTATATTGTAAGATATACGCATGTATATGATACGTTAGTATTGCTTCACCTAACATCATAATAGACCTCTCAAGAACCACGACAAAACCTACAGTGTTCGATGAATAATTCGGACGCGCCTCACCGAGCGACGACGCTCGCGGGTCCATTGCCTCGTATCATTTACTAGCATTCAATCTATATGGTAAAGTGAGTAACCCACTCCTGGCATTAATCAGGGTTCCCAACTTAGGGGTTTTTTCCCCCAAATGTAGGGGATAAATAAGTAGGATGGGGATTTTTAGGGGTATTTTCAGGGGTTTTTATAACTTCAACATATAGCTGTTTTTAAAGGGAAATCTCCCAGCCAGGCTATATGATCATGGCTCACGACTAAAAAAAAGGCCATGCTCTACACCCGAAGACCTTTTTTCGTCGTCAGGCTAGGTTGCCACTAAGAATTCCAATTAATAATTCATTTTGGGGGATTTAAGGGTTTTTAATGAAGGCTTTAGGGGAATACATTTTTGAGACTGAGTAACCCTGGCATTAATGAATATTTAGTCCAGTTTTTCTATCGTTAGTCGGTCGCACGCCGCTGGTCGCCTTACATGGTGGAACTGAGGATAATGTATGTTTAAGGTAACAAGTAGGCACCCATCAGGCTATATGTAGGTATGTAAGTTTTTGTTGGTATGCTAGGTTTCATTCCTATTTAAGTGGATAGTGAGAAAGAATGGGCCACTCGGGTTTTACCACGTTTTTTGCCTCTTTATTTATGAAATTTTGTAATTGACTTTTTAGCATTTTTAATTAACTGAAAGTTTTGAACACAGATTTAAGTTTGCGAATACTAAAAATGAAATTGTACTAATAGACATTTGTGAATTTGTTCTTTTCTATCATACTTCATCACTACATAGTATAAAACAAAGTTTCCCGCTGTCTGTCCCTATGTATGCTTAGATCTTTAAAGCTACGCTACGGATTTTAAGGCAGTTTTTTTCATAGACAAAGAGTGATTCAAGAGGAAGGTTTTTAATGTTTTTATGTATAATACATGCATGACGTAGTGGAGGAACACTGATAATTTTGGTTTTTTGACTTTTAGGGGGAATGAAGTTCGCCGGGTCACCTACATATATAGTTTAACATACTTAGTATCGTTCACCAATCATAGTAATAGTTGATTTTTCATACAAATGCTACATTGTATAAATAGTTACTTCAATCTTGCAATTGAGATAACAATAATTTACTATATCCGTCAAATGTGCGCTACATTTTGGTAAAAAATTACAAGGTTTCGATTAAAACGAGATTTTTTTGAGTATAACATACTAATTATGATGAAAATAATAATATTAATGAAATTATTTTTTATAATTTAATGATAACTTTTCTTTCACTCTGCATGGTTAAATCACGCCACAAAACCAATCGATAACGACAGAGGTAAAATTGCTATAAATAAGTACCTATAGTTTTACCTCTATTATTGTGCGTCATAGGTGCATAATTTTCACAGGAATCAATGATAAATCGTTTGTAATATTATGAGCACGTCATACTCATATGCCGAAACGGTTATATTTTATCGACGTCCTTTGCTTGTCCTGTATTCATCTATTTGCCTTTAGAAGTCGACTGCTGGATGTAGGCCTCACCTAATGAAGGTATTTGCCAATAATTTCCGATCTGGTTTTAGTGTAGAAAAATCACTACATAGTATAAAACAAAGTCGCTTCCCGCTGTCTGTCCCTATGTATGCTTAGATTTTAAAACTACGGATTTTAATGCAGTTTTTTTTAATAAATATAGTGATTCAAGAGGAAGGTTTTTTGTATAATACATGCATAATATAGTGTAGTAACACTGATAATTTTAGATTTTTGACATTTAGGCGTAACTAAGTTCACCGGGTCAACATATAGTATTGTATAATTATTAATATTATTAAGTTACTTATGGGTACTTAAAAATGTCAGTTACATCATTTTTAAGTGCCCATAAGTAACTAAGCCCATTGGGTTTTTTATACAATAGTCTCCGCGACTGGCAAACGTCTTAGTGCCGTCATTGATATTGCGAGAAGTAGGCTCTAAAGAAAATAACTAATGTTGTAAGTTGTATTGTCCTGTCGTTGCACCAGGTGAGGTGTAAATGTTCCGACTTCGTTGTTAAAAGTAATATTTGTTGCCACTGATAAGATCTCGATAAGGCATGTGATAACTTTTTTCTACGTATTGTCTTTTGTATTTGGTATATCCGTGTCCTTCCGGGTATGGTTTTGTGCACTTTTAAAGTGATGTTTACGGAATTTTGATTGTTGGCTCAACTACACCTAGGTATCGTTGTTTAACTCTGTATAAAGAAAGTTTCTTCTAATACCTAAAGTATTCTACCTAAAGTATTGTCTTCTGATTTTCCTTAAATATAGTTAAGTTAGGAACACTACATTTATCTGTACAACACTAAACCACATCAGAAAACTATGATGTGGTTCAGTTTCAGTTCAGTTCAAATCAGTAATATTTTCATAATTGATTTTGACTTCTTTGTATAAATTTAAAATATATTCATTCAAGCAATAACAAACTGAATTAATTTATATATTAAAATTGAACATTTTAATCGTATTATAACAATCGAAAAAAATCCTGGATGTCAATATTTTTTCAATAAACCTCCAAAGACTTTTAATTTTATCGTACGTATAATACGAATGTTTACTATATAACAATAATTCCGTATATGTATAACATATAATATGTACTAACCGAGCAATCCTTCCTGTTTCCAGGTCGGGGCATAGTGTGCGAGTGCGCCGGCGCGAGCGCGTGCCCCGACGGCGCCGCCAACGGCACGTGCTCCACGCAGCCGGGCGGCTTCTGCTTCGCGACCGTCGAGGAGGTGCTGGACGACAATGGGCTGGTCGTGCTCGAGCGGACCGCCGGCTGCCTGCCGCCGGACGAGTCTGGCTTCATGCAGGTTGGTTGATGTGTGATGGTGGTTGGGGAGGAACGATGTGGTTGTGGAAAATGATAATGTGATCACTTTGCGCTCTCGCCAGCCGCTTGCCGGTGGACAAGTTTTGAAGGTTTCCCCCTCGAGAACAAAAAAAAGGATGGGGATGTGAAAAGATACGACTGTTCAAAGACGACGGTTATGGAAAGTGATTAAGTAATCATTGAGTACCGCCGAATGCCTGCCACTGGACGAGTCCTGGTTCATGCAGGTTCGTTGGTGATGAGCTGTAGATGACGGAGATGGGAAGTGTCTGCTTACAGTCGCTAGACGGTTTGTGGCTGAGCGCATAGAATAGGAGTAAGCAACAATAATGTCACATTATCTAAGATACCGTCAATTATTGTTTATGGCCCATAACATTTAAGCGTCTACTTTACCTACGAATAAAAATTATAAAGATAATATATGGTGTTCAAACCAGACTATAATTTGTCAGCTGCTGAACGCTAGCGAACAATATACGGTTGTGTGCTATTCCATTCATATTTAACTTTTACCCATTTAGTCATTACGATATGCGTAGTTCATAGCTTTCATGCGTAGTATTATTAGCATATGACTTTACATTCACATTGGAGCTAATACTCTGCCCACAGTTGGCGGCCGAAAACACGTTCTGTATAAACGCGTCGTCAAACCATTTTTAATAGAATGTATTTCTCATTTCCAGTGTAAAAGTTCCCAAGTGCCGCATCAGCACCCGAAGGTGATAAAGTGTTGCGAGAGCGACCTGTGCAACCGGCGGCTGCAGCCGCGGCTGCCCGCGGCGCCGGCGGACGCGACGGACGCGCCCGGCGTGCGGCCGCCGCCGCCGCCCGCGCCCGCCGCGCTGGTGGCCGCCGCGCTGTGCGTCGCGCTCGTGGCCTTCCTGGCCGCCGCCTGGCTGCTCTGCCGCCGCCGCCGCCGCGCGCACAAGCGCCCGCCCTCGCCGCCCGCGCCGCAGCACCGCCCCGAGATCTCCTCCGGCTCCGGCTCCGGCCTGCCGCTGCTCGTGCAGCGCACCGTCGCCAAGCAGATCCAGATGGTCGAGTCCATCGGCAAGGGCCGCTACGGCGAGGTGTGGCTCGCCCGCTGGCGCGGCGAGCGCGTCGCCGTCAAGGTGTTCTTCACCACCGAGGAGGCCTCCTGGTTCCGCGAGACCGAGATCTACCAGACGGTGCTCATGCGCCACGAGAACATCCTCGGCTTCATCGCGGCGGACATCAAGGGCACCGGCTCCTGGACGCAGATGCTGCTCATCACGGACTACCACGAGAACGGCTCGCTGCACGACTACCTGCAGACGGTGGTGCTCGACTCGCACGGCCTCGTCGCGATGGCGTACTCGATAGCGAGCGGGCTCGCGCACCTGCACATGGACATCTTCGGCACGAAGGGCAAGCCGGCGATCGCGCACCGCGACATCAAGAGCAAGAACATCCTCGTGAAGCGGAACGGGCAGTGCGCGATCGCGGACTTCGGGCTCGCCGTGCGGTACGTGGCGGAGCGCAACGAGGTGGACATCGCGCCCAACACGCGCGTCGGCACGCGGCGGTACATGGCGCCGGAGGTGCTCGACGAGCGGCTCGACGTGACCAACTTCGAGGCGTTCAAGATGGCCGACATGTACTCGTTCGGGCTCGTGCTGTGGGAGATGTGCCGGCGCTGCGCGGTGGGCGGCAAGGCGCAGAGCGTGGAGGCGTACGCGCTGCCGTACCACGACCGCGTGCCGCCGGACCCCAGCTTCGAGGACATGCACGGCGCGGTGGTGGCGCGCGGCGAGCGGCCCGCGGTCCCGGCGCGCTGGCGGGCCGCCGAGCCGCTGGCCACGCTGGCGGCGGCCATGGCGGAGTGCTGGCACGCCAACCCGCCCGTGCGGCTGACGGCGCTGCGCATCAAGAAGACGCTGGCGCGCTACACCGCCGAGCCGCCCGTCAAGCTCGTCTGAGCGCGCGCCCGCTCGGACCCCGATTCGATGTTAAGTTCCTCGATATATTTTTATTTATTATCGATTCGAATGTGGTGATGCTAAATTGTTTTTTTTATATTACTATGTTTAAGTAGCGATCGCGCCCCCCATCGATGTTGGAAATTCCGTTTGACCACCGTTCTGTTTAAATCTCAGTATTGTTAAGTTATATATTGAATGTCACATTTCCTACCAGTGAGTTGATTCGTTGTACATTTTAGTAACGTGTAATTATTTGTAGGTGAGCTTTTAATATGTTATACCTATCTAACATGATAAAGTAATCAAATGAATTTCTTCTGAATGACCATTTTTTACATGTGAACATGAACTAACCATTTAAACCAAAATTCATATGATTATACAAATATCAAATACAAATATAACATATAATAGGCATACAATTTTTTAATCTACTTCAACCGTCATCAAAGCACAAAGTTCACAGTTAAGAAATGAAAAAAAATAATTAAAAAGAAGTGCATTTAAATGGATTAATTTGATATCTAAGCTAACTCAATACGTCTGCGTAAAATTAGATTTATTATAAATGAGTATTTACGTATATATAAAGACGAAGTATATGTTATTTTAAATTTCCAATTACATGATCAACATATAAAAGCTCACCACAATAAAAGGCCTGCCGGAATCTCCCTAAACCTTTGGCTCTTAACTCGTTCTAAAGTATGTTATATTCTATTTTATGATTGTTATATGTACTACGTAGGGTTAGTGGATGATTTTGTAAAAAAATATTGTCTTCCGTTTTGATATGCGACTCTGAATGGCAGCTCGGGAGCCACTGACGGTCCTTGGACTCTCTGGTTTTGTTTGTGAAGCTATGTGGATTGTGATATTTCGACAATAAGACGTGTTCTACGTACAAAAAACCTCACAAATGGCAACTTTTTCACTAAATAGGTATACAATTTGTCTCGTATATTATATTTGAATGGACTGTAAGTACTTAAAGTTTATGAAAAGACTAAAGTTGATGTGGGAAGTATTAGGTAGTTACGAGCAGCGCAGTGTCTTAATGATGCCTTTGATTAGTATTACGTATTGTATCGCTATGCTCGCCTTTCATACTTGTTTTCATCTTCATTATATCTAACACATTCTCTTAAATCTTTTTACACATTTGTATGAAGTGTTGTTGTAAAAAGTTAATACAATTGTTGTGGTTATGAGTGCCTTATATAAAGTATCCAGTCATTTACAACTTACAAGAAAAAATGTGTGGTGATTATAATCTGATTATGTATTTGAATATGTATGTACTTGTAAATAAGTTATATTTTCTACGTATTTATGGGTATAATGTATTGATTCATTCGTAAGGCTGACCTGAACTAATTTTGCATTCTATCTGTTCAACTTATAAACAAATATTTTTAGCATAACAAATCGACGGTCTTTAAGTTTAAAGCGATAGGTCATAAATGGAGTTTTAGGTAAATTTTATGTCGAATTATAAATAAAATTTAAAATTTGTATTTTGATATGTCGCTTTATACGTAGGGACCGTCGCAATGTAAAATATTATTTTTTCATAGCCTGTAAACACATTATATCGTGTAACAGGGAACCGGCTCTAACGATCATGTCGCTGAGTCGCCTGGTTTTTAACTTCCCTAGATAAACAACCAAAATAGTGCAAAATAATAATTACTTGGTGGTGCCAACCCATTATTGTCCCACGGCTGGGCACGGGTCTTCTCTCAGAATGAGAGAGTTTTAGGCCATAGTCCACCGCGCTGGCTAAGTGCGAATTCGTGGACTCCACACACCTCCGAGAACTTTTTTCTTTCAAAGAACTCTTGGGTGTGTAGGTTTCCTCACGATATTTTCCTTCACCGAAAATCAGTAATAATTAATTTCTTATACGCACATAATTTAATAATAATCACTTATTTTGCATATAAGCAAAATTGGGATAGGTCAGCCATTTTGATAATTAAACAATGATGAAAGCAAGTATGTAATCGCGAGACGCGAAGCATTTACAGCGCGCGCGCGCACCGTGTACAGTGTTGTGTGTATATAGTAGAGTAGGATACATGTTGCTAGTTAAGTTACAATAAAATATTAAGGGACATATTGTTCTCGTTTCATTTAAACTACGTACTGTAATTTCCTTTTACCTATACAAATTCTCGACAATACCTGGATTTATGAATTCATGTAATTGATTGCCATCAGTATAGTTGTGCTTGGTTCAATAGAAAAAATGCAACAATATGCGTAAACCTAGCTTACATAAGACCTCAGAATAACAGAAATCAGTTAATTTTAATTAAATTAACTAAAATATATGTTTTATCTTTTACTTATTTTTTTGAGTATATTTGTCACCGTCGTGTAATATTGTCTAAACTATTGGTAAATCTGAAAATAAGATCGCAGACAATGCGATTGAGGTAATGACTGTTGATTTAATTTCTTTTTGAGCTTGCAATTTTATTAGGAGTTTACTAGTCTATATTCTGTACTGGCAATTCATCGTATCAATTTAAAAAAATATATTTAATCAAATTCATTCTGCTGTGTAATCGGTCGCCCAATCAAAATTTTTTATTACCGACGGTAGTAAAGACCAATAATGGTAGCCTATATTTATGCGATAGTAATAAATAATTTGGTGGGTGGGTACCTGTCAATATGTTTTGGCAATACATCAATTTAGACAGTAGGAAACAAAACAAGCGCCTGATAAGTAAGAGTTAGCAATATTTTAGTTCATCCAATTTAACTAAAGCCAAGGATACACTAGGGGACAAATGTCCTGCGACACCTGTCCCCAGCGACGTTCGGTGAAGCAGTGCGACGTTGCCGGACTTTGGTCGACATGTCCGACAACATCGGTCGGCGCTGCGGGACACAAGTCGCCTTATACATATGTCAAGCGAATTCGGCCGGCTTTGCTTGACATGTCGCGGGACATTTGTCTCTTAATGTACCCTTGGCTTAATTACCCTCCTTAACCAGTCGGGTAAAAACACGTAAAAGTATTCAACATAATTTTTATGACAGTAGTAATTCAAACAGTAATAAAGCTACTATTATTTAGACACTGTAACAGACGTCAGAATTATGATAATAATATTATTTTGGAGTTTGTTGTTTATTTGTCCAGTCTCTATAAAGTTCATTTTAATACCTAAGGACTTATGTATGTTCTCCCAATAAGTGTTTTTAATTTTTTTGCCAATTTTTCGACAGTTTCATATATCGTGGCATATTTCTTTAACGTTCCTAAAATATAGGGAAACTATACTTAAAAATAGATAGTCGTGTATTTTTTAAATACCACAGAATGAATACTTTTATACTTAATGTATACTTTTTGTAAACCACAAATATTTCATCGTTTGGTGCGTAAGGATACAGTTATTGTCATGACATGGAACCTAAAAAAAGAAAAACGAACTAGTCGTAGGGTAGATAGGTGAATCTATCATTAGTGCTTGTCAACTCCTCGCCACCGCAGTTTCGTCGTGACCACGATCCATTTAACTGAGTTGAAATTACGGTAAAAAAAATTAAAAGTATTCAAAAACCGCATATCGTGAGTACCCTTTAAGTATTAAAAATATTAGTTTAAAATATTACATAAATGCACAGTGGGTGTCCAAATTATTAGGGGCAGTACACAGATTTTAGTAATTTTCACTTTAACTGGTATTACCAAACAAAATATTACTTGCAGGACTGGTTCTTATTTTTTGAATAGCTGTACCCGCGGCTTTGGCCCGCTTGCAAGTCAATGTATCGCAGTTTTTCCCACTCAAATCTCGTATCGACTCAGTGGGAATTCTATGGTAAAAAGTAGTCTATATGTTGTCCAAACTTTTTCTATAGTGAAAGTTCCATGAAAATTGGTTTAGCCGGTCAAGGATTACCCGGACAAACACAGAGTGAAGAAACGGATTTCAAGTGTGTATTTGTGGATAGGTACATATTGTTGTGTAAATATATTTTACAATTAGACGCCTTTTCTTGAACCAATTCAGTCTTAATGGTCACATTATTAATAGTATTGAGATACATCTTTTTAAAAAACGCCTTCACATTTAAACAAAAGCGCATTAATTATAAAAATTGACTTTTCCGAAGCGGAAAATACTATTTGAAGTCATTTTGGCGGATTTCAATTTCCGAGTAAGACCACTTTTAACATTAGTTTGTGTGGAGGAGTTCCGGGAGGCATTATGGAATTCAAAAAAAATGTTGGATTATGCACTGCTTGCTCCATCTCGATGACTGTTTCTACCAAATAGTAGATCTGTGACGCTCCTTCAAATTTGGAACAAAAAAAATCGTTTATTTTATCTACACGTTCGTCGGTAGGTGCCAATCCAGTCCAGTCTTAGTTAAAACAATATCGGCTTATACTTTTTTAACCAACACCTCCACAGTTAAACCAAGGCGTATCGATTATAAAGATTTATTTTAACTTTTTCGGATTGGAAAGCACTATTACCTATACTATTTGAAGTAAATCATGAGAAAATTGCTTATTGCTTTCACTGAGCAGTGACATATTTTGTTACATGTGGCCAAAGTTAAGATCTTTTAGGAGATGCGTTGCTTTAATGGGCTAAATTTGTCAATGGAGTCATGGCGCGTTTAGTAAATTTGAATTTCACCCTTTTATTTTCCACTTTTGATTTTTTTTAATTTACTTGTTATTTAAACCATTCAAAAATATATATTTTTGGAGGGTTTAAATAACAGGTAAATTAAAAAAACTTTTTCATTATAATTTGACGATAATAAACATTCGAGAAAAAAATATACGAGACCAACTTAAGTTTTATGCATATTCCCTATTCTATAGTACATTACTTTAGTATTTAGGGTGCTTTCATGCGGCGTACGCGAGTACATCTGTAATATTTGAGAAAAAAAAGAACATACAGACAAGACAGACAAGCTTTTGGGCACTTATTTTGTGCACGCTAGATTTTTCTCATATACTTGCCTATTCCTACAACAGGGCTGCTGGAAGAATTTCATTTTGAAATAAGTAGCCCTTTGTAATAAGTATTTTTGTATATGTATGATTTCCGTAATGTCACTGTGTACAAAAATTTAATAAAAATCTTATTTAAAAAAAGGTGACATCCAAATGTAAAATAGAAAATATACTATAGAGAAAAAAATACTTTTTAGTTATAAGGCGTTACTTAAAAGGCGGATTAGAATAAGAAAATAATTACAAAATATTTTGAAGAACATTTCTTACACAAGTAATTTTCAAGCAAAAGTTAACAACATTTGAAGATTTTAGCCTTTATTAAAATCTGTGTGAAATTCCTGTCTTCACTCTTAAAAGCCATTAATTTGACACAAGAAACGGTATCAGTTAAAACGACATTAGAATAATTTGCTGTTAAAAATACTTTAAAATAGGAAAAACATGAATCTGCATACTGACCCTAATATTTTGGCCAGCCTTGGTAATTGCAATTATTTATGAAAATATGGTAGTAAATGTTTTTTCTAAACAGAGAATCACTTTAAAAAAATATTGTTGAGCCATCTGGTGTTTTTTAATTCAATTAATAAGGAGCTATAATAACACAGAAATTAAAAACAGAACTCGTAACCTCGATTTGGGTAACATTGAACATTTTTTACAATATTTGTGATATTATAATCTGTTTTATATTTATTGCACCTTGTTTTTATTAAATGAATAGTGTCCTTTTTAGCTGGTTTATTAATCTAACACAATAAATTTACGGAGAAAACAATTAAACTATCCACAATTACCCCTAAAACTCAAATTCAAAGTTATCCTTAGTTTTGGGTAACTTTGAATATAATTTTTTGAGGATATAAAATCCGTCATTAATCGAATATTTTAAGGTCTGAGTAAAATTAATTAACATATTTTTGTTAATTAAAACCAAATCTATAAAAAATATATTTATTTTGATATATAAATACAATAGACAACTTGGTCTTGCCATATGAATCAAGGTCGATCAATTTGGTGGTAAATTATGATACTAGTTTTTTTTTGATTATTTATTCCATCCATCCATAGGATGGACGGAACATCGGGTACCTTTGGAAGGTTTCCCCCTCGAAAACAAAAAAAAAAAAGGATGGACGGAACATGGACATAACATAGGCCTCCCCTAAATGACGCCACTCCAACCGGTCCTGTGTCCTCTGAATCCAACGGTTTCCCGCTGTCTTCTTCAGGTCACCGGTCCATCTAGTAGGGGGGCGACCGGTACTCCTTTTGCCTAAACATGGTCGCCACTCGAGGACCTTTCTTCCCCATCGGTTATCGGTCCTACGAGCGATGTGGCGGCCCATTGCCACTTCAGCCTGCTAATTTTGAGAGCTATGTCGGTAAGCTTCGTTCGTCTACGGATTTCATCGTTGCGAATCATGTCTCGTAGCGAAATTCCGAGCATAACCCTCTCCATAGCACGCTGAGCGACCCTGAGCCTCCGAAAAATATATTTTTTTATGATACAGGTAACTTTGAACCGTTCAAAGTTACCCGTATTACATCCAATTTCGACGTCGTCAAAAGTTTAACAGTTTTACGCAATATTCAACATGTGATACGGATAGTATAGTTTCAAAATAATAATATACAATATACATTTTAAAGATTAAACACCAAAACATACCTGTTTACTGTAAGTTTTATATTATAATTGTTATTTCAAAACGGAGCATCAAACACTTGCAACAACTTCACTACGGAAAAGGCGGTATTTTTTAAAATTATGTCATTGACAGGTACCTTTTTTTTACTTTCATTGCTATTACAACATTTTGGCAATCCATTTTACGCAGGTACGATATTGAAACAACAAGAAGTTTCCATGTAATAAATTAATATATTTTTTTCACAACTTTGTTCAAAGTTACACCGCTGTTCAATGTTACCCAAATTGATTGTACTTAAAAATGATATTTATTAAACTTATTTACATTCAATCTCAATACATACTCTTTAAGCAACCATACAGTCACACTATGTCTATGAAAAATTGCAAATCAGTCACTGACAGTCACCTTTTACCAAATAATTGTCCATAATCTATCAGATTTATTGGACAGTCAATTATGATCACACTAGATGATTGGCGAATTGTGCAATATTACTATCTATACATGTCCCTCTCAGTAAGGGGCATATCTCCGGGAGGGTGATGGTCCACGCATGCCAGGCCTGCAAACAACATCATAATATTAGTACACAAATACCTGAGTTTTCCTGTCTTTTTATAGGCAGTAATAATAATTAAGTGTGGTGGATTTATTAAACACTGTGCATGAAGGAATCTACAACCACAAATTGTAATATGGTCTTTTGTAATTGTAATTGTAATAAGGTGCCATAACAATATATAAATCATACAGTGATTCTACAACACAATACATTTATTGACTTTCAAACATGCCATAGGGATGATATTATATTTCTTTGCAAAAACAAACAAATGCAAAGTTTATGAAATTGAATAGGTTTGATCTTTAGGTGATATTTTATTTGTAGTTGGTAAAATGAAAACTTGGTAATATTATATGGCCAAATATAGCAACATCCCTACCTTCTGTCATCAAATGTGTCACGGCTGAAGTCTTCATACAACCTGCAGCAACAAAAACATATTGTTTAAACATTTGTGGATATCTAATTGATGGTGCTCTAAATGGAATCTATTCTACTTTTGTGAACTAAGTGAGCAGTTACGTAGTGACAAATAGTGAAATAATTTACATAGAAGTTGACGGAGTAATTAAGGAGTTATCAGAACAAAATGGGAGTGAACTCAAAAAATACTATCACACACTAAATGTTACGAGCGTGGCATCACAAAGGTAGATAATAAAAGGGGAAACCACATCAAGTGATAATTCAATCTCACCCCCGGGACATTTGCGGTCCGCGCGGGGGACTCCGTCTGCTGAACATAGCATCATACGACGACCTCATGGATCCCATGCCGCTGCGCAGCGGGGGCAGGCTCGGCATCGGCGGCATGGGCTCGCGCCGCAGCGGCGGCGACACGAACTCGCCGCGGGACCGCGACGAACTCAGCTCGGAGCGCGAGGACACCGGGTAGCGCCGCTCGAACAGCTCCCGAGGCGAGTCAAAACGTGCGCGCTCGTAGTACCCATCGTATGGATCCTACAACAGAGAAGACCATGTAGCACCTGTCGAACATCGAACAAACGAATGATAAAAGGCAACCCTAACGATGAACTTTGCTATCCTTTCCACGACGCGACCGAGGCGGCCCGTTTAAGGATTCGAAGCATGCAATATCGGTCTATCAGCGGTTTGAAGCAGAGATGATTGTTTTAGTTTTATGACAGGGATTATTTGTAGCATCACCGAACCCATCGGAAGCGTCGGTCCGAGTTAGGTACCGCGGAGGGGCTGTCCACGCTCGGCCTACGTGATGCGGTGGCGGTACGGAACCGGCGGTGAGACAAAAAGAGAACGCGTTACCCCAAATCCTCCCATCATGCGATCGCGTAGGAAGGGCGGCGGCGGCGGCGGGGGGTAGGGGTCGCGGCCGAACGCTCGATCGCGGAAACCGTTGCGGTCGGGGCCCATCGCCTTGGGGCACTCCTTGGACCAGTGGCCGCCGCGGCCGCAGCGGTAGCACTGCTCGGGGTCGCCCATGCCGGGCCGCTGGCGCACGCGACTGGTGGACATCTGCACCTTCATGGGCTGACCGTCCACCATCATACCGTTCAGCTCTTTGATCGCTTCGTTCACGTCGCCCGTCGCGTCCAAGTGCACGAAGCCATAGTTACGAACGATATCGCACTCGACGACCGTGCCGTACTTCTGAAACAGCTCGCGGACTTCGGGCGCGCGCGTCTTGTCCGTAAGGTTACCAACGAAAATTTTAGTGGTCGGCGTCGACGGCGCCTTGCGGCTCTTGGCCGCTTCTATTTTAATAGCTTGACCATGAACTAGCTCTCCGTTTAGGTTCTGAATGGCTTCGCGGCCGACTTGCTCGTTTTCCATGTGCACGAAACCGTAATTTCTGACGATATCGCATTCTACGACCGTACCGAACTTTTCGAACAGCGGCCTGAGATCGGCGTCCGTCGTTTTATCGGTAAGATTCCCGACGAAGATTTTGAAAGTACCGGCGCCCGGCATTTTAGTTTCTGAAACGCATACACAATTTGACGAAATGAGTCAGCAGCGTCCATGATAAAGTTCGGAATACCGAGGAATGACTAGCATTTGAATCTAAATACTCGTACCATACTGTTACTTACCTATAATTATTAAAGGAAAAACACCAAAACACTTTATAAACTAAAAATAACACAAAAATTAGAATTAACTTCTCAGTCTTCACAATGTACTGTTATGTAGGCAACAAAATGGCGCCCGTCCGGCCGCTGCACCTGCTTGAAAAAAAAACAGGTCTGCTATCCAAAGACAAATAATGCTAGTATAAGTTGCCAGGACCATAATAATTTATTAGAAAAAGTTTTAATGGGCTTAAAAAGAAATAAAAAATACAAACAAGATCCATATTTTAAGTTTCTAATATTTACATAGAAGTATATTTTGATATCATGTTTAATTTATTTAGATAAATAATTATTTGTACAATTTGTACAACTTTAAAAAAAAAGGATTTTTTTTAAATAAGGTTATTTATGTATTATCTATGGTAAAGCATAGGTTTTAGAATTTATTTTTTGTATTTTTTCATGTTCCGTCTCACTGTTTTGATGGTAACACTTACTTATGTTCTTGAGTTATAGCGGAAATAAGAATGAGTGATTGAGTAACCTGATATTTATTCACTCCAAATTAACTCTGTAACTTTTGTGACTTTTATTTTTAATAATTCATATCCAAATATATACCTATACACAATATTGGGTTGCATATATATTATAGGGCAACTAATATAATTAGAAAAATGATATATTATTAATCTTTTACTTGTGTGAATCTGTTTAAAATAAGCAGTTAGTTTTAAAACCTTACTTTAACTTTTAGCAATATGATTTTTCTAAATCTATTGATAAAAATCAAATACTGTTTATGATTTACATCAATATACAAAAACATGTTAAACAATCTATCATAGAATTATTTACCCTATAGTTTTGTTATTAATCTGTGGTCTGTCTGTAGAGTACATCAAACGTCACTAGTGTCACTGGTTTGTCGACACTTGAAGTACTTGACTAATTGAAGTACTAGAAAATAGTAAAATATTAAATAATCTGTTCTGCAAAATAATTATTAGTGGTGTAATTCTAATTTTATGTTCGTGGTGCATTGCAGTTTCACTTCGTGTTTCGACATTTACTAACTACAGGTAAGTGATAATATTATTTTCGTATTCGAATCGGTCGGTGCCGAAATAGATCTAATGGCTTACTATAATGCTCATATTTTCATATTATGATAATCGTTGTATATTTATTTCTCGATAAAACAAGTTTTAGTATAAATTGTTAGCGTAATATAATGTAAACAAGTAAACAATTGTGTAGTGCGGTGCGTTGCCGAAATATTATAATTATTCGATGTTCAATCGTTTTACAAAGGTGTGTAATTATTTAATGTTAAAAATATAAAAACAACAGCGCATACGTCCCTTAAAATGTTTTTAACGAGTATGTTTTCTATGTATCAACTTGTTTGCGGTGACGTGTGTTTGGAATAATTAAACGAATTTGTATTAAATTTGCTATTATGCACAATATGATTGTGTCACAAACATAAGCGGATTAGTTATTAACATCACACAAGTATTTCAAAAAGTTGTCAATGTAGCTATTTTGCTATTTTTAGCTATCATGGCAAAAAAAAAACGCAATTTTGGTTCCCTGCTACCAGATAATGTAGTATAGTGTCATAACACAATAAGATAATTGTGTTTCTATAAAATTCGATAATCTCTTTTTGCGTTGTTTAAAAGTTTGCGTTAATAATCGCATCTACCTCAAAACATGTTTTTACCATGATTTCTAAGTACAATAATTTTGCATTTAGAGTTCCGTTTATATATGTTATACATTTTAATCATCTTCGTATTAAGTATGGTTTAAAATATGCAGGTTTAAGGGTACATAAACTTGTACCTGAGGGGATGGATAGCTCTATGTTTCTTTCTTTGAGTATTGAAAGTTTGGTGTTTATTGACATAAGTGATGTACACTATTAGCCTATAATTTTAAGTAGAATTTCATGTTAAATTAAAAAAGAATTAAATTATGTTTTCCAACAAAAACCCATAAGTGACAAGTGACAAGCTATTTGGTTTGAGTAATTCTTCACTATAGCATACCTATTTGGCGAAACGTTTGGTGTCTGCCAGTTGTAATACGTAAGATTTGATATAATGATTGAAAATTTAATAGGTGTGCATTATGAGATGCACTAAATAGAAATCCTTTAAAGTCACATGAATTTATAATTAACATTAGATAAGACTATTCAATTTGATTTTTAATTGAACTCACTTTGATCTGAACATGCAACTCATTTAATGGTAAGTGGTCATTGCCATGCACAGATATGTGTCATCGCTAGTGTGAAGTTCCATCCACACTAATAGGACTCATGGCGGTCTTCCACTGTTTGGTTTGCACGCTTGTTTTTGCTAAGGATATGTAAGTTGTGGAATGAGCTTCCTCCTGAGGTATACCCGGAGCCCTATAACATGGGATTCAGCAAGAAAGGTGGAAAAGCGCTCTCGTTCAAAGCCAGTGATGCATTGGTGTTGTGAATGTCCATAGGCGACGGTGACTACTTTCCATCAGGTAGCCCCTCTGCAGACTCATGTCCTTTCTGGTGTCAGGTGTAGATGAGTTGCTAGCCTTAAGGATGAAGTTAGCAAATAGGAAGACTGCCATTGCTGAAATGGTACAGCATAAAAATGTAATAGAACATCAGAGTGCTAATACCTTCAAACTGTAGTTTCTTCTAAACAAAAAAGTTTCTGATTTGTCTACGGTAACTATATATATATCTGTGGCTAAATATGTCTGCTATATCATTGTCATATGAACCTCGCGCCTCGCTCGCTGTACGCGTCAAATTCCCTCGTATCTTGTTTAAAATCAATGGCGCGGACGCTCTCCATTGTCATACACGTCGCCGCGTGACCGTCATCGACTTTGTTACGCTCGCAAACCGATGAATGGCGCCCACGAAGAGATTTTGTCACATCGGGGGAGATACTACCGCAGTGCGAGCGAGAGGGGGTGAGTGCGAGTGAGACGCAGTGGCTCGATACGCTAGGGCGTCCTTTCCCCGCGCCGCGTTTTACATCCGATGCCTTAGTATGAGTTTCGATACAAAAAAAGTTTAAGCTGTCAAAATTGTTACATAATTCAAACAAAGCCAAAATGTTATTAAAATACGTAACAATTAGATATTTGCTAATGTATTTTTTATTCTAATAAGTCCAAGTAGGAAAGGTATTATAATTTGAAAAATTTTATAATGCCAATTCAAAGCTATTCTAAAGTGGAACAATTTTATTGGCTGTCACTATCAGCTATAAATAATAGAAATGCTTTTACAGGAAATGAAAACAGTTAATTTTGCAATATCAAGTGCGTATATCCTGTAAATGCAAGATTAGATAAGGTGGAAGACCTAGTAGTACTTCCTGTGACGCGTGCACTCTTCAAAGATAAACGGTCTATACCCATATATAAACAACACTACATAGTATAAAACGAAGTCGGTGGGCTCTGTCCCTATGTATGCTTAGATCTTTAAAACTACGCTATGGATTTTTATGCAGTTTTTTAATCGTCGTCAACCCATTATTGTCCCACTGCTGGGCACGGGTCTTCTCTCAGAATAAGAGAGTTTAGGCCATAGTCCACCGCGCTGGCCAAGTGCGAATTGGTGGACTTCTTGGTGGTCTTTTTTAATAGATAGAGTGATTCAAGAGGAAGTTTTTTATGTATAATACATGCATAATATAGTGGAGGAACACTGATAATTTTAGATTTTTGACTTTTAAGCGTAACGAAGTTCGCCGGGTCAGCTAGTATGGGATATATCTGTGACATATATCCCATATGTTTAAATACAATAAGATAAGGTCAGATAGGTATCTAAATGTTAAGTTTAGATTCATGTTTAGGGTCTGGGTGTTTGTGTATTCGTCTTGTGTATGTCCATGGCATCCAAGACACAGGAGAAAATCCTACTGTGGGGTAATGAGTGTAGAAAGCGTTTTTTATAAAAAGAAAAAAATGATACTTTTGTTCATTGACTAAGGATTGAAGTTCTGTACACGGAATATAGGGGTTGTTTAATGGATCCGGACCCCCGCACCTCTCAGCATCAGGTGCCAAAGAAAATTCCTCAAACAAGAGGTATACCAATGTTTTTCGATAAATTTCGTAGTTTATTTATTTCGCAATACCCTCCTTAGCATAAGGGTAATAAATAATTTAAAGTTTACGTGATCTTCTTTCGCCGACAGCAAAATTTAAATCCGTACTTTATTTGCGCTAGTGTAATCTAATCTTTTTGGCAAAACTTTACCCGTTTATGATTTCCGAGACTTATCCGCTGAATATGTGCAAAAAGCAAATATGTTTAATTGTTTATATTAAAAATTATTCTACTTAATGTAAATTGTACCTACTTCATTAGAATGAAAATAGTCGAGGGCTGCTATTAAAATTAATTTAATAGAAGTATGAAATGTTACACGTCATCGAGGTACTTTTTTGGAAACTGCTTTTAATAATGATTGACGAAACGTTGGGTTCTTTTTAGGTTTTTTTCTTATTTTTTCCTTATACTAGCCTTAAAGAACTATAACAGGTATCTAAAAATATCAAATACGTACGTCTCCAAGCGATTTGTATGGCAAGGGCGCGAGGCGAACGTTTTAGCGTTTGATCTAGGGTTGTTTACATCTAATGTAAATATTCTAAGTATTGTAGTGAAAAAATTACATAGGTACTCAACTGGAACTAGGCAGTTATTTTTAACTGTCTAGTAATAAATACAGCATAGTTTCAGGTGACTATTCCTAAAGCGATTGCTGTTTTTTCCGTACCAAGCTATGACCATGCATCTCCTTGCGACCAAGGGAGAATCTTGGGCTATTAATAGCACTAACTTCTTAGTACTTTAATGCAGTATTCTTACATAGAGTAAAAAGGCGGGTCCAAAACTTAGTACTCCGTGTACTTTTGTGTAAAGTATTTAACAGCACAGCAGGTAAAAATCGTATCCAAGAGGTTTTGACATCATAAAGTCGAAGAAAATGTAGCATAGGACATTAGAGTGGCAACCCTACAAGGAGCCGTCCGCTGCAGTGGCAATGACGTCAGCGCGATCAATGGACCTGACGTAGCTCGGTGGGGGCCGAGCCTACAATGGCGGGTGACGGGGAACACCGACGGATCTGGGAGACAACGTTGCGTTTGATACAGAGCCTAAATCGCGGGAAGGATCGCTTAACTGTTCGGGTACTTTTTGGTTGTTGTTCGTTAGTAGTTAGGGTTTTCCCGCGTGTATTGGATGGCGTCTTCTTTTGGTTCAAAGTCTTCTGGTATATTAGTTTTATAGCACAGGATAGGGCCTCCTTAATTTGTCCCTGTAGTTCCGGGGAGTGAATAGGGCTACGGTATTCTCTGCCTGTCGTCAGAGGCGACTAAAAGGGCCTTCCGGGGTTGCGAGTGGCTAGAATGGGAGGTGGAACCGTCCAGCCAAGCTACCCCGGGTAGGACCTTGTGTGGTCGCATGCCGTCGTAAATACCAGAAGATACGGTGACCTCAAATGCTCACTGGGGAAGAGTCCGAAAGGGGCATTGCGCTCGGAGGACTCTTGTTGTGTTCCGTTGGAGATCCCAGGGGGGGGGGGGGGTTGTTAGGTAAAAATCCCACCCCCCCCGTCGGGTACCTTTTGAAGTTTTCCCTCTTAAAAAAAAATGGCTTCCTTGCACACAGGCTGGTTTAGAAAAGAATATAGTAATAAAGGCTGCGGTTTATTTTTTATGTAAATAAATACCGTACTACTTCCTTACACATCTGTAAGCTCCTTTTAAGTCCTGTTAAGATTTTTTTATAAGCTGGTTGTCGAGTTGTTTGTCTGCAACGTGATACTAATTTTACGTCTTTTTTGTAATTTCAATTCTATACTGGATGTGCCTCGTGTTTTAAATTTATAACATAATTTATTGCTGTAAATGATATTGATGGATTTTTATGATATAAAGACTTAATTTTATTGATATCCGGTCTATGAATATTTTTCAGTCCTGTGCATATATCATAATTATATTAAATTTGGTTTGATGCAATTTTGAACACAGATTGAAAATTAAAAATTTGCATATTTTATTGTCGTACAAACACGGGGACGTTACATTTCTATTTCATGTATAGAACTATGGATTAACTATTCTATGCTGGCTCCATTAGCGGCGAAAATTGTCTCTTGCTCATTATCACCATTTTAAGTCAGTGTATCTGTTTAAAATGTAGTCATAACTAATTGCATATTGTTTGCGATTATGCATTGAAGTCATTTGATAAACTACGAGTATGGTCGTCGCCTAAGAAAAGAGAAACCATATAAAATTAAAATCTTCATAATAGTTATTGAAGGTAATGGATTCATGCCTATTTATATTTGTTATGATCGACTGTTTAGAAATTATATTTAATTTATCCTATTAGTTGCAATTGTGTACAGGTATCTGTCTTTGTTAGGACCGATAACCGATGAGGAAGAAAGGTCCTTGAGTGGCGGCTACGTTTAGGCAAAAGGAGTACAGGTCGCCCCCTCTCCGATGGGTGAATAACCAATCAAGGTGAACCGATGATCTGAAGAAAACGGCGGGAAACCGTTAGATTCAGAGGGCACAGAACCGGTTAGAGTGACGCCATTTAGGGGAGGCCTACGTCCAGCAGTGGACATCAAAAGACTGATATATGGATGACGTGTTTTTTAATTGTTTTTTTTTGCAAAAGTTGCCGGCCGGATTTAGCTGAAATTTCTACGACACTTAGTATATGGGTTAGAATATCATATAAGATAGTAATTAACGTGGTGATTTTGACTACCCGCGTGGCAGAGCGGTTACCATACCGGTCAGGCGCGCAATAGGTCCCAGGTTCGATTCCCGACCGATTTCAGACAGATATCTGAATTATGAGTTTAGATTCATGTTCTGGGTCTGGGTGTTTGTGTATTCGTCTTGTGTGTGTCCATGGTACCCACGACACAGGAGAAAATGGTAGTGTGGCGCTATGATCCTAGAAAGCGCGTAGAAAGGGTTTTTGATCGCAGCAAGTGAACCCGCGTTAATACTTAGTATATGGGTAAATAACTTAACCCTCAGTCACCACAAACTTAATGAGCCATTTTATCATGTTGACATTGTGTCATGATGAGCGCGTGCAAGTTATTTTTCATTTTTATTGTCCTCTCTAATGCTTGTAAAGAAGAAACTCCATAAATCTGTGCAGTGAAGTCGCCTTTTATATTAAATAAAAATATCTTATTTTAACATCAGTATTCGTGTTATTATTAAATATTTTGTATTTACTCGATGCATGATGTCTGATATTAATATCGTTCTCGTTCGTATTGGGACGAGTCGCGTGGCGCAGCGGTTACCATACCGACACACAATGGGTCCCGGGTTCGATTCTCGGCCAGACAGGTGAATGATGAGTTTAGATTCTTGTTCTGGGTCTGGGTGTTTGTGTATACGTCTTTGTGTGCGTCCATGGCACTCACGACACAGGAGAAAATCCTACTGTGGGGCTATGAGTGTAGAAAGCGATTTTAACGTTTTTTGAAAGAATCACCTCTAAGCCCTATTGCCACATCCATCAAAAAAGAACACAAAACTCAGTACTGTAATTCACATTTTCATGCAAAAGTCATGGAGCGGAATATAAAATATTAAAACATAAAAATTGACAATTTAATAATAGATACTACCAAATGACGCGAAGGGAAACTGTGCCAACGTGTAAAGCTCATTATTCCCTCGTTCTCATGATGTGTACCTTCGCGTTTGATTATATTTTAGCATATTCTTAAGACCATAGATGAAAAATAAATCAAATTGTTTAGAAGAAACATGGAAAAAATCCTGGCTGCTTTAGTAACTAAGTAGGAAATTATACTAGTATTCAGAATACATTTTTTTATCTGACTGAAGTAGCAAACGAGCATGCAGTCCACCTGATGGTAAGTGGTCTCTGCCGCTCATGGATATCTGTGTTCAACTTCATAAAGAACATGAGTTCCATCTGAAGTCAATAACAGATGCGTTGCTACTCCCGAGGACTAAGATGGTCGCCTCCTATAAAAGTGTGCCGGCAACCACACCCTTCCATCGAAACGCAAGAAATGCTTCACGCTAGAAATAGGCGTGGCGGTGGTATTTCTCCGGTCGTACTACACTGGTCCTAACACCTTGAAATTACTTACAAATTACCTTGTCAATATGCCGGAATCTAAACTTAAATAGGGTGCCAAAAAGCATCTTACAATGTTAGTTCTATATTTTGACTCTGCCTAAAAACGAAAATCCATTAAATTTCAGTTTTTTGCATACACAAAGTTCCCAATTTTCATTTAAACGTTTTCAATTTACACCGAAAAATTCAATACTTTCGCTGTATTCGACTCTTTTTGATACATTCAGCTCGCATCAATATCAAACTGCTTGGCGTCTGTCCGTATGAAAAACGAAGCGCTGAAGCAATCCCATTAGACTCAAATTCGAGGTTTATCTCTGTTGGGATAAAGCGCAATTTGCAGATGAAAGTGCATCTGCCAATATTTAGCTTTGGATTTCAATTGGACGAAATGGACTCGCGTCTGACCTATTCATCAGTTTAACAACAATTTTATTGGACTCTTTTCACACAATAGACATTATTAAGTGCAGATGCAACCGACTGTAGGAACATAAAAGTATTTAGTAATAATATTATGTTTGTTGAAAAGCTGTATTCCTTTTTTTGGGTGCTATTGACTATCTTCAGTGTAAGCGCTAGTAATAAGGTTTTAATATCTGATATAAACAACAAACATTCAAATGTAAAATTTTAAGTGTGTTCTTTGTTCATGCCTAGCTTATATGATATCACTACATAGTATAAAACAAAGTCGCTTCTCGCTGTCTGTCCCTATGTATGCTTAGATCTTTTAAACTACGCTACGGATTTTAACGCTGTTTTTTAATAGATATAGTGATTCAAAGGGAAGGTTTTTATGTACACCTAGTACATGTATAGAAACACTGATAATTTTAGATTTTTGCCTTTTAGGCGGAACGAAGTTCGCCAGGTTGCCTAGTAAAAGACATATAGCGCACAAATTTTAAAATTTTTAGCAAATGTACAGGACTTTTTTAAACTGAGGACGTATCAACTACAACTTAGGCTCTAATAAATGCTTGGGGGGAGGGGAGACTAAAAATATAAAACACTAGGAAGATGAAGTTATGGGCTACACCTTATTCTAGTGTTTAGCAATTCACTATGCACGAATAACTTAGTGATGACTAATATCGACATAAATACAGGTACTGCATACAAAAAGATACCTTTCTACAGTCGAATATTTGTTCTGGGTAAACAAGATTTTTTGCTAGTCCGTTTTTACTGCATTTCGGTGAGTAATCTAGATTACTCACTAAAATTATTGTCCGATGCAGTTGCATGACTATCGCAATAAGGTTTATATATTATTATATAGGTATTATATTACTCTATCATAAATAATAAAAAAGTTAATGTTCCGCGGACTCCCAACATGGGTTCTATCTGAAATCAATCACAGATGAGTTGCTACTTCCGAGGACTATGATGGTCGCCTCATGTGAAAGTGTGCCGGCTAACACAACCTTCCATCGAAACGCAAGAAATGCTTCTCGCTAGAAATAGGTATGGCAGTGGTATTTCCGCGGTCGAATTACACTGGTTCTACACTGGTTCTACTCCGGTTCTACTAAATATACTATTATCTGAATAAAATTGATAATATTATGTAAGCTAAAGACATACCTACTACTTGTTTTTTTTTCATTTTTCTATTTTTGTTTCTTATATTTTTCATCTCTCGTTCGTCATCTCACATTTCGTTTGACCAATCGTGACGCATTTGTAAGATTGAATATAGCTCCTTTATTTTCCACTTTCACTTCCAATTTTTATATAATATTTACAGGTTTAGATGACAAGTAAATTAAAAAACTTTTTTCATTGTAATGTGACGTTAATATTGATTCGAGAAAAAGATTTGATACGAATTTAAATTTTATGCATATAGTATGATGATGCTTATAAAAATACGTAGTGCTTGCCACAGGGTAATCTTATCTTGTAATTCATTTTGTTAACATTGAAGTAGCATACGGATAAGCAGTGCATCCGATGATTAGTGGTAACAGCCGCCCATGGACATCTGTTAACAACTTTATGGGGAACAGGGGTTCTATCTAAAGTCAATCAGATGCGTTTTACTGTCAAAGACTAAGATGGTCGACATATATTAAGTACATATGACGTATGATATTAAGTATGACGTTGGCACCACCCTAATCTAACATTAGCGTTCTAGAACCATGCACCGTTTTATTTTGCTACTATCAGTATTTGCGATTTCGCTGACATAAAGGGTTAACAAAAAAAATATATAATCGAAGAATTTAGAAGTTTTCTTATAGAAGTTCTCTCTTATAGAATGTTGGTTAAAATTGTTTTAGTGTTTTACCTCGTTTGTCTATACCACTCGTATAAGACCAGTTTTTTCTATATAAGAATTTGTTGTTTTAATAACTTGTAACAACTGCCGAATAATTCGAATAAAATCAAACTTCCTTATATCGGCGATATCAAAAATCGCGAGGTAGGCCGGAATCTAACAAAAAGCGTAGCTGGCAGTAAACGGCGAGTGAAGGACGGTCCGGGCCACTCCGGGCGACAGGTGGACCATCCGAGCATTATGCCGGGGAATGTTAATGGCGAGCCTTATTGCATTTCACTGAGAGGCCAGATTGTCCAATATTTGTTTGGCTTATTCAGTTCGTAGCCGTTGTAATTGTCGAATCTTGTTAGAATATTGTTTCAGGGTAATGATTTTCTATTTCTATCTAACCGCATTCGTAGGCGCTGTTATTTTTTTTTCTTAAAGGTATAGTATTAATAACCTTTCTCTGATAGAATGTTTATTAAAATTGTTTGGTGTTTAACCTTGCTTGTCATATACCTATTACGTATATAACCAGTTTCGCTTATATAAGAATTTGTTGTTTTATTAACTTGCAATGACTAGTAATAATCTTTTCGCATGAAATCCTACTTCCTTATATCTGCGATATCAAAAAACGCGAGGTAGGCCGGAATATAACAAAAAGCGTAGCTGGCAGTAAACGGCGAGTGAAGGAGGGTTCGGGCCACTCCGGGCGACAGGTGGACCATCCGAGCATTATATGCCGGGAAACGTTAATGGCGAGCCTTATTGCATTTCACTGAGAGGCCAGATTGTCCAATATTTGTTTGGCTTATTCAGTTCGTCGCTGTTGTAATTGTTTCTGGCGCGAGTTGCGTTCCAAGATTGAATTTGGTGGTGTTTGAATGCATGGGAGTAATAATTTCCTGTTTCTTTATTGCTGCATAATTGTCGAAGTTTAATATACCTACTATGAAATTATATAATCGTCATCATCAAGAATATATAACCAGTATATATTCTATATATAACCAGTTTCGCCTATATAAGATTTTTTTGTTTTATTAACTTGCAATGACTAGTAATAATCTTTTCGCATGAAATCAAACTTCCTTATATCTGTGATATCAAAAAACGCGACGAAGGCCGGAATCTAACAAAAAGCGTAGCCGGCAGTAAACGGGTCCGGGCCACTCCGGGCGACAGGTGGACCATCCGAGCATTATGCCGGGGAAACGTTAATGGCGAGCCTTATTGCATTACACTGAGAGGCCAGATTGTCCAATATTTGTTTGGCTTATTCAGTTCGTCGCTGTTGTAATTGTTTCTGGCGCGAGTTGCGTTCCAAGATTGAATTTGGTGGTGTTTGAATGCATGAGAGTAATAATTTCCTCTTTCTTTATTGCTGCATAATTTTCGAAGTTTAATATACCTACTATGAAATAATATCATCGTCATCATCAATACATATTATCTTTATTACAAAATAAACAATGTTCTGTGAGTGGCAATTGAAATATGTATATTAAATGAGCTTTTAAATGTTACATACCTATTATTTGGACTAACATCCAGGAGGCTCGTGTGGGCTGCTATACGTAATGTTTAGATCGTACCTGATTTTAAAAGATAAGGAAAACTGAACCCGTATACAATATGTACTAAAGTAGATTATTTGTCATCTGTTAGACGTTTACCACTTTTTATAAAATTCATTCAAGTAGTCGAACAGTCAGTTTGTTAGTCTAATGGTAAATGACCACTGTCGCCCATGGACACCATAAGCAACTTCATACAATATAAAGGGATACTATCTGAAGTCAATTGTATATACTTTCCTTCCTCCAAGAACTAAGATGGTCCCCTCATGATGTGCTCTATCATGTGCATGATGTCTTCTCAAGATTGAGCGTGAAGCATTTCACGCTAAAAATAGGTGTGGCGGTGGTACTTTCCCGGTCGAATTACGTTGGACCACCTTCGAAAATCTTCGTACCTTCCCGATTCAACCATACTCGTTCTACCTTGAAATAGGCTACAAATATCACGTATTTCTCAAACAAACGCTGCTTAACTTGGTTTATTGCAACGATGACTTGGAGTTCAATGACGCAGCGTTCCGTCCCGTCACGCGGCGTTATCAATCATTTATCTCGTCGTGACGTGGCTTGCCGACGTCTACTGTTTCAGTGGAAGTGATGAAGGGAAGGGGTGAGCGGCTTCGATAATATTGTAATTATATTTCGGTTTGTTTAAGTCGGTTGTTTGGTTTAAGTCGGTTTGATGGGATTGTGGAATGAGGCGTTTAATTCGGAATGGTCGATGGTCGAATTAGCATTATTGAGATTTAATAAAGCATCGTACACTAATATATACACCATGGACATGTCATCAACCCATCATTGCCCCACTGCTGGGCACGGGTATTCTCTCAGAATGTAAGGGTATAAGGCCATAGTCCAACGCGCTGACCAAGTGCGTATTGATTGACACCATAGACACATTATATCCGTATCTAACTCTGAATCCTGAGTGACCTTTAGTGACCTAATAAAGATAAAATTACTGGCCATTACCCATGTTGTAGTTAGAGCATCAAGTTTTCAATTGTAGGCCTATTTTTGGATAAAATGGATTGTATGTTTAAGTTAGAATTTATGAATTTTGATTTTGTTATTTATGCTAATCAGCGTCATGCTAATTTGCTGTGTCTATAAAAGCTAGAGGCTGCAAGTCCGGTGATTAATGATATTCGACAACATTAAATTTAATTTAATTTGAGAAATAATTGTGCTACTTCGCACAGTATCAAGTTTAGTTTTTGAATTGAATTGCAGTCGAATTTCGACTGTTGCGACAGGTGATTAGTATAAATAATTAAATAATAACTAAGATGCATAAATAAGTAGCAGTACAGTTATGAGTGACGACTGCATGCAATACTATGTATATACATATACATATACTACATTGGCTCATTATTTTTGTAGATTCAACAAACATGACATAAAGTTTACTGTAACATAACACATTGAAAAAGAAAAACCACATATAAAAAAAATAGGTATAGATGCTGTTTTTTTTAATTATTATAGAACGGAATACTAATATAGAATGTCTAGGATAAATAATAATGTTCTGTATGAAGTTGATTACAGATGTCCAAGGGCGACAGTGAGCACTTACCATCAGGTGGACTGCATGCTCGTTTGCTGTTTCTGTCAGATAAAAAAAAATATCTCTCCATTTCCAAACTGTTCGAATCAGAATCGGCAGCGTTTGAACACTGTTGTTTGGCCGTTGTAGGTATGGCGGTTGAAAATCACAAAAGCCTCTGCGCCCTTTAAATCTTCAGTCCAAGGTTCAATACAATAAATAGAGCAACTGCCGCCGCAGTAAATCTACTCCACAACCATTAAGATTAGATCGCTAGTCTTTGTCTAGCGCGTAACAAACATTCATCTGGCTAGTTCATATGAGGCTTTAGGGCGCAACGTAGACCATCGTTACGAGTGTGTGCCATAAAAGGCACGTGTCGAATCGTGCTCGCAGAAGGAAGTTTTGAACTGCCCTTATTTATGGCCAATAACTGAACTTCTATCTTATTAAGGAGAAGTTTGTATTAACTCGGACTTGCAACATTTATTTATAGGTATATTGCATTAATTAAAATGTTTACATGACATGCTTGGTTGTATTTTCCATTGATGTATTACATATGGGTGTATGTGTGTGAATTGTTCAATTTTGCAAATAAATCTAGCTTTGTAATACAACTCAGTCTTAGCTGTAGAACTCTAAATAGAATATTTATAGTAGTTTATCTCATTTGATAACGGATGCGTAATAAACTGGTTAAGAGCGAATCGGTCTCGCGTACAAAAGGTTCCGTACCATCATCTGTAACAAATGGCAAAAAAATCACATTTGTTGTATGGGATCCCCTCTATTTATTTTATTTTGTAGTTACCCGACTGCGTAAGGTCTTACGCAGTCTGGTAATCTAATGCTTTTCGAGCGTATGTATGTATGTATGCATCCATGTATGCATCCATGTATGTTTTATGTACAGTTATACCACGGTATAAATATCTACAGTAGTCTAACTCCTTAGAAGCGCACGAAACGCAAGTTATACTTACGCACCTCGATTTCGGTTTGCATTCGGTCTACAAACAGACCCGAATGTGCCGTAGAGACGAGCGGACTGTGTAACGGTTTTTTGAGCAGTGATTTTTTTATTTTACTAATAATATGGCGAAGAAGAATTGTAGACTATATTGTGCTGTTTTTGGTTGTTTGAATTCTACATTAACACATCCAAAGATAACATTTTTTAAATTACCTTGAAACTACGAAAGGTAAGACAATTATAATGTTTTTTAATGTACTAGAACTACCTTCTTTCTTTGTTTCTTTTTTAATAAATTGGTTTTTAGCTTTTCTATCGAATGTATCTGGATCCATAAATAATTAAAGGATATTATGATACAGGGAAGTGACATAGGTAAGTATGTGTGTCCTACATGCCATTGGCGAAGTGTATCTCTTTTCAATAAAGTACATAGTTATAGGTAAGTGATTTTTTGCAAAAAATAGAATATTGTTCGATAAATAAATAACTACATAAAATAAATAAATCATTTTAAATTTATAATTACATTTTTAAACCTTTTTTTTTTGTTGTCGAGGGGGAAACTTTCAAAAGGTACCCGACGCCGTGGGAGCGACGCAGGGTTATGTGTGATTTTTACCGCACTAAAACCCCCCCGGTGGCCGTCCTCGGCGCTAAAAAGGAGGACTCCGGGATCTCGAAACGACTTCAACCGGAATCCTTCGAGCGCGTTGCCCCATCGGGCTCCTCCCAGACGGGCGTATGGGCCCACCACTTCGTCTAGTCTTTACGATGGTATGCGACCACACATACCGCCGTCCTTCCCGGGATTGCCTGACCGAACGGTTCGAGCTCTCACTCTGCAAACACGGAAGCCCCTTTTAGTCGCCTCTTACGACAGGCAGGGGATGCCGTAGCCCTATTCTGATCCCGAAACTACAGGGACGAGGCAATCGAACCTAGAACCTACTTCGTCTCAGATCGAAATGGTGACAGCTCCGTCACAGGGGTCGTCTTAAAATATGAATATATTAATTCTTTAAATCAAATTCAATAGATTTGATACGATTTTAAACACCAAATTCGCATTATTATTCATTAACAGTCCAGCAAGCTATGTTTTGTTTTTTTCAGAAATACGCCTCGAGAGTCAAACCACTTAGGGTTATGTTACTAGTCAGAATGAAAGCATTTAAGTAAAGAGACCTTTTGTAAGAATTAAAAGTAACTTGATAACTTTATTCCCAAGACTGAAGCAGAGTAATTGATTGTAAGGCGACCTGATTGCCAGTCGCACAAGATCTTGCGAACATGTTCCGTCACTCGAACATGTCCCGGCTTGGGCGAACGTTAAATAATTTATTACTCTGGACGCTCGACAGGATCACTCTCGTCAACCCATTATTTTTGTCCCACTGCTGGGCACGGGTCTTCTCTCGGAATGAGAGAGTTTTAGAACTCCGAGAACATTTTTTTTAAGAACTTTTGGTTGAGTTGTAGGTTTCCTCACGATGTTTTCTTCACCGAAAAGCAGTTATAATTAATTTCTGGTACGCACATTAGTCAGTGATGCGTACCTGGGTTTGAACCCCGGGCCTCCCGATTGAGAGGGCAAGAATCAACCAATAGGCTAACACTGTTCTGGATAGGATCAGTAATTGATTGTACGGCGACCTGATTGCCAGTCGCACAAGATCTTGCGAACATGTTCCGTCACTCGAACATGTCCCGGTTTGGGCGAACGTTAAATAATTTATTACCCTGGACACTCGCAGGTTCACTCTCGTCAACCCATTATTTTTGTCCCGCTGCTGGGCACGGGTCTTCTTTCAGAATGAGAGAGTTTTTGGCCATAGTCCACCGCGCTGGCCAAGTGCGAATTGGTGGATTTCACACACCTCCGAGAACTTTTTTTTAAAGAACTCTCGGTTTTTTAGTTTTCCTCACGTTGTTTTCATTCACCGAAAAGTGATAATTAATTTCTAATACGCACATAAATCAGTGGTGCGTGCCTAGGTTTGAATCCCGGATCTCGCGATTGAGAGGGCAAATTTCAACCATTAGGTTATCACTGCTCTAGACAGAATCAGTAATTGATTGTAAGGCGACCTGATTGCCAGTCGCACAAGATCTTGCGAACATGTTCCGTCACTCGAACATGTCCCGGCTTGGGCGAACGTTAAATTATTTATTACCCCGGAGACTCGACAGGATCACTCATTGAATTATAATATGTGCCGTGATATATTCAATTTGTAGTCGGATCATCAAATTTTCACGCCGGATCAAGTTGCTTGCTCGCGAGGAGTTTCGATGATTACGTCAAAATTGTGTCAAAAATGCGCAGAATGTTATGAAGATAATCGTAATATGGGGATTTAATTGTTTGTTTATTAGTTCCTTCGTCTGTATTTTAAGATGTCGAGGGAGGCGAGTACAGGCTAAATAAGGTAGATGATCGGCAGCGTCTTTCTGTGTAGAATTTAAAGATGGTAGAACCACTGAAGTTGGACCGGGTAAGTACTACCACCACACTTATTTCTAGCGTGAAGCATTTGCGTTTTGCTGGATGAATGTGGTTGCCTGCACACGTCTATACGAGGCGACCATCGTAGTCCTCGGGAGTAGCAACGCATCTGTGATTGACTTCAGATGAAACGCATGTTCTGTCTGAAGTGGCTTACAGATGTCCACGGGCGGGTGGCAGTGATCATTTACCATCAATGGACTGCATGCTCGTTTGCTACTTCAATCATATAAAAAAATAACACCCAATGTCAACAACACATGCACCCCATTATTGTACCACTACCCGTGCCCGGGTCTAGGTTTCCTCACGATGTTTTCCTTCACCGAAAAGCAGTGATAATTAATTTCTAATACGCACATAAATCATTGGTGCGTGCCTGGGTTTGAACCTCGGACCTACCGATCGAGAGGGCAAGTTTCAACCATTAGGCTATCACTGCTCTGTAACACATGCACATTGATGTCTATTGGAGTATTGGCGAAAACTTCTATTAGGCGGGTCGTTGTCCAGTGGATCTCAAAAGACGTATGGATGGTTGTTTATTGTATGTACGTGATATCTTTCAAGAGCACGTAGCGTCATTAGTTTCTGATCGTTGGATAAGTCATTAAACTTTGTCGGAGATCTTTTAATCGGACTTTTCATTCATGATAGGTCACTTATGCCTTACATGGCATTTCTATATATACGGCTTTATGTGTTTGGATGAATTTTAGAAAATATCGAAATCGAATTGCAAATACATGTAACTTCACGCAGAGCCGCATTTAGTAAAAGGCAGTAAACACTAGTTGAATATTTGGATTTGGCGACCATCTTTTTTTACAATATTCCATTTATTCTGTCACAAGCCAGAAAAAGTTGTAGTTTATTTATTTTTCGTATATAAGGGCAGGTGTGTTGTGTTTGAATGTGCCGATGTTGGTGTTTGTTACACATAATTGTGTGAAGGAACATCTTAGACAGTTACAATTAATATAACACCACAAGATTATTAAGCGTAATTAATCTATTTCGAAATATTCATGTAGACTGAGACATATGTAATTCCAAAACCCTAAAATGTTAGAAAATATTAGTACGTTCGACATATTTTTGACTTATCAAGAATAGCCGCACAATTGAAAATTCATCAATTTTAAGTCAATTACAAAGTTTTATCCAAAAAGATCTAGAACTTAAAACTTGGTGCTATGAAAGAGACCTTGGTTAATTACATTTTAATTTATCTATTATTTCAACTTCATTTGTTAAAAAGATAAAACCAAAAAGCATTGTTTATTTTAACCTAGCTCTGCTGTAAAATGTAATATTAAATAAATTATAGCCTAAAGCTATTGTCGGCAAATGCCATCATTTATTGTATCTTCTTATTTAGAACATTTATTCAAAACAGATTTGTCCTCCGAGAGGCTAGCGCGTTCAAACAAACATACAAACAAACCTTTCAGGTAAGCTTTCAGCTAATACTCTGTCTCATCAACACATTATTGGCCCACTGTTGGGCACGGGTGTCTTCTCTCACAATGAGAGAGCTAGGCTATAGTCCACCGCGCTGGCCTGGTGCGAATTGATGGACTTCACACACCTCCGAGAACTTTTTTTTTAAGAACTCTCGGGGGAGTAGGTTTCCTCACGATGTTTTCCTTCACCAAAAAGCAGTGATAATTAATTTCTAATACATACATAAAACAGTGGTGCATGTCTGAGTTTGAACCTCGGACCTCCCGATCGAGAGGGCAAGTTTCAACCATTAGGCTATCACTGCTCTCAGCTACTACTATTAGATATAATGTTAAGTCCAATTAGGTACACAATTGTCACATAGTAGGAAAAAGTAAACGTAGACATTTGAAATTATCAATTTGCAGCTCCATCGGAGCGTCGAGCGGACGACGCAAATAGCGCTGGAGGGCCCTTGAGAGGCTTCTCAGTACTCCGTTGTCTTCTGCAAATTGACGACAATACTACTCGTTTGGATACAATTTGGTCTGTTTGTATACGTGGTTTAATGATGATTTGTATGGGGACAGCTTAGTGGAGAATGCTTTAAGCGTTAATTTTGCCATTTTGTGGAGGTTTCCAATTTTGGTTAGCCGCTAGGCGAAGCGTCACCACCAGGCCGGTTAGACACGCTATGGGCTTCGGGTTTGATCCTCCGCCAGACAAATGTCTGATTATGTTTTTAAATTTCGTTTTTTCGTTTGGGTGTTATTACATTCGTCTTTGGCGTTGAGTTTTATTGTATTATGTCCGTGGCATCCACGACACACGAGAAAATTAGTTACTACGGTTAATGAGCGTAATAAGTCGTTCAACTGCTTTATGATAACTTGTGCCTTAATATAACAACAATGCAAAAGGGGTTAATGAATATAGCCTATAAAGAAATAGAAAGCTAGGATAGATGAAAAGATAACGATTTTAGGAGACTTTTGTTAGGCATTAAGTTCATTTAATACATTTTTATTTATGTGGTTAGTGAATTACATTTTTGACCTTTTTTCTCCTTATACGCCATGGAAATCTTCTCAGTACAGATCGTGAAAACATAAGATAATAGTACGTATAAGAAAAAATTTAAAGTGACAATATTTAGTGACATATAGATTTTTTGTAAAGACATACAAAAAATACAATTAATCTTAAAATACATTGTGGGGCAGTAAGATTATTGACGTTAAAAATATTCGTTTCCTAATAAAAGTCAGTTTGTTTTGAATTAAAGTTTAAATTGTTTTAATCAATATCTTATTAACAACTTTAGTACCGTACCTCTACAAAGGCAAATGTAGATCTCACGTCAAGCTACATGCACTGAGGGTCTACTCGAATTTGTGTATATACAGTACTAGGTTATACTCGCTTCGGTCACCTATGCCACGGTAAAAAGTATTCTATGTTTTAATCTAGGCTATAAACTCTGTGTGTGTCCAATTACAGCGAAATTCGACCAATAGTTTTTGTGTAAGAGAGTAACAAACATACGTCCTCACAAGCTTTCCCATTTATAATTACTACTTAGTATGAAACAAAGTCGCTTGGCGCTGTCTGTCCCTTTGTATGCTTAGATCTTTAAAACTACGCCACTTATTTTAATGCAGTTTTTTTTAAATAGATAGAGGGATCGAGAGGAAAGTTTGTATGTATAATACATTTATAATATAGTAGAAAAACACTTATGATTTTAGATTTTTGATGTCAACTAGTATTAAATAAGATATTAAGAGTGCTTCGATAGTACGATGCAGAATACCGGTGGCGCCATCTCTGGATGAGTTGCGGGAAGTCGCCACATTAACGTGTTTGAGTAATTAGTATTGCAATTTGCCTCCGTACATTACAATAGTGATTCTCACTGGCTTGTTGATGTTGATACACTCGGTAATGGGCCCATTTGTCAGTTAATTTGCGGCGGGCCGACAAGCTACGGCAATTTACGTTTTGTATTTACTTAGTGTTTTAGGAGTTTAAATTGTGATGGTTTACTGTATAATTTCGTTTGTCTATTAGTCAGAGGTAGCTCAAACTTTAAAATAACATTGAATATGGTCTTAGATTTAGTCTGGTAAGGAGGACGAACTTATTCGAGGCGTTCCAATTTAGTCCTGATGCCTTTTTTTTTTCGAGGGGGAAACCTTCCAAAGGTACCCGACGCCGTGGGAGCGACGCAGGGTTATGTGGGATTTTTACCGCACTAAAACCCCCCCGGTGGCCGTCCTCGGCGCTGAAAAGGAGGACTCCGGGATCTCGAAACGACTTCAACCGGAATCCTCCGAGCGTGCTGCCCCATCGGGCTCCTCCCAGATGGGCGGCTGGGCCCACCGCTCCGTCTAGTCTTTACGATGGTATGCGACCACACATACCGCCGTCCTTCCCGGGATTGCCTGACCGAACGGTTCGAGCTCCCACTCTAGCCGTCTGCAACCCCGGAAGCCCCTTTTAGTCGCCTCTTACGACAGGCAGGGTATACCGTAGCCCTATTCTGACCCCGAGGCTACAGGGACGTAGTCCTGATGCCTAACAGGCACCTGTGGTTATCCTCGGTGATACTGATCTTATTTTGGGATGGATAATAGGCGTCTGGGTGCAATATCTAGTGATTACTTAACATCAGACAGCCTGCATGTTCGTTTGTTAGTTCTATATTACGAAAAATCAATATTGATTGCAGATTTCTAAATACAGGGGCAGCGTAGATTGAATTGATACTCGAATAAAAAAATTCATTAATTACTTATGACTTTACCAGCATTTATAAGGTGGAAAGAATATGGTTGAACGGAGGTAGTACCGGTAGTAACACCTGCGTCTAGCTATCATTTTTTTCATTTTGTTGGAAGGTTGTGGACGGTAGAGTGACTTGTGACCAATTACCTTAAACCTCAGGAGCGGTCGAACATAACTGTGATCAGCTTGTAACAAACCCATATTACCTATATTGGTCACTCACGTCATCAGATGCATGCTCGTTTGCTACTTCAAGCTTATTCAAAAAAGTTTATAATTTCACAGTATATTATATTTTTTGACTGGTCTTATAGGTACTGTTATTAGCTAAAACATGCGAAATAAAATTTCCCTTGATTTAGTTGATTCCCTTAATTATTGCAGTCAACTACAAGAAAGCGCGTAGATGCTAGTTAGCTCTTGCTATGTTTATTTGTTTGAGCCGTCACTAGTTGGAAGTGACGTATCCGTTCGTCCGGTTGCCGCGGCACATCTCCGTCGGCTAGTCTTTGTCCGGGTGGTTCCGCGCAGGCAGGGGCGCAGGCCGCGCGGCAGTCCGCCCGCGCCGCCCGCCGCGACCGCACGCGCCCGCCCAACGGGCCTCTGTACCTCCATAAATAAGTGTACCATCTGTGCAAGGACCACGGAAGCACCCGGTGAGTTAAGACGCGATCGTGCCGCGCTCTCCAACAGATGGCGCCACCGCGCCGCGTCCGTATTGCAGTTGTAATCGTTTTGTGGAGTTTTTCGGCTGTAACTTGTTCATTACGTAATTTTTTTGGCCCACCACAAGCAACTCGAAGCCTGGTTTAGTATAAGAAGGGATGTTTTATCGAAAGTTCTAATGCCGCCCTTTCGAACGCACCACGTTTTCAAAACGGATTTAAGGGTGAAAGTTGTGCCACATAACTCTTTTAGGACCTCATTATCAATGAATATCTATACAAAATCGTATATATATGAACTTCTATGACATATTCCAGTAGGAGAGAAACAAATAAACAAGAATCGTTAGTTTAAATTAAGCCGGTGTAGTTCTAACCTAATTTCCTTTCATACAACTCATTTCACCGTACCTACTATTAAAATAAATGTTATTTCGGCGTAGCGTACTTACTAACAACTTTACTAACTTACCATAACTAGCTAAGTTGCTAAATATATCATACATTGAAGTCAAGACTAAGTTTCCTAAGTTAGTAAGTGCCTTTATGCTCGAAATTGTTCACGTGTCTTAAGCATGAATACAAACGTTTTTCAATAATTATTAATATATTTTGCTCTTAGTAAATATTTTAGTAAATGAGCTGTAGCACAGTAGTCGCCATAACCGTTTGTGATACAGTATGTGTGTTCGATCGGCTGGGCAAACTAAAAGATCCATGTAATTTTCTGGGTAATTGTGTACTTAGTTATCTTTGTATGAAGCTTTGTAAGTAAGACATTAAAACGTATGTTATGTACTGCGTAGAAAGCTGGAAGATACTAGATTATAGCTGGTAGTCGTATTCGCCCATAATGATTATAAAACATTTGAGGATAATTATTGACACGTAGAAAGAAAAAAAGGCGTGGAACTGTTTCTGTCTTTTACAGTATTATGCATTATGTGCATTATGATCTTTTGAATTAAAAAACGCCGGACACGGCCTAAAATCACCTATCTAAGGTGACCGAATCATAAAACATTTTTTTTAATTCCAAATTTCGTTGGCTGTCTTGTTGATCATATCTAAAACATCAATGGCTTCCAAATATAATATAAATGAGTAACAAATAAACAATTCAGAAAGATGTTTCTAATCGCTTTCTCTTGTCCCATTTATTTAATGATGATACAGAATCATTCAATTGACATATGTATTACCTTTGTAGAACATTCATTTCTTTACGATCAAAGCAAACTTTTACCAGAGTTTTCTTTGTAAATAGATAAAAGCGTATAGTTATAAAAAGTAGATTTATTTCGCTTAAGGTAACCCATGAGCTACTATTGTTTGAGAGATATTTGTTAAATGTACTATCTTGTTGTTTAAGCTCCTAAATATTTGCTAGGGCTTCCAATTCGTTACTTGAGTTATCGTCGAGTGATAAAGTTTGATTTTATTTAAAATATCTGTCAACAATAGATTGTTTACGCGTCTGTGTATCCGTCTAGTTGTCTGTCTCTGTGCATAAGGCACTAAATAGTCTTCAAACAGTTTGACCACAGCAGTTGCTTTAACCACAGTTGCTCTAGTGATAGTAGGTAATGAGTGGACAACCTTAATCTTAACTTGTGCTTATATTTCCGTGCTGTATGGTACGTAATAGTGACTAATGAAGAATTTACGATCCGGATTACGTTTTTTTTTATTGTTTCTGTTTACACTCCTTTGTGTATGTATTTGTGTTTGTATTATTTTGATTTGTTGTATAACCCTCTTTTATCTTATTTTATATTCATTACTTTGTACTAATTAGTTTATTATTTAAACAAACTCGACAAATGTTTTTCGTTTACTCCGTTCATTGCATATTTTTGTTTCTTATAGACTAACTTACTCTACCGGTAATATTATGACCCCTCATCGATTGTATTGCGGTGCTTAAATTGGGGAATCATAGACAAGGCAATCTTGATAACAAATATTTGGATCTATATCATTTTGCTGTTAGACACTGCCAAGAATGACTGAGGTCGTTTTTATAGGTCGCTTATGTCGGTAGGGCATAGGTCCTTGCGTATGCCCTCGTATGCCAGTGCAAACGGTTCGTTAGCAAAGAAAGTCGCAGTTACTGCTCCTAATCCAGGGGAAACGCATCATTCATTTCAAGCATAATCGACCTCCGTTGTAAACGACAGCGATTAACGTTTAAAACGAATGCGCGACACAATCTGATCATATAAGGCAACAAAATTAGCTGTAAATTGTAGCAAATTAGTCGAAATTCGCGCGATGCTGTCGGTTGCTGCGCAAAACGAATGTTTCGTGGCCGCACGGTAAGTGGCGAATACTTTTTATCGTAAATAGCTGACTGCTTGATTTTGAGAAAACATACGACATCTACGACATATTCACGCACGCATGCTTGCTATACTCATAGCCCCATACTAGGATTTTCTCCAGTGTCGTGGGTACCATGGACACACACAAGACGAATAGACAAACACCCAGGCACAGAACCATGCGGTTCTTCAAAGTACAAGTCTAATTTATTGCCGCGGTGCCACCCGCTTTTAACAACCTTTACTGAGATACCATAGTATCTCATGTGTTAATCAAGGCTATATAATGTGTGCCAAATGTGTAAATTACAGCAAAATCTGAGCTGTAGATTTTGCTTGAAAGAGTAATAAACACATTAAAATCCTCACAAATTCGCATTAATAATATTTATAATTCTCGCGCGACTACACTTGCTTGTGCAGAGATAAGGTCTCAAGTAATATTTGAATTTTTTACACGACACTTAATATGTTTTATGGTAGAAAGTAACCTGTTGTATAAAATTCGTATCGGCCGGTGTACTACGTAGTTGAACATTTTTACTTAATTGGAAAATAGATGGAATTCCGTTTATTGCGTAATACTCGTAATAGTTTTTGTGATCCATTTTATTAATCTTAATTGGAATCGTGGCTTAATTGGAACTTGAAATTTGTCGAGGAAATGGAAATGGGATACAATTTTTAGACGTATGTAGCTTCTCCGCACTTCTTGCCCTCTTAAGTAGGGGATTACTGTATCAACGCAGGAATTAGAAATATTTAGATCTGACAAGAAAATAATTTCATTTCATTTTATTTAAAGCCATTTATCATTATGTAAACAATAGAGATGCGCCGAATATTCGGTTGTTATTAGGTATTCGGCGTATTCGGCATCTTTTCACTCTTCGTATTCGGCTGAATTATTCGGCTTTATGCCGAATATATTCGATTCAAGATTTTCTATTTTCTTTGTTACATGTCACGGTATAGAACAAAATGACAAAACGTTTTACGTAAGATTTATGTTATAAGTCAAAGAAATCCTATGAAGAGTTTGTTGAATAAAGCTAGTGCTATAAAGCAATTACACTTCTAATCAACACTTTTGATATCGCAATCAAATTAACATTTTTTCTTAACTGTTATATCAACACTTATTTTTAAACCTTAAATCAATATTTTATTTTTTATGAACACCTTTACAGTTATTTCTTAATAAGAAATGGTAAACCGAATAGTATTCGGTTATTCGGTGAATCCACTATTCGGCGCATCTCTAGTAAACAGTTATTATGATTTGGTTTGTAAAGACAGGAAAACAGACCAATTTTGGAAATTGAATTTGAAAATATACACGGACAAGCATGACATTTAGTTTTATAGACGGATATTTTAATTTATTTGCATATTATTATTATATGGTATGTGGAATACATGTCTAGCTTCGTGACTGCTTTAGTTAGATTTTTTTTGAAGGGCTTCTAAGATTTGAGAAATTTTGAACTGGAGTGTACAAGGAAGTTAACTTAATCATAGATTTTTTATCTTGCTTACATATTTTAAGTTAGAAAAGAAATACGTTTAACGGAAAAGTAGTCCTTCACGGACAATTTAATTTTACGGAAGCAGGAAACGGGTATACGGTCTAGCTAATAGCTACAAGCATTTAAATATTTTCAGGCTCATTTTCCTTATATAACTAAGGGAGGCCTGCAGTACCTTGTTTATTATAAGGTCGGTAAAAAAAACCAGTAACCAGATGCTAAGTGGTCACTGCCGCCCATGATTGCTTGTTATATACCTGCTGTTCCCAGATGCACTGTCACTTCCGATGACTTATGACGGTCATCACATACATGTATATAAGCCGGCATTCACATCTTTCCACCGTAACGTAGAACTGCTTTACGCTAAAAATATATGTGGCAGTAGTACTTAACCTTTCGAACTGAAATTATTCTACCACCAATCGAACAACACAGATTGATGGAGGAAGGTGTGGGCTAATCAACCCTTGTCGGATGATTGTAAATCGTACATTAACGTTCTTGTGAGATGGGACATAGACATGTGTTCTTTATTGCTTTATTGTTCAAGTGGTTTTGTTTTTACTCTTGTCTATCCTGTGATATGTAAGATTGCAAGCGATATTACATAGATTTGACGGGAAGATTTGATCATTAATATCATATCAAATCGCGCTGCTTAGAATGCTTTAAACAACCTTACCAACAAAATACAAAATATAACTATTACGCGAAAATTAACTGTGATTTAATTCGTATGATTAAATAACTAAATATAAGATTAACTATAGAAGACCTTTGACAACGGAAAATTATATGCATAGATCAAATTAAATTTCATTGGTTGTCAACTCATTATTGTCACACTGCTGGGCACGGGTCTTCTCTCAGAATGACAGTGTTTGGACATAGTCCACCGCGCTGGCCAATTAGTGGACATAATACACCTCCGAGAACTTTTTTTTTGAGAACTCGGGTGTGGGTTTCCTCTCGATGTATTCTTTCACCGTAAAGCAGTGATAATTAATTTCTAATACGCACATAATTTTAGAAAATACACATTTTATTGACTATCAATAAAATGTAATTAGATTAAAGGTTAGATAAAACAAAGAGCAATCCAATAAGAACATATGAATATCAAATAGAAAAGATAGTTGGTGTCGTAGTTCCTTCGAAACTGTGTACGGAAGGTTCTAGTGTTGCCTCAAGGCCTTTTGCAACCACTTTGCGACCTTTTAGAATATAAATCATCCCTTATGCGACCTTGTCTTTCCGTGTCACGAAATATTTCTGTATACTCTTGTCCCAAATTCAATAATCGTATGACTGTACGAAGTAGGTGTGGTGGTGTAAGTTCTGTCGTAGTTGCTCGAGATTCTGGTTCTAATCCTAGATAAAAAATAATTTTTTAGGTATATATTTACGTATGTATTAGGCATTTGATATTACATATTACAATGGCGACGGATACATTGTTTCTTTTAGGCTTAGTGATTTTTAATTGGTTTGAATGACAAATTGCAGCTATTTCTAATTTTAAGTGGATATGTACTCTTATGTGGTTTTAGACTGATATTATTGTGGATTACTCGCAAAGTTTGTACTCCATATTAAGATTTTTTGCATATGAATAGCTCCCACTCGGATCAAATATCTTAGAAACCGCCTAATAATTTGTCTAGCCGATGTATATACCTGGGACGGTCTGCGTGACACTGGCCGATATGTAGCGACCAGCCACTTTATGTCAAACACAGCCTTTTTTAGTCAAATTTGATTTGAGAATAATTTTATTTCTACAACTAAAAGATTTATGCTAAGCTAATAACAAAGCAGCTAAGATTGGTACCAGGTACTTTACCAGGTGGTAGGACCAGGGTAGTTCGACCGCTGAGGCACCACCGCCACACCTATTTCTAGTGTGAAGCATTTCTTTCGTTTCGATCGAAGGGTGTGTTTGTCCATACTTTTATTTGAGGCGACCATCTCAGTCCTCAGGAGTAGCAACCGATCTGTGAATGACTTTAGAAAGAACTTATGTTCTATGTGAAGTTGCTTACAGATGTCCATGGGCGGCAGTGACCACTTACCATCAGGTGGACTGCATGCTCGTTTGCTACTTCAGATAAAAAAGCTATATAAGTTGACCTCCGAAACCTATTTAGTCGCTCGCAGTCCGGAGCGTTCGATACAGTTTTATTTGGCGACCTACTTCCGCAGGATGGCACCGGCCAGCATAGTGATGTAGTATCACCGGCCACTCTAATGGACTGCTCATAAATGCATTAACAATGTTTCCAGTGCCTGGCTGTGTCACCGCTGAGATAAATAAAGGTAGCGCATCCTAACAATATTGTTGTTACAATACTCTGCCTCTTCTGGTCGCGATGGCAAAGTATAGGGTAGGTTCGTTTACTTGGAATGTAACGATCCAGTGTGATTTGGGTGTTATTTTTAATGTACAATTGAGTGAAATGTTGTCTTTTCTTCTTAGAAGGAGAATCCATGCTAATATCCATACTTACTAATATTATAAATGTGAAAGTGTGATTGCTTGTTCCTCTTTCACGTCGCCACATAGCTATTATATAATATGGTTTATATGCTGGGAGATAGGAGGGCGGAGTGACGTAGGCTACTTTTTACCGCGTTCTCATTCCCAAGAGAATATCGAGGTTTTGTTAGTTGATACATATTTAGTAGTTCCAGACTTTGTTAATAGATGGCGATAGTAAAGTTCACTTGCAAGTCCTGAATCACGCTATCAAATGCTAATGTTACTTTCCTTTAACCGTGCGGGCGAAGGGTAAGACCTAGTTCCTATATAATTTATAACGGTGGTGGACGGAGAAATTGAATCGGTTCTTGTGTTTTGGTGGAAGGTTGCGTTGGCCAGCTTACTTGCATACATGGCGACCATCTTTGTCCTCGGGAGTAGCTACGCATCTGTGGTCGACTAAAGATAGAACTATGACACTGGTTACAGATGTCCATTGGCGGCAATAGCCACTTTCTATGAGGTGGGCTGCATACCTACTCGTTTTACATTTACGCTACAACGATCTTATTAAAACAAAGAATTCAGTATCCATATATTAATACGTGAAGGAAAGACTTGTGTTGTGAACCGTTTTAAGATACTTGCCGCAGACGGAGAAGTGTAAAATTGCGCACGATTATAGTTGATGTAAAGAAAGATTACGCAATGCTATTTTTTTTTTCAAATAATTCTTAGTTAATTAAACCTCTTTTTATCTTTATCGGGTGCGTTTAAAATAACTTGAAAATTGTTATAATTTATTTGAATTTGAGAAATATTCGTGCTACTTTGGACAATATAAAGTATAGTTTTTTAATTTTAATTAGGTACGGTTGAATTTCGACCGTTGCGACGGGTAAGTAGTATATGGTATTGTAGTATTTATTTAATATATAGTTGAGTAGGTATGAACGTGGGTTTGAGATTACGCTTACTTTTCCGTGCTAATTTAAGTTTGTAGTATGTGTATAAGCCTTACATAACTCGAGAAAAACGATAGTGATTAGCCGCTGTAAGAGAAAAAAACCTCGAATACAACCTCAAGAAGGGTTGCAATTGTCTTTTAAGAAAACGAATAGAAAAGGAAAAAGAAAGTAAAAGATTGGCCTCATTACTCCGGCAGCAACTAGGACATTCCGCAGGACAATGGGGAGGTCCGCATTCATTATCTACTCCACATTACGTTTGCAAATAACTGCTTTTTTACATGACTGCAACAGAAAGGGGTTATGTTTTTCGAGCGTATGTACGTATGTGTGTATGTATTTTTTAATGTAATAGGTACTGTGCGTTTATTTGCACGCGCCACGGCCCATGAGTCCACTTTTAACTGAGGCGACCATCAAAGTCCTCAGGAGTAGCAACGCATCTGTGATTGAATTGAGATGGAACCCATGTTCTGTATGTAGTTGATTGCAGATGTCCATGGGCGGCTGTGACCACTTACCAACAGGTGGACTGCATGCTCGTTTGTTACTTCAGTCAGATAAAAAACATATATCTGATACAAACTATATTAGACCTAAAATAACAGATGGTATCCTTGTTAGCGAATCCTTCCGTCGGTCTCCGTAATGGCGAAGTCGCACAGATTAAAAACTGTCCCCCTCGCCAAACAGGGTGCCATTAACCTCGTTTGCGATGTCACCCGACCCTCGGCCCTTGTCAACTAGTGTTTGTGTGTGTGGGTGTCGCTAACTGCGATTTTGCACGCAACGCCCGGTGCACTGTTTTTGTTAGGGTCTGGACGGAAGACGTTGAAAGTTTTTGAACGTGCGTCTTTATGAATTGGATATGTCCATGGTATGATATCTCAGATACCTTCTTTGGTCAACTTAAAATACATCAAGGGTGAAGTTGTTGTTTGACATACTTAACTAGAATTTTAAGAATTCGGTAATAGAAAAAAACTGACACAACATTTTCAGAAAGGTTTCAAGTACCTTTCTAAAAATGTGTCAGATGTGTGTCATAGGGGTATGAAGGGTATGAAAAAGTATTTTATCGTAACCATAAGTATCTGAATACCTGAAGATGGAAGATGGCAACTCTTGAGGATATCCAAGATTGAAGTCACGGGGCAAACTTAATTCATGTTACTAAGAGCTTAATTATGCTCTTATGCAGGAGATTGCGAGATAGCTAAGCTGATTTAAGCTAACTTATGCAATTCTATTGATGGATTTGCCACGTCAGCCAACTCGCACTTCGCAGACAAACCGGTTATATTGATTTTCATACAGAAACCCTAAATAAGCTTTAGGGTATGAAGTAATTTCGCGTAGATATACGCGCTGCTTAATACGCGCTTAAAATGGTACCCAACTTAAATGCTAATAAAATAAAAAGATTTAAAATAAGACTAAATATATGTACGAGTTCTTCAGTTTAATTAATTACATTCTGTAGTTTTGGTTTGATGCGATTTCAAACACGTATAGATAACATTATAAAAGACAGAAAAAATACTACTTATGCGATACGATGATTAGACACGCGAAATTTTATTTTTTATTGTATGAATAAGAATACATTTCTCTTATTAAATATTAACTTACTAATACCTTTTTGAACGGTTTTTCACTAAGAAGCAACAAGCAATTTTTGATTGAAATCTAATGAAACGAAAGGTATAAAGTAGCATTTTTCATTTTTTAATTGGGTTGGTGTCTTGTTTGTTACTAGATTATCCTCATAAACGCTTCTTGCCTGTGCTTAAGGTTGAAGAGTTTTAGCTAAAATGTGACTGAAATACAACTGATTACAAGATTCCTGCAGGTAGGAATCTGTATTTAGAAAATTATTCATAATCATTTTATGTAATGTCGGCCACCTACAGTCTCCTGCCTCGTGTAGGTTTCCGATGTAGAGGGTTCCGAGTTTGATTACTTAATAGACGTATCGCACGGCTAGGATGAAAGGGACGTAAAGCAAAATTAGCATTTTGCTGAAATAAAAAAAAATATGGCATTTGGAGGATTTTTTAAGCGCACTTTTAATAAAGGCTTAAAAAACTTAAAAACGTTTTCTACACTCATATCCCCACAGTAGGATTTTCTCCTGTGTCGTGGGTGCCATGGACACACACAAAGACGAATACAGAAACACCCAGACCCAGAACAAGAATCTAAATTCATCATTCCGATACCTGTCTGGCCGGGAATCGAACCCGGGACGCATTGTGTGTCAGACCTATATGGTAACCGCTTCGCCACGCGGGTCGTCACACACACTCATTTTTATTATATTTGAAAGCTATTGACATTTTAAATACGACCAATTAGGACATATCATTGGAATCGGCTCAGTTTGACATCACTACATAGTATAAAATAAAGTCCCTTCTCGCTGTCTGTCCCCATGTATGCTTGGATTTTTAAAACTACGCTACGGACTTTAATGAAGTTTTTTAATAGGTAGAGTGATTCAAGAGGAAGGTTTGTATGTTTAATACATGCATAATATAGTGGAAAAACACTGATAAGTTTAGATTTGGAACTTTTAGGCGGAACGAAGTTCGCCGGGTCAACTAGTAATTTCAGCTAGTAACTAAATAGGCCGATTTTGTTTTATTATAACAACAATAAGGTTAAAAAATGAAAGCTAGTAAATAATGATGCTATTTTGTACAAAGTTCTAAATAGCGTTAAATTGAATAAATGTAAAAAAATGAAATACTCGATTGTAAAATTCACTTTAGGCAGTCGTTTTTCGTAATAATATCTTGTTATCCGTAATTAGGTAGCATTTAGTGAATGTAGTGGCGTTGCTTAGGTAATCCTGCACATTGGCTGACGGCCAGTGGTGTTGCGTAACGGCTGAGCTAGGAGAAAATTAACATCATAGAGATAAACGTAAAAACTCTACGTTTGGCGATCGCGAATGTACTTATTTTATCAATGTTTTTTGGTGGTTTTCTTTTAATTTTTGATGTTTCTATGTAACTTAGATTGAGGTATGTATATAGGTGTAATGGAAACGAATTTTCGTTTTATTGAAGTCTCCTTAATTATACATAGATAATAGTGATTCCTGTACCATTAATTACAGATATTAGTGACACCTATTTTTAATTAACATTAAGTATTATGCATATCTCTTTGAATATAAGTTATTTAATTAATTTAAATATATGTATAATGTTTTTGACTCCTTAATTAACTTGGACAGTAAGAATACCTAGCCTGAGTTACCGAAACTAATAGTGTTATTCTTGTAACCGATTACATTTAGTTCTCATGTGTATAATATATATTTGTATGATATTATCTGTATGTATATTTGAGTAAATTACATAGGCAGGTGTTTATAAAAATATGGTAATTATGTAGGATTCATGGCAAAATTATTCCATTTTCAATGGTTCTATTATCACAAATTTAGGCTTTCCATAAATAGTGTCTGACGGGTGACCTAGGAGACCCTGGGCGGTGTCGGTTGTAGGACACGGTTGTCTGCTACCCAAATTATTCATATAAATTACACTTTTACACGATAGAAAAGCTCTGTTTAAGCTTTTAGTAGAAATATAGTTTGGGTGATAATATTTTTTTAGTATCTTCGAGCTGGTGAAAAAAAAACGCTTTCTACACTCATAACCCCACACTAGCATTTTCTCCTGTGTTGTGGGTATAACGGACACACACAAGACGAATACACAAATACCCAGACCCAGAACATGAATCTAAACTTTCATTCAGATACCTGTCTGGCCGGGAATCGAACCCGGGACCCATTGCGCCTCAGACCGGTATGGTAACCGCTCCGCCACGCGGGTCGTCAAATTGCCTTTCAATTGGTGAAGCCAGGAGGTAGATGGTGGAACTGTCCAGTGGCTACCAGTGAAACCCTAAAGTATGGACATGATATATTTTGACGAGCGACGATGAATGCATGTTTTGTTTTTTTTATATCGCTCTTTGGATAAAATTTCACACATATTTCTAACGTGAAGCATTCATTGCGTTTGGATGGAAGTGTGTGGTTGTTGGCACACTTGTATATGAGGCGACCATCCTAGTCCTCAGGAGTATCAACGCATCTGTGATTGACTTCAGGTTGAATGTCCATTGGCAGCCGTGACCACTTATCATCAGGTGGATTGCATGCTCGTTTGCTACTTCATTATTAATAAATAAAAAAAAATAAAAAATATATATTGCAATACAAGAAGAGTAAGGCAAAAAGTTAGCAATACTTTCTATCTTTTAAATGAAGTTGAAGAAAAAATAGTAATAAAATAAAGGCTATGGTGTAGTAACAAGTTTTAATTTCCACTCCTTTTTGGGATAAAAATTATACATATTGATGCGATATGTGAAAATAGTACAATTCTACCCACTTGAACGTTATCGCTTTCAATTAATAGCATGTCGTCACGGGACCCATAACGAATGTTATATCACTTTTATGGGTGTTATTCGGCCTAGTTGTTCCAGCAACCTTGGCCAAAACGTCATTGTGAGTATAGTTCTGTATAAACGCCATAGGTTCATGACACTCGTTTTACGTCAATATGTTATTGAGTGGGCCTTGATGTGATACGCGGGTAAACGGGTAATCGTATTAACGTTTTTTGTATTTTATGTACGTCTCGTCTCGTCAACCCATTATTGTCCCACTGCTGGGCACGGGTCTTCTCTCAGAATGAGAGAATTTAGGCCATAGTCCACCGCGCTGGCCAAGTGCGAATTGGTGGACTATTGGTATGAAACACTTTACCCTAATTTTAGTATATCATTCTCGTCAACCCATTATTATCTCACTGCTGGTCTTCTATCAGATTGAGAGAGTTGAGGCCATAGTCCACCGCGCTGGCCAAGTGCGAATTGGTGGACTTCACACACCTCCGAGAACTTTTCTTTTTAAAGAACTCGGGTGTGTAGGTTTCCTCACGATGTTTTCCTTCACCGAAAAGCAGTGATAATTAATTTCTAATGTGCACATAATTTTAGAAAAGACAGTGGAGCGTGCCTGGGTTTGATCCTCGGACCTCCCGGTTGAGAGGGCAAGTTTCAACCATAAACTATCACTCCCCGTATTAGTATATCACTACATAGTATAAAATAAAGTCACTTCCCGCTGTCTGTTCCTATGTATGCTTAGATCTTTAAAACTACGCTACGGATTTTTATGCAGTTGTTTTAATAGATAGAGTGATTCAAGAGGAAGGTTTGTATGTATAATACATGCATAATATAGTGGAGGAACACTGATTATTTTAGATTTGTGACTTTTAGGCGGAACGAAGTTCGCCGGGTCACCCAGTAATATTATAAATGCAAAAATTGTGATGTGTAGGTATTGCTTTTATGTGAAAGGGACCGGTAAGATTTTGCTGAATTTGGCACACACATAGTTTATGAAGTAGATACACACATATGAAACTCATTATCGTGGTATACGTGAGCGAAGCGGGAAAAGCCACGGGAATAACCTGATAGACACTAATTTTGGGTGAAGTGCTCCTTAACACTTTCTATTATAACCTGTGTCAAGTGCCGATTATATCACTACATAGTAAAAACAAAGTCGCTTTTGGCTGTCTGTTCCTATGTATATATGCTTAGATTTTTAAAACAACGCTACGGATTTTATTGCATTTTTTTAAATAGAGTGATTCAACGGTTTTTATGTATAATACATGTATACTATAGTGGAGAAACTCTGATAATTATAGATTTTTGACTTTTAGGCGGAAAGAAGTTCACCGGGTCAGCTAGTTACAGAATAAAAGTAGCAAATGACTTGAATTCCACCTGATGTATGGAAACCCACAGTTGTCTCTGACGATTGGAAGGGACGCCTATTATAATATACCCTTTTTGTCATATTGAAATAGAAAACGAGCATGCAGTTCATCTTATGGTAAGTGATCACTGCCGCTCGTGAACACCTGTAAGCAAATTCATATCGTCAGTGGAAAGGAAATAATGCTAAAGCGTTAAAATAGCATTTGCGGAAAATGAGGTATTGAAGTTGTTTTTTACAGAAAAAATCATGTCACCTTTATGTTTGGTATGATCTTGTTGTTGGAAGTTCATACTACTCAACATGATCCCATCAATAATAAAGGTGACATGTTTTTTTTCTGTAAAATCAACTTTAAACCTTATTTCCCACGAATGTTATTTTGGCGCTTTAGCATTATTTCGTTTCCACTGACGATACTCCCTTCCTCACTGAAGAACAGGGATTTTGTGGGATGTCAATTCCTGATGCGGTTCCACTGCTGAGGACTAACATGATCGGAGTATGCTAGCAACCACACCCTTCCTGATACGCAAGAAATGTTTCACCCTAGAAATATGTATGGTGGTGCTACCTTCCCGTTGCACCCACACTCGTACTACCCACCTTTTACATTTAGGTAATCGGATATAATGTTTTGATCATTCACCCTAATAGACGTAAGACCCTCTGACAAATACACCAACTCAATTGTACAAGCCTGAAGCCCATACCAAAAACATCATAACATCCAGTAACTATGCGCCAATATGTGCTGTACATTTTTAGTAATTGAGTCGTTAATCGCTCGCTATTTCCACTGAATGAACGCATTCACTGCGGTATCTGGTGTGCATGTATTCATTACGTTTTATTGCACACAAATAAAGCCTTTGTTTCCCTTGTTATTGAGCGTATATTCGCGTACAGTGTCTGGCAAAACATGATTGTTGGTACAGCATACTAATATTACTCTTATCGGGTCGCGTTAAGGGTTGTTATCGTGTGAAGTGTTAGCGATCGATGGTCATTGTTTCTTTTGATGTAGCGCCTTTAGTCGCCTTTGGTTAATATAGTGCGGGTGTGGAGAGTGCTTTATCTTGCTCCACGTAATTAATACGGTTACTCTTAGTAAGGTGTAAACAGGCGTGTTACTTATGTACGAGGTGGTACTGTGGTGTGTTTGTCATTGTTTACAGGTTGATTGAAGAGGAATATCCGAATTTTGCTTTTAGTATGTTCCATGCGGTACATGACCTCTAGCGAAATTACATGGATTCATCGCAAAGATTTGAGACATAGTACCGTATCAAATATATGCCATACGAAGCTAATATTAATCTGATATTGAAATTGTCATTTTTAGAGAGAAACATTAAATAAATTATAATAATTTTATAAATTACAATGAAGAAAAAAAGACATGACCGACTTAGCTTCAAACCCGAGGCCGCTCGCTTCAAATCCAAACACGCTACGGCGCTACCATCTGCGCCACAGAGCTTTACAACACTAGTAACAAATTTTATTTATAGCTTGATCTCTAAAAGTTTAGACCGCTTTTTCCCGGGATCTTTTGAGTAGCGCGCCTCAGTACTTTAACATGGTGATATAAAAAATAGATATAGATAGATAAAAATTAAGCAAAGCACCGAACAAGGATACGGCACGGCGATGACCGTGCCGTCTCCTTGTAAGTTCAACGGAACAGTAAGGAATTGAAATCACTGTTGTGCCTAAGTTTATAAAATAATACGATGTATACTTGAATAATATTATTGGAAATTATGTCTCGTGTAAGAGAAGAGTTCGCCGACAGTCGCCGACGGTCGCAGGCCGTAGACGGTCATATTCGGCGACGTACGTTGGCTACGGGCGCCGACAATCGTCGGCACTCTTCGACGGTCGTTGGCATTAACTATCGCTCGTGTATTATCATAGCTCTGTAAATGTCATCGATTTGTCCTTACATATATTCAACACGACCTACAAATCAGAACAATGCAGCACACTCTTCCGCATTTAAACATTTGTCGAGCGCTTTCTTTACTTTTAATAGATATATTTTTCTTATATTCACACATCTACTGGCAAGAAATGTGATGAATAGTTTGTGATGTTTTTTTTAGCTAAATAAGTATATTGTAAATCTGTAATTGGCTTCAAGACCTACATTATAAGTTTAGAGTGTATTTTTATTGTAACAAGCTGTGGGTTTTGTGAATAAATAAAATAAATATATTAAACATTGCTATTATGAGGTAGGCTTAGACGGTTTGGTGAGTTCGCCGCAGTCGAATCACGAAAGGTTTTACCTGTAAAAGTTTGTAAAGAAGTAGTTTGTAAACCCGTGGCAAATTGTTAGGTGTAAATGTTTTGCGCGAGCTGTGCTAAATACTCCAAGTAATTAATTACTTGCCGGCTTATACACTTATAAGTATACTTTTATGGTTTATCTCACTTTTACGAAAACTACTAAATATGTCACAATATTAAACTGGGTTTTAGCCTGTCACAACATCTGCTTTATACCTACTACTTTAGATAAAACAAATTAAAACTCATCACTACATAGTATATAACAAAGTCGCTTCTCGCTGTCTGTCCCTATGTATGCTTAGATATTTAAAACTACGCTACGTATTTTGATGAAGTTATTTTTATTAGATAGAGTGATTTAAGAGGAAGGTTTTTTATGTATAATACATGTTTTATAATATAGTGGAGAATATTAGATAATAATATTAGATTTTTGACACTTAAGCGGAACGAAGTTCGCCGGGTCAACTAGTATTTTATATGAAGTTGCTTGTCCATCGGCGGCAGTGACCACTTGCAATTAGGTGGACTGTATACTCGTTTGCAACTTCAATCGGTTAAAAAGATATTGACAATAGATAGATTTTAGACAATATTTTTCGTTCTTGCCTTTCTTCTGAGGTCTAAAACTCCTTTCAGCTATATATTACGTTTTTTTCTATTATTGATAAAACGTAATATTCAGGGAAAATATAACCGAACTATTATTACTGAATTTGCGTCACGCAAGCGCTGAATATTACCTACAGTAGCTTACGTTTAAGGATTGGGACTAATTTATATAATTCCGGCGGAACTTAGTTTAGGGCACAAGTCAATTACTTATTGCCTTTCTTATACGAGTATTAGGGGCTACCGAGGGTAGCTTAGAAAGACTAACTTAACTTTCAAATAGGCCTGTTCTGAATCAATAAGTCGCTAACTTGCTCTGAATATCTAACTTGAATGTTTATGTAGTATACTGTGTATTAAAGGTAGTATTAAATTTATTCAACGCATTAGTATGAAAATTGCGATATATAGTTAGTTATAATCATACTTACTGATAATTGTCCCTTAGTACCTGTGGAAACTAAGTTGGAGGGCCTTTCGCAACTCTATTTGCTCTACCAAGATCTACAAAACCAAATATAAAATGACACTACTAATGAAGAGAAAGGTGTGGTGACATCCACAATCAAAGCACAAAGTACCACGTTTAAAACTTACCCTATACAATTGTGGGAGAAATTATGAGTTCAAAAGTTTATTTTCGAGTAGCAATTAAATTTGATATTTCATATCATATTTGTGAAAGTCTAGGGTAGAAGTTAATTAAACTGTAATCAGTAAATTAGTTTCGCCGGCGGCTATGTTAATTCGAACCACGATCAATGTAAAGTTCGCAGGCTTAGAACTTTTGGCATTAAGTGAGCTAGGATTACCGAGTTGTACGGGTGCTTTGTTTTGTTTATACCTTGACTCTGACCGTAGCTATTTTGAACCAATTATGTTTGGGTTGTCTATCTTCATTATACTATAAAAGTTTTGAATGAAAATTCAGTTTTTGATACGAGATAGTTGCTGTATCACTATCAGACAGGTTTGCTGGCACGTGGTTACTTAACAGATGCGCCGAAAAGCAAGTTGTACGAATAAACAGATATGATAGCTATTGGATGTACTCTTATTAACATGTAAAAAACATGATTGTAAATATATTTAAAAAAAATGGGATATAAAATAAGAAAAAAGACAAATCCGCTGAGTTTCTTGCCGGATCTTCTCAGTTGAGGTCGTGGTATCCGGTGGTGGTGCAAGAAAAAAATATTAATTGACAATTGTATGTAAGTGCCCCCGTAGTCCTATACAAAATAAAATACAAATACAAATTTTGTTTTGTTTTGTTTTTGTTTTGTTTTGTTATTTTTATTTGTCGAATAAGGTGTTAATACATTGGTGTTTAATAATAAATACATTTTATTTCATTATTGTCGCCAATCATCGCATATTTAGCGATGTTGCGATGTGAATAATAATCTTGTGTCTAAAGTTCATTAACATATTTGAAACCACTTTAAGAAATACATATGGATATATGCTATAATAATCTTTGTCGGTAATTGTTTGTACATGCATTAAAAATTACAGGTCTTATCATAATTAAACAAATGAAATATAATAAGTTATACTTTAATTGTAACTTAAAACGACCTTTTAGATCAACCTTTTCATTATATAAATTGATTTCTTGAGGTTCTCCGTTTGCACAAAGTGCTATAGACCAGTTAACAATTATTAATGAATAAGTTGCTCAGATTATTCAAGCTCTGAATTTCTGAGCACGCACAGTGTCGATTACATCGGCTTACGACTCGCCGTGGACAAGCTTTCAAATGATTAATGTAATGTAACGGAGTTAAAACCGTCGTAATGTTTATAGATTCTGATCTTGTTTAATGTACTGGGGAAATGGTCTTAAATTTTCTTAGTACTCGATAATGTATTGTGCTTGACGATGCCCGAAAATAAATCTATATATTAATACGTGAAGCAAAAACTTGGGGTACGTTTTTAACATACTTGCCGCGGAAGAATTAGTATGAAATTATGCTCGGTGCACTATAACCGAGCATAATTTCATACTAATGCGTTATTGTGACTAGTAAGGATAAGCAATAATAGTTTTACATGTCTGAACACATGATGTAGCACCGGCAATCATAGAAAAAGGGAAAGGGATAAATTGATTTGAAAAACGTGACAATATGGGCATTAAATTAAAGCCGGTAAATAAATTAGTTCATGTTACTATTTAGATGCAAAATAAAGAATACGCTGTACATATTATTGGCGTACCGCGTGGCGGGTTACCATACCAGTCTGACGCGCAATGGGTCCTGGGTTCGTTTCCCGGCTAGATAGGTATCTGAATGATGAGTCTAGATTCATGTTCTGGGTCTGGGTGTTTGTTTATTCGTCTTGTGTGTGTCCACGACACACCCACGACACAGGAGAAACTCCAAGTGTGAGACTATGAGTGTAGAAAGCGTGTTTTTTTTTAAATTATTGTTAAAACATAATACCCGACTGTTTAAATACAATCAATTAAAGCTAAAGGCAAAGTAAATCGGTTTTAAGCAGCCAGGTTTTTGGTTTTTATAAAATTGAACCATCTTATTTGCTTTAAATAGGCCATTAATAACTACGCGGTTAAGTTTGATAAATAATAAAGTAATCCTTAAGTACCAACTGTCACGTCTTAGAATAAGCGTTTCGCGTCGTGACGTCACGCTGTTGTCCCCAAGAACTCATTCCGCTGCCTCCTCCAGCAAAATGGCGTCTAATCAAGATGGGCCTTGTAAACGCTGCTATTAAGAATCTCGGCACTTTGTATAACGAAATGTGTATCTTAAACAGCAAAGTTATAAGTGAGATTAAACATTGTTTTCTTTCCCATTCGTGCTTTTACAAAGTCCCGTCATTTGATTAAACATAAATCTTTTTCGTTGCAGATAAGCGTCCAACTGTCGTCTAACTTGGGAGCGGGTGAGATTTTTAACTTCTTTACAAACTTATCCGGTGACGATGTTTCATTTTTGTTGAACGCTTAACTTGTTTACCGGCTAGCTCGTGAGCGCTACGAAAGCGTAGCGGCCGCTACGGCACGTAGCGTTACGCGGCGCTACGAAATTGTTTAGTCAGGTATTTGTAGTAACTTTTAATTCTGTTATGGCACTCGTTTACTTTGCTTTCGTTTTGTTTTTACGTTGATGAGTTTCTTTTATAGTTTTTGTGTATTATATATTAATCATGATTACAATTGATTTAGCCATAAGTAAAACCGAAAACTAAAATTGACTTAGAATATCTACAGTCGCATAATTAAAAATAAAGAAATTTGGATTCGAATTGCTTTATAAATATTTTATAATACTACAATAATACACAGAGACAATAAAATTAAATTAATTACATTTTTAAAAGCAAGGGTCAAGTTTATCACTACCGACGATATTAATTTGTGTCCCTATAATAATTTAAAAAATTAAACACCTTTAAGTTCATTTTACACCAATCAATAACATTAAGCATAACAGTCCTGAATACGTTTTGTTGGCGCGAAGTGAACACGTGGAAGGGCGTGACGGAAGTGCCAAGATGGATGAGAAGAAGTCGTTTAGGGCTGGGGAGGAATGCGGCTCGTAAGGGGTCGCTTCAAAACGCATTAAGGTGATGTGTGCGGACAGTGCCCTTCCTTAAACGTACTATAAATAACGTTAATTTATTCGGTTTGTGTTTGGGGAAATTTAATTAACGCTTGAAGGTGATTCTGTTGGGCTGAAGACGAGAGAAACAGTTTCGCGGCTTATATAGGCCATAAACTACAAAGTTCCTTATAGCTTCGAAGAACGAGCTTCCTTCTGAGGTATTCCCGGGGCGTTATGACATGGGGCTCTTCAAAAAAGGTGCGAAAAGAGCTCTCCTTCAAAGCCGGCGATGCATTGGCGACTCCTCTGGTGTTGCAAGTGTCCATAGGCGACGGTGACTACTTTCCATCAGGTAGCCCGTCTGCCTTATCGTTAGGTTTACGTATAAAAAAAAAAAAAGTTATGCAACGTCTGGCAGGGTTGACGAGATAGGTGACATCTGATAATTTAATCACAAGTGTGTTTGCGTGTTTGTAGATCTCGTTATATGATTAATATATGTAGTTATCCATTTATCCATCAGCTTTTGAGATCTTCAATAGTGAGCTCTTTTACCATTCCTTGTACATTGGATGTTGGCGTTACACAAGAATGAGCTTTCGGATTTTTTTCTCTTAGTCGCCTCCTATAATATCTACGGGAATAACCAATATTACCTCAAACTACATTTCTAGAACTAATTGTAATAAATAATAATAATAATTATTTTACATGTATGTATTCTTTTAAAATTGTGTATACGTATATTAGTGTTTATTTATAACTTTATTATTATATCTCCTTTTCTTAAAGGTCGACAGGGAGAGAATGCTTACAGCATTAAGTCCGCCTTTGTACCACTTTAGGTATATAAGTATCTCATCAACCCATTATTGGCCCACTGCTGGGCACGGGTCTTCTCTCAGAATGAGAGAGTTTTTAGGCCATAGTCCACCGCGCTGGCCAAGTGCGAATTGGTGGACAGGTATATAAGTATAAATATATTCATTTATTTATACTTAGGTATATAAGTATAAATAAATGAATATATTTAGATACGTATATTAGATTGCAACTATTCATGAAGTATTTTTAAAAGTCAGTTTTTTTATGTTGGGTCGAAACAACTGTCCAATTTTAGTCCAAAAATATATACCACATAACTGCAATGATATTAGATAGAACGACACAGAAAAATTATAAATACGTACGTAAGTACCAATTTTCATGTATGTGCAGTGAACTCCCGTTTACTATATGCATTAAAGTAATTTAATGCAACTGGTGTACGCGGTGTTTTATTCCGTTGCTGTTTGGCTCGTGTTATTCGAAATAGAGCACTCTCGTTACGGTAAATGCCAGTCGCGAATGCCCGACTAAAATGTAAGGTTTCATAAAAGATATCTCCCTAACGAATTCCAGTGCCAATCTGCATATGGAGGTATTGAAATATATTCATTCGTTTTTCGAATGAGTGGGATGTAATTTAACGGTAGTATTGAAAGGGTATCGATGCGTAATATCAATCGAATGCTTTGATTTTTAATCGGGGTTCGAGGTTCGATTCCTTGATGTGCCTGATATTTCGGTGTTGTGAGTATTAAAATGAGAATGAGATTGAATTGATTTTATTTTTATTTATATTTATTATATTTATATTATCACTTGTTATAATAGACTGAAAGTTGAAAAAAAAAACGTTTTAAAAGTATGAGAAGTCTAACAATTCGCATTTGGTCAGCGCGGTAGACTGATGCCATAAACCCTCTCATACTAGGATCAGACCCGTTTCTGCTCGGATCGGGTAAAGGTTGTAATAGGATGGACAGTAATGGGTTAACAATGACGCAGTTTTTTCTCATGACGACGCACACCACTTAATATTTAAGAGTTAGCTCTACGCTAATCAAAATCGCGTTTAAGCTTTGTCCCTATATTTCTTTAATCTGGTATATTGATGGATAAGAAGAATGTTCGCCTACAAAGTGTGTCTTGACTTAGAATAGTTCTAAATCTTTAAATTACGTTATAGTTATAAATTTTTCCTAAGAAAACTGTTCCAGAATTAGGATTGGATGGCCAAAGTAAACGACACATCATGTACAACACTGTTATATTTTCACGATTTCATACTTATACAATTTCAGAATACATTCGGACAGAGTAACGTCTTACTGTTGTAATTTTTTAGATTCCACAATATAATTAAACCCTCCTTATATTTTTATAATTAACATGGCAGGTGTTAAGAAAACCGTCACAGAGACAAAAACATTACATTAATCTATTATATTACATACAAATTAAATATATGCATTTATAATCATTTATATTTATGTATATTGTGACTTCTATTGACTTATGTTATTCATAATCCACATGGCACGATCAAATTAAATACAATTATTATATAGATTATTATCGATGTTCATGACTGATGTGGTCATGAATTTAACAGTGTGTCTCCAAGCAAGCTACTTGTTGGTTGGTAACATAACATAAAACATCCTATGAGAGAAGCGGTAAGGTATTGAAGATAAAACATTTTTATAATAAATAATAGTTTAAAAAAAAACTAAAAAACACGCTTTTTATAGAAAACCGAACTAAAAAATAGAAAATAAATAAAACATACAAACAAACATACAGGTGTACCTGTATGTTTGTTTGTATGTTTGTAAATTTGCTTATAAAAAGCTAATAAAAAGACAACGTTTAATAAAATATATGTGGATTTAATTTAAAAGATAGCGTATTAATTTATATATTATTTCGATAAAATATCAAAATCGTTCGCTTTGTAAATCACACAAATTACGCGTGAGCTGCCGGTGTTTCGAGTGTAAACCTATTTAATCCAACCAGATTAAGGTGAGCTTATCAGATTGTGGATTGGCTCTGTGCGAAAATATTTCGGCCTGCAACTTCCTTTGGCGTGCCTCATTCTTAAAATTAGTTGATATCCGGTTGTAATGTATTTGTAGCTTTGTCTGTATTAAGGTTTTGACATCATCTACTTCTTCAGGAATGAGCACTCTTTAAGGTACGAAAAATTATCTTTCTGCATTCTTTTTTATTTGACTAAGTAGCAAACGAGCATGCAGTCCACCTGATGGTAAGTGGTCACTGCCGCCCTGCGACATCTGTAATTAACTTCATACAGAACATGGGTTCCATCAAAGTCAATCACAGATGCGTTGCCACTCCCGAGGACTATGATGGTCACCTCATGTGAAAGTGTGCCGGTAACCACACCCTTATATCGAAACGCAAGAAATGCTTCACTCTAGAAATAGGTGTGGCGGTGGTACTTCCTCGGTCGAACTACACTGGTTCTACCACCTTGATTCTTTCTCTAAGTGACTGTTTCCATCGGGAATATTTCATTCTCGGATTAATACATAGATCACAGAAGTAGATGTCTTGCAATGAGGTACTCGATATGTCTAAGACGTGCCAATACGAATCAAAAAAGAATTAAAAACAAAATTTAAACCACTTATTCCTTCGCCATACTATGATGTTTCAGTAATTATGGCGTAATCAGAACTCTATTACATCTAGTCTATATTTTAAATATAGGTTGATAACTTTCATTCAGCTGAACTAACCCGTGCGTAATCCGGAGTACTCCTAACCCTTTTCACGTAATAACTTACCCCGTTCCGCCCTATTACCAAAAATAAAGCAAACAACCTATAGCAACCCTTTGCTCGCTGGAGGACTCTACTAGGGGTTCGACGTCGAGGACTGGCTGAAGGGCTCCAAGGACCCATCGCAATACCCAACGGGTTAAGTTGTAGAAAATGAACAAAAAATAGATTTTTTACTCCACTTTGGCAGTAATTATTTACTTTGAAGAATATATTGGTTTGCTTTGGGAAAGAGTTCAGCATTGCGTTTGTAACATTTCTTGATGATAGTTAATTAAATTATTGATACATTTTCACATCCTTTCAAAGTATTCGCGCTAGCAATAAGTGTGTATACAAAATATAAACATATTTCTGTTGCTAGCCAGCTGACCTACCTGAGTGATCAGTGCCACCCATGGTAAGCAAGTTTAACTTGCAACACGCTGCTTGTTTTGATGTGGAACCGAGGTTCTATCTGATGGGTCAATCATGGATGGGCTGCTACTCCCGAGGACTAAAAAGTCGCCTTATATATAACGTATACATACACTTTTATATGAGGCGACCATTATAGTCCTCGGGAGTAGCAACGCATCTGTGATTGACTTCAGATAGCCTCTCTGTTTTGTATGAAGTTAACACTTACGTAAACACTTAAGTAAACACTTACCATCAAGTGGGCCCTATGTTTGTTTGCTACTTTAATCGTATAACAAAATACACTTATTTATACAAAGAAGGTAGGTGTTGTAGTAACAATCCCTACTATCCCTATTCCCTACTATAATATTATAAATGCGAAAGTAACTCTGTCTGTCTGTCTGTCTGTTGCTCTTTCACGCCTAAACTACTGCACCGATTTTTATGAAATTGTGTACAAAGATAGTGGTGACCTTGGGATCCATTATAGGCTACTTTTTATTTCAAAAAATGGGTTGAAAATGTTAAAATCGAGCATAAATGTTTGTATGGTAGTTCGTTTTTGACAAAGAGGTGTACTAATAATTCCGTCAAGGGGTATCATAGATTTGATTAAAAACTTATATGAAAAATAAAAAATTAAAAAATATTGATTTTGAGTCGACAACATATATCCGTAAAACTCGGTATGTCGTGAATTTTGTTGAATTCCAATGCAAATGACAATCTCCATAATGGCTTTTGATAAAGAGGTGTACTAATAATTCCGTCAAGGGGTATGATAGATTTGATTAAAAACTCATGTGAATAATAAAACATTGAAAAATATTGATTTTGAGTCGACAACATATATCCGTAAAACTCGGTATGTCGCGAAATTTGTTAAATTCCAATGCAAATGACAATCGCCATATTGGCCATTTCGCCTGGACGTCATCGTGAGTTCGTTCAGAAACAATACATATAAATTGGTAACAATTAATTATCATTCAAATAGATGTGATATCAATTTGATTTAATTTACCCATAATATGGATTTATAATATGAAAATGTTTTTATAATGCGAAAGATACGATTATAATTACGAGGAATTCCCGATGAGTTAAATATTAGGTATACTTGCGCTATCACTGTTCTGTTGAATTACGTTGAATGAATATTTGATAGATGGCGTTATCTACAATACAACTTCGAAGTAATATCGATAAATTAAATGTTAATGTTGAATTACTAATAATTCCGTCAAGGGCTACGAAACACTGGTTTGCAAACTAAAATATATAATAAATCCACGATAGCATATCTATATCTCTTAAGGTTAACTCACAATAATTATTTTTATGTTCCATATTTTAACTAAAAATAATACGTTATTTTCGAGTCTGTTGTCTTTTGTTCAGTATTAATCCTTAAGTAAATAAATGCATTCGTTAGCTTTGTAATTTTAATAAAGATCAAAATTGTCTTTTACACTGTATGCATCAAATAAATACGTTTAAAGTTAAAATTCCATCAAGTGGCAAGATAGACTTGATTAAAAACTTATCTCATTAATAAAACATTAAAAAATATTGATTTTGAGTCGACAACATACATATATCTGTAAAACTCGGTATATCGCGACTTTTGTTTAATTCCAAATTCCAACTATCGCCTTAATAGCCATTTTGCCCGGATGTCATCCTGGTCCTTAGTTCATTGTGAAATAATACATACCTATAAATCGATAACAATGAATTATCATACAAATAAATGTGATATAAATTTGATTTAATTTACCCACAATATAAAATTACGAGGAATTACCGATGAGTTACATATTAGGTATACTTGCGCCATCTATCCACTACTATGTTGAATTACATTGAATGCGATAGGTGGCGTTATTTACAAAACAACTACGAAATATATCGATAAATTAAATGTATATGTTGAATACTAATAATTCTGTCAAGGGCTACGAAACACTGGATTGCAACCATAAATATAAAATCAATCCGCGATAGTATACCTCAATAACTTAAGGTTAAGTCACAATATTTTTTTTATGTTTCATATTTCAACTAAAAATATTACGTAAATTTCGAGTGTGTTTTCTTCTGTTCGACATCAATCCTTATATAAATAAATGCATTCGTTAGCTTTTACACTATATGCATCAAATAAATACTTTGAAAGTTTGAATATTAGAGATTTAAAATAATAAAGATCGCGATGTGTCTCTCGGCAGGGGTAACGGCCGCTGATGGTAAGACGGCCGCCGATGCGTGTGCATTATTAGAGTAATCTGACCACTTGATAGTGTCCAGTGTTGAGTAGGACACGAATGTTAAATGAGTTTGTAAAAGTAGTGTCTTTTTGTACTAGACCAGTACAAACATTGCACTTCACCCTGCAGCATCACCCTGAGAACTTTTAAAGATACTGCGGAAAAGTTAAAATCAATCTTTGTAATCGATGCGTTTTGGTTTAAATCTGGAGGAGGATTTGGTTTACAAGGTGCTTCTTGGTATTGTGTGACCACTAAGATTGTTAATTAATTGAAATAAAGGCGGTTTACAATCTTCTAATTTTAAAATTCTAATTCTAATTTGTCTAATTTTTAAAATATTTTATGGTTTAAGATCATTTATTTCCCAAAAAGATTAAAAATCACTTACTGAGAAATTAATTTTACATTAATATTATTTTTATGAGCATTAGAGTGGGTAGGCGGACAATTTTGCATGCAAAAGAAACGCTCGAGTCAGAACAAATAACAGCAAGGGCCCGGTTACACCAAGTACTAATTAACTATTGATCATACATTTAATTTAACTATTGAGATAAGTTGTAAAAAATATTACGTTTCTTTTATTTTTAATTAGATATTACAATATGGTTAAAAGTAATTTCGATATATATGATAGTAGTGATTTTAATATATGTAATTTTCCAATCGTGTTTATGTGTTTAGATTTGATTCAGTTAATAATTAAAGTATTTTTGCTTCTATATATAGTTATATATTTTTTTTATTGTGATTATTCATAGATAGTATTTTATTATTATGTTTTTTTTATATTTATAAAATATGGTGGAATAAAATGAGTAATATTATAATTAATTATACTTTGAAAATATTTATTTCGAAATAAAATATTTTAGTATTTTTGTGCAATTGTTTATGTGTAAATTAATAAAAATATATATGTCCAAGGCTCGTAGTCGTAATTGTTAATAGTTTTATTACTTTTTACTGAATAGTTTTTATATATTTTTCTAATACAATTATTATATTTAATCAATGTATATTTATAAATTAGATCTACTGAGGTAATAGTCATATTTGTGGGTTAATTGTAGTTATTTAAAAGATTCAATAAATGTTGTTTAAGTGTCTTTTTAAATATATGTATAGACTTGGACTCTTTAACGTCTCTGGGTAATTTATTATATAGCTGTGCTCCTTCATATAGAATTGTAGATTTACCGTATTTTGTTCTAGGAGAACGTAAAATTATATTATTTGCATGTCTTGTTTTAATTTTTTGTACTTGTATTTTTTTTGTGAAAGAGATACGGCAGTGTATGTCTCGAGTTAATATTTTTCTTGTCAGTATACATGTATTATATATATATATTTGTTTTACATTTAATAATTTTGTATCATTATATATTTTATTTGTATTTGTAAAGTAATCGTAATTATATAAAACTTTAATTAACCTATTTTGCGCGATTTGCAGAGCGTTTAAATGAGTTTTAGCAGCTGAACCCCAAATTTCTATAAGATAGTCCAAATGTGATTTTACGAGTGAATTATAAATTATGTAACGTACTTTTATTGGAAGAGATCGGGAAATAGATTTCAGTGCACCTGCGAGGGAATTTAACTTTGAACACAGTTTGTGTATATGCGGTTTCCATGACAAATAATCATCTACAATTAGACCAAGATATTTTTCTTCTTTAGATCTTTGAAGATATACATTATTGATAGTCAGCGGTGGATAGTCACTGAGTTTTTTGTTTTTTGCAGCAAAAATCATGTATTTAGTTTTTGACTCATTTATAGTTAGTAAGTTATTAAGAAACCAACGGTGTAGAATATTGAGATCATTTTGGGCTTGTTTTATTAAATCTTGTATTGAAGTCCCAGAGTAAAATATGCAAGTGTCATCAGCATAAAGAGTTAGATGACCGTGTAAACCTATTTCATATATGTCATTGATGTAGATCAGGAATAGAGTTGGTCCTAGCAAGGATCCCTGGGGCACACCGTAGGTTACTAGTGCAGGACTACTTTTGTGTTGACCCAACTTTACAATTTGATACCGGTTCGTTAAGTATGATTTAAATAATTCTAAGGCTATTCCCCTAATTTTGGCACGTTTGTTTAGTTTTTCGAGTAACAATTTGTGACTCACGGTATCAAACGCCTTTTTTAGATCTATGAAAATACCTAATGATACTTGTTTTTTATCGATATTAACTTTTAAATCAGTAATAAGATCTATTGCAGCTGTCAAGGTATTCGATTTAGTTCTGAAACCATATTGGCCTTTAAACAGAAATTTATTTGATTCTAAATGTTCTGCAAGTCTATTATGAATTATTTTTTCAAATATTTTAGAAATGACCGGGAGAACAGAGATAGGTCGGTAGTTAGAAGGATCTTGTTTATCACCGGATTTAAAGATAGGGCTTACTTTCGCGATCTTTAATGAATCAGGGAATATACCTACATCAAGGCACTTATTTATGCATTTACTAAGTGGTTCAGATATTAGAGATTTGATATATTTAATTGTTTTAGTGTTTATACCATCAATGCCCGTGCTAGTATTTGAGTTAAGAGTATCAATTATTTTTATTATTTCGTTTTTGTCCGTATGTTTAAAATATGATAGTATGGCGCAGTTATGCTTATCTTCATCAATTATATCTACATTATGGTATTTTTTTGGTATTTTATCTGCTAAAATAGCTCCAATAGTGGAAAAATAGTGATTGAAATGGTCACAAATCTTTTGTTCGTCTGTTATAATATCTGACTCGATTTTTAGTTTAAGTGGTATACATTTGTCTTTAATTTTATTATTAAATAATTCATTAATTATTTTCCACATTTTCAAAGCTTTACCTCTACACTCTCTAAATGCTTTACAATAGTAATTGTTTTTCGCTGTCTGTATAAGTGCAAACGTCTTGTTTCTGTGTAATAAAAACTCCTTCTTGATTTGTTCATTATTTGGTTCTTTCTTAGTTTTTACCCATTTCATGTTTCTTTCTTCTATAGCTTTCATGATTTCTTTATTTATCCAGTCTTTCTTAGGTGGATTCTGTATTTTAGTTTTCTTTATTTTGTTAGCATTTATAGTATCTATTAATATTGTTTCTATTTTGTCATATTCATAATTTAAGGTTTGTTCTAAAAATTGACTAGACATAATATTTGAAGATTTCAGTGATATAAGCAGTGAGTCATAATTTACTTTTTCATATATGAGTTTCTGGGCTGTGATGGAGGGACATTTTAGCATTTGTAAATAAATTTGTTTGTGGTCGGACATAGCACTTTCAATTATAGCTAGGTGGAAAGGATGACCATTAATATTTGAGCTGATATGGTCAAGAATTGTATTTGTTTCTGCAGTCTCTCGTGTGTAAAACTGTTTGCTTAGTTTATTTAATAGGGTATACCCATTGTAATGTAGCGCGTTTTTGTATTCTATGACTTCTGTTTTCCTTTCCAAAAGATTGTAGTTGAAATCTCCTAGAATTATTGCTCTTTTTCTTTTTCTCAACTGATCTGAGAACATTTCTATAAAGTCTTTACTATTAGTCCTTTCCGGTTTATAAATGACGCCAATGTCTACGCAAAATTTTTCAACATGTACCCATAAGTAGTGATTGTCGTCTTTGCACACATTTTCGATTAGACAATGTTTTAGGTCGTTGTGAATAAATAGGGATACGCCTCCTCCTCGACTTTCTGTACGATAATTAAAATAATGAGTATAGTTAGGTATATTGACAAAATTAGCTTCCGACTCCGATTTTATCCATGTTTCGGTGACTGCTATAACATGAATTTTGGATAGGGCCTGTATGATACATTTGAGTTCATCTAATTTACCCGGTTTCACAAGGCTTCTCGCATTTAGATAAATGAGTCTTAAAGCTTTTTTGTGTATAGTGAGGTCGACATATTTATCCACAATTTGGTAAGTTATGGTTTCAGGAATATTTACATTATTTCTGCATACCGTATTTGTTAGTTTTTTGCCTGCTGTTCGACTATTTTAGGAACTCCTTTTATAAATTTTATAATAATATTGTTTTCGCCTCTACTTTTGCGCAATTCAAGTTCTTCCTTCATTATGTTTAAATGTTTTTGCTGTTGAGGAGTATTATCTGAGTAAATTTTAAAATTTCCTTCGATATTCTGTCTTATTTTTAGGATATTCTTCGCCTGGTCACAACTTGTAAAAATAGCCTTGATTGGTCTTGAAAAATTCGGTCTATATTTGCCGAGACGTATGCAATGTGTAGGACTAGTGTTTTCGACTTTTGCACTTTTTATGATCTTCTTTACTTCATTTATATCATATTTCAGTCGGTCCTCTGCAATTGGAGATTTTAACTCTGGAACGCCTGTTATAATAATGTTTTTTTCTCTGAGATTACGTTCTCGCATTTCAGTTAAGACATCCTCACATTGAGATACTAAATCAGATTTATTTACAGATTTCGCCTTTGTTTCTTTTATGCTATTTTCTAAAGATTCAATTTTATTTTCTACACTATTATATCTTTTGTTTAATTCTAGGATATCTGTCTTCAGTTTATTATGTTCAAGTAGTATGTTATTTGTCTTTTGTTCTATGCTCTGAATTTGGTTTTTAATAGAAGCTATATCATTGGAGATTTTTGATAAATTTTGGTTTTGTGCCTTTGTAAAATCTTGAAATATTGAAAGCATTTCTTCGCGGAAATCCGCAAGCTCATGGATTAAGCTGCTAACATCATCTGGTTTTTTCCTCTTGCGAAGCGTAACTTGTTGCGTACCGGTTTCCGCGCGTGATTCAGGTAGTACTTGAAGATCTCCTACTCCACTTGGCGTTCCGGGCGGACTTCGTCGGACACTCATCTTTTCGATTGTTAATTATTGCTAAGCAAGTGTTAACCGTTAATTTAAAAGTGTTGGTTGAACTCGTCCTTTCTTGCGTATGATTCACAACTTTGTTACCAGTCGCATCAGTCGATCGGTAGCTTACTTTAGTAACGTCTTAAGCACAACTTGCACCAAGAAACCAAAACTTAATTTAACACAATAGCTTTAAGATCTATTGTCCTTTTTAGCTTATAAATATTTTGTTACAAAATGTTACACACGTCCACTCCTTACGCTTGCTCACTGCGCAGTCATTTGAATCACAGAAAATAATCAATATCTTACATTAGGTTTGTAACGTCGCGCGGATATAATAACACTACAGGCAGTAAAATTGTACAAGTAATAAAAACATAAACATAATACAAGAAAAATTTTAAGTAATATCGAAAAACATTGCTTTTTTCGTATAAAAAGGGCAAGGTAAATATAAAACCCGCCAAAAATAATTCAGGATATGATTACCTAACAATTATGATCCTAACCACAAATACATACTTTAAATTAATTTCTTCACTCTTTGTATGTCCTGGTAATCTGGACTTGCACTATAGAAAAGGTTGTGGAATAACATAATTATAGACTACTTTTTATCATATAATTTCAACGGGGTCGAAATTTGTGCGGGAAAAACTTTGCGATACACTCATTTTTACGCGGGCGAAGCCGCGGGTACAGCTAGTAATGTATATTTATATTATCTTACCACGATCTACGAAACATAACGCAGCAGGACACGCGGAGTATTATCCTTTCATTGTTCAGCTATTAAAATACGATTTGTACCCTTAAAGCCCACGCCCAGTATATAAATTATTTTCTATCCTACATCCTTTGAACAATAACATGGCAGGTTACACGGATTGTTATTACTTTTATATTATTATTTAGATGTTCCAATGTAATTCTTACCGTATGTCCACTCAAGTCATTTTTTGTTGTTAGCATCAATAACTAGACGAACCTAGAAGACGCGGATAATAATATTAATTAGCCGAATATGAAACTCAGTACTCTCCAAAAACCAAAGGAAAAGGTGGTAGAACCAGTGTAGTTCGACCGGGGAAGTACCACCGCCACACCTATTTCTAGCGTGAAGCAGTTCTTGCGTTTCGATAGAAGGTTGTGGCTGCCGGCACACTTTCAAATGAGGCGACCATCATAGTCCTCGGGAGTAGCGACGCATCTATGATTGACTTCAGATGGATCCCATGTTCTGTATGAAGTTGATTATAGATGTCCATGGGCGGCAGTGACCACTTACCATCAGGTGGACTGCATGCTCGTTTGCTACTTCAGTCAAATAAAATAAAAAAAAACCAAGCCATGACCACGCAAGACGTCAAAGTAATGCCCATAACATCGGACAAATTAATCTTCCCAAAGATTAATCTATTACGTATTAACGCGGTTTAAGAAAGAAAGTCTGGGAGGATTATAAGTATACTTTTATCCCAGTAACGGAGGTTAGTAAGCCTCGTGGGAAATCAGCGGCCATTTCGTAGCGTTTATATAGATTTATCGGTGAATTATTGAATCGACAAGTTTGGCAAAGAATGAAAATGCCCGTCATAGGAGATTGACTTTCTTAAGGCCTTTGTTGGCTGTATTGTTATTGTTAAAAAGGTTGACTATTTTCTTACGGTTTTGTTTGTATTCTTGATGAAATGTATTGTTTTGGTAGAACCTATTAATTGTCTTCCCAAGAAAGGTTGTCGTCTCGTAGCGTTAGTAGGTGTGTAGACACAACATATAAATAGAATTAGACCTCTTTTTTCGTTCTCGAGGGGGAAACCTTCAAAAGGTACCCGACGGTGGCCGTCCTCGGCACTATAAAGAGGACTCCGGTAACTCGGAACGACCGCGACCGGAATCCTCTGAGCACGTTGCCCCAATGGGCTCCTCCCAGATGGGCGGCTGGGCCCACCGCTCCTTCTAGTCTTTACGACGGTATGCGACCACATATACCGCCGTCCTTTCCGGGATCGCCTGACCGAACAGTTTGAGCTCCCACTCTAGCCGCCTGCAACCCCGGAAGCCCCTTTTAGTCGCCTCTTACGACAGGCAGGCGATGCCGTATCCCTATTCTGAACCCGGAACTACAAAATAGAATTAGGCCTAGTGCGTAATATATACAATTCCTTTGCCGATCAAACTGTTCAGTCGAGTTGTGTGCATATACGATTTTTGTACCATCACACAGTTTTGACAATCCTTAATGGGCATACAGTCAATTGAGAATTTATCGTTTCATACTAGTTTTCTAGTTTCCCCTATTGATTGGTCTGTGAATAGAGGCGAATCGATTGTTTAGTGACAATACACATTGAACTGACTGTCGATAGTTCAACATTTTGATAAAGCGCGATCGATGCTATTTTTTGATTTTTAGCTGAGCAACAATTTGATTGGTTTTATGTGGATCTACATACACTTACAAAAATATACGAACAATTTAATAATTAACTGAAAGTTGTATGTACATATATTCTAAGCGTTGCATTTTTTTATCTGATTGAAGTAGCAAACGAGCATGCAGTCCACCTGATGGTAAGTCACTGCGGCCTGTAAGCAACTTCATAGTAATAATTCTTAATGGAACATAGGTTCCATCTGAAGTCAATCACAGATGCGTTGCTACTCCTGAGGACTACGATGGTCGATTCATATAAAAGTGTGCCGGCAACTTCCATCGAAACGCAAGAAATGTATCACGCTTAGAAATAGGTGTGGCGGTGGTACTTCCCCGGTCGAACTGCACTGGTTCCACCACCTGCAGATATGAGTAATGTTAAATATTACCAAACTTTAAAATCGTTCGAACATTATATTTTTAAACGTTTACATGCATTTGTCACAAGATGTCTTTTTAAAAGCTGTATAAGATTCATATATTTGCATAATTTTGTAAGTACAAAATTGCTATAAACATTTCTATACTTTAAAATCAGTTTCGAATTTACCACAGCAAGGTTCTATGCAAGCTGACCATGTCTTCAATCATCCAAAGCACTAGAACGAAGCTTATATCGGCTCGTGATTGATAGTATGAGGATTTATCTAGACGTTAGCTGCCACCGTTTTATCCGCTTTATTGAGCAGTGATAGCCTAATGGTTAAAACTTGCCCTCTCGATCGGGAGGTCCGAGGTTCAAACCCAGGCACGCACCACTGATTTATGTGCGTATTATACATTAATTATCACTGCTTTTCGGTGAAAGAAAACATCGTGAGGAAACCTACACACCCGAGATTTCTTTAAAAAAAAAAGTTCTCGAAGGTGTGTGAAGTCCACCAATTCGCACTTGGCCACCGCGGTGGACTATGGCCTAAACTCTCTCATTCCGGGAGAAGACCCGTGCCCAGCAGTGGGACAGTAATGGGTTGACGACGACGACGACGTTTTATCCGCAAAATACTCTTTTCAAAATCTTTGTAGCTGGAAGATCAAACGAAATAATAATTCTAAACGAGTTAAAATAGTTTACCGTTTGTGGGAGAATGTGTTGTGTGGAGATGAAAGAAAAGTTTTGTCTGTTTGCGTTATCATATTGATCTCTTTAACATCTTTTTTGTCGCATTTCTTCACATTTCCCCCGTCTTTCTTTGTTATTTCATTTGGAAGGCAACGTGATTACATGTGAAAAAAAAAATACTAATGATAATAATAAAAACTTATTGAATAAGATTGTACATAATATAGACTTATGTATTACGACAACCACATAGTGCAGTATACAGATAGTGACGAAATTATTGCTAAAACATAAGTACGTTAACGTTTTTGATATCTATATATTAATACGTGAAGCAAAAACTTGTGAAGCATTTTTAAGTAACTTACCGCGGATGGAGGAGTATAAAATTTTGCACGGTTATAGTTGACATAGAGAAGGAGTGCAGAATGTTAATATTTTTTTCAAATAATGCATTTTTCATACATAAAATCAACTAAAAACACATTACACACACTGCCTTGCATTCGAAAAAACACATACATAGTAAACGAAATAGAACATTCAATGTCTTAAATATGAAAAAACATATCGTCAAAAATGTCAGATGTCTTTGTCAAAATACCGCTATTGCTTTTAAATGCGGCTTAGACAATTAAACCTCTTTTTTATATTTAACGGGTGCGTTCAAAATTACTTAATTTTTTTTACATTTTATTTCAATTTGAGAAATATTGGTGCTACTTTGGACAATATGAAGTTTAGTTTTTTAATTTAAATTAAGGTCGAATTTCGACCGTTGCGACGGGTCACTAGTAAAATTAAAATTTATGTGAAAATAGTCTTGTTCACAAATAAGGACGACTATAGCTTATACATCTGGGCTTACTCTTTTATAAACGTTAAACATAAAAGGAGTTGCTAGGTTTTTTGTTGCAAAAATAAACTTGTTCCTGGAGCGAGACGAAACACAAAGTAGAAAAACGCTTAATTTAATTAAAACTTCAGAATAGTTGACTTGCAATAAACCTATAAAGGTTTCCAGTGTAGTTGAATATCTCGATTTGCCTTCTAGATTATGTTGTGTATTACGTGAATTCGGTAGGTACTAAATAAGGCCATTTTTATTAATGAAATAGTTTTCAAATTTACTTTGACAATTTTTAATACAAGATTATGTTATACGGACGAATGTGTCTATTTATTTTGCATTCAACAACCTAACCAGCTTACAATTCCAATTTGGATCTCAAATTGAAAGCTAATAAATAGACTATTATATTAAAAATATATCAAGTGTTTTTAACATAATTTAGACGAATACTATATACAAGAGCTAGCGATGTGTGTACAGTAGTGGCATCACACTAGAGCAGTGATAGCCTAATGGTTGAAACTAGCCCTCTCGATCGGGAGGTCCGAGGTTCAAACCCAGGCACGCACCACTGATTTATGTGCGTATTAGATATTAATTATCACTGCTTTTCGGTGAAGGAAAACATCGTGAGGAAACCTACACACCCGAGAGTTCCTAAAAAAAAAGTTCTCGGAGGTGTGTGAATTCCACCAGTTCGAATTAGGCCAGCGCGGTGGACTATGGCCTATAACTCTCTTATTCTGAGAGAAGGCCCGTGCCCAGCAGTGGGACAATAATGGGTTGACGACGACTATATACTAATATATGCGGATAGATGCATTCATACTAACTACAAATAAATGACGTTAAAATCGAAAAAGTAAAATGATTAATAATTAATTATTTAAATATCATTTACATACTTAATCCTATCAAGTATAAGATAAACGGCCAGTGTCCTCTATAATCTTAAACTTAAGTATAAGATAAACGGCTAATCTCAGTACTGGCGACGGTTTGACGCAGTGTTGACGGAACCGGCGGTGTAAACATTCAGTATGAGTCAACGGGATGAGGGAGAAATTGATATTAGTATACACACCAATATACATATATAGCAACTGGGACTCAGGGTATGTAAATGATATCACGACGGTACATTGATTCTAGCGAAATACGTACTAATAGTTACGATTTCTCGTTTTGAATCATAATTCGTAATTCGTTCTAACCGGTGCTTATGGGATTCCGGCGGGCCATCAGCTGAAAAGACCTATTTCTGTCGGTGTCAAGTGCCGCTGGGATTTGTATGGACTGCTGGAGGATATACTGACATAACTATATGATCAAAGTGAGATAGGATTCGTATGCATTAATTGTAATTAATGCATTTTACACGTACAATATCATCATACTATAGCCAAAACAGAAAGACGAATGAATAGACCGTGCGATGCCCCTTTCGGGCGCTTCCCCAGTGAGCATTTGAGGTGTTTCCGACCTGGTGTTTACGACCGCATGCGACTACACATGCCATCGTCCTACCCGGGGTCGCTTGTCTGGACGGTTCGACCTCCCACTCTAACCGCCCGCATCCCCGGAAGCCCCTTTGAGTCGCCTCTTACGACAGGCAGAGGATACCGTGGCCCTATTCTGGTCCCGGAACTACAGGAACAATCAGGTGGACATAGGATCCACCTCATTATTTTGAACTTAAAAACCTTAATGAACCTAAAATATTAGGTACTATGTCTCTCCGTTAGTTACCGTCATTGCATCCCTTTGAGACGGTGTTGACGGGCCCTTCGCCGTCGGCGCTCAAATATTAAGCTCTAAACTTCCCTTGTTTAAACTAATTTAAACTTGTACTACCTGGGAGGATATATTTTGATAAACATAACTGAATATATCGAAATAGATTTCAATTATAGAGAGGAATGTGTTCCTCGGAGTGTACTGGGTGGATATTTGAATATATATCAGGTACACGATGTCTTATAAATAGTGGCGAGACAGTGTACAATTTCTGATTATTTTAGATTTATTAAATTCATATTTTCTTATGCTTGTCCAAATTGATTCAAATGGGGTTTGATTAATTTTGATATATATTTATATGTCGCAGAATCCAATAAATTGTTATCGAATGGTCGCCATTGTCGTCCAACATATCGATATTTGTTTAATTCCAAATCGGTGTACGTATTTATTTACAAATCCATCAAAAACGCTATCGATTGATTCTCTGACATTGACAACTGACGTTATAATATTTACAGGTGGTAACCAGTGTAGCTCGACCGGGGAAGGGTGTGGTTGCCGGCACACTTTCACATGAGGCGACCATCATAGTACTCGGGAGTAGCAACGCATCTGTGATTGACTTCAAATGGAACCCATGTTCTGTATGAAGTTGATTACAGATGTCCATGGGCGCCAGTGGCCACTTACCATCAGGTGGATTGCATGCTCGTTTGCTACTTCAGTCAGATAAAAAAAAAATAAAAAAAAATCTTATAATATGAATGAGATCGTATATCATGGTATATCGTATCATTGATGACTCACGTTGCTCAGTAATCAGTGTTCTAGTATGCACCGGAGTTCCGAGATCGATTTCAGTTAAGTGGACATCAGAACAACTTAGATTTCTAAAAATGCAGTTAGGTTCACATGCAGAGTGTCCGTCGTCAATCCATTATTGTCCCACTGCTGGGCACGGGCCTTCTCTTACAATAAGAGAATTTTAGCCTTTGGTCTACCGCGCTGGCCAAGTGCGAACAGGTATGAATGTCCGATTCGTAATATTTCCAACGTACGTCCAATTAATGAAATGTACAATTTGTGTAAATTGTAACGCCAATGTGTATGTTCCCATTAACTGTTCCAAATTAAAAATAGTATATTCAATGTGCACTCTCATCAAATAGTTTGCAATCGCATCTAATTACACACTATAGTAAAAATGTCAATGTACGGCCCATTACATTTTCAGCCCCATTCACAAGCACCACGTGACTCGCTCATGAATATATAACGTTACCACATACCGCACACGAATGCACAATCACGTACACGTTGCACACATACAACGGTGATTACGTCATTACCGCGTCACCGGGTCCATTGACCGCGTTTATACGGCACGGTAAAGCTAAATCATGCAAAATTTATGATTGGTTTACTTCGGAAAGGTATTGGACAGTAATATTTTTTAATAATAATGGATATATAGAAGAGAAAAGTTCTTTGGCGCGTTAAGTAGTTTTTGAGTGAAAAAAAAAATGAACTAGCGTCACCGTTTCCGAACGGTTTTATAAGTTAGATGTATACTGTGTAGTGTATATCAATTCTATACAAACAGAAGCAGTGCTCGTGACTGCCTTTTCTAATATATAAAATTCTCGTGTCACAGTTTTTGTTGCCATACTCCTCCGAAACGGATTGACCGATTTTTACCAAATTTTATATGCATATTCAGTAGGTCTGAGAATCGGCCAACATCTATTTTTCATACCCCTTAAGGGTTGTCCACCCTTAACATTCTTTTTTATTTTTTATATGGCAAAACAACGTTTGTCGGGACAGCTAGTTTCTCTATAAGATTGAAGTAACGTAGAAAGAAGTAAATGTGCGTGCAGTCTCATAAAGTCAATCACTGGCTACTCCCAAGGACTAAGGGTTGTCATATATAAAAGTAAGCCGGCAACCTCGTCCTTCCAGTGAAACGCAAGAACTGCACGCTAGAAATAGATTTGCCTGTGATGGTGTGGTCAGTTTTGTTTCTTCGAAAGATATATAGGTGCAAGTTATATTTTAAACGGAATGTTGCACATAGTTCTAATTTACATTATACTTAAAAATACCAAAAGTCCCCATATTGAAAGTATAGGTACATAATCAAATACATATATACCCGCGTCATTGTCGAAAACATCATTAAGCGGTTTCAGGCGTAAAAGCCGGGGGACACATTGTGCGTTGCCGTGTCACTGGCTCCATTGTTTCCTCGTGTTTAGGGAAATGACGTGTCAACGTATGGGCACATTGCGATCATTTTCAGCTCAATTAATACGAATGGTTATCTGAACAATACGATATTGCACGCTGGAAATTTAAAGTAGGAATTTTAAAAATGAAAAAAATATACTTATTATTTTTCTTAATATTTGTCCCAGTATTTGTACGAAATGCAAAGAAAGAAAGCGAACAATAAGTAATTGATGCCTAGGTATTGGAACAAGTCATATGTTGTAAGTAGTTCTCATTGTCTTGATTTTTATGTTATATTTTTAAAACCCATATGGAAGCAAAGTTCTCATCAATATAAATGAATTCAGCCCAAACACAAGGTAGCTACTGTAAACCGTTGAAGAGTTCCTTAACTGTCCTTCGTCTTCATCATCAGACCAGACAGGTGTAACGTTTCCATCAATACAAATTAAACAAGCTCAAACACAAGGTAATTGCGGTAAATCGTTGAGGAGTTCCCTCGACTGTCTTTCGGCTCCATCATCATATCGACTCCAGACCTTCATTATATTATAGTACTTTAAATTGTTTAATAGAAAAATTAACAAACGCACTAGTCACCACTACGATTTTCGAAAGTTCCCCTCGATTTCTCTAGAATCATCATCAGATCCTGGTTTCCTTATCATGGTACCATTCCTGGAGTGTCTCCTTTCCAACAAAAAAAGAATCTTCAAAATCGGTTCATAAACGAGGAAGTTATCCGCGAAAAAACATAAAAAAATATATATAAACGGTCGAATTGAGAAACCTCCTCTTTTGAAGTCGGTTAAAAAATTAAAAAGTATACTCGTGTCGTTTTTAATCATGGAATCCTATTTTTTTTGCCAGCCGTGTATGTATGTAATTCCCGCCCAGGTGGCACGGAGGGCACGATTGCTCTAGCTGGTCGTATTCTCCTCGCGAAAGTATAATTATTTGTATGATTGCTCTCTGTATCCCAAGCTATTTATTTGCAAACTCACATGTGGTTTTGAAGAGGAGCAATTTGTACGAACAGCTTATAATTCGAAGGTTTAAATGGAACTAAGCGGACGGGTTAAGTTACTATTTAAATGCACTCTTAAAGATGAATATTACTTTTTATGTTTGTAAAGAGACTTTTATAGAGTTAATCTTTGAATTCATGAATAGCGTAGGTCGAAATATGAGTTTATTAACGTTTAAATAACTAAAGTTATTTACTAGTAGTTCTCAAAGGCAAAAGTCATTAATTAAACTCGTCATTTTCGAGTTTATTAAAAGTTCTTCAACACCCCGATATTTATGAGATCTTCGTCTTTGATATAAATCTGTCAATTTTAAAAAGTTATCAGAAAAATGTTACATTTCATGAAGTACCACCGCCACACCTATTTCTAGCGTGAAGCATTTCTTACGTTTCGCTAGAAGGGTGTGGTTGCCGGCACACTTTCACATGAGGCGACCATCATAGTCCTACGGAGTGGCAACGCGTCTGTGATTGAGTTCAGATGGAACCAATGTTCTGTATGTAGTTGATTACAGATGTCCATGGGCGGCTGAGACCACTTACCACCAGGTGGACTGCATGCTCGTTTGCTACTTCAGTTAACAACAAAACAAAACGACGATTAACAGCTATGTATTTCAACATTCATCCCGGTTCCTATAAACGCTGTAGTTCATTGTTAGCCCCATAAATAACGAGCATCAATCTGTCTAATACAAAGTCTTTTTATTCGCGGAAAAAGTATAATCAGTTATCCCGCGTCAGCGAGAACCCTTAGGCCCACTGTTTTGCCCTTCGACCGGCTGCGTTGAATTATTAGCGAAGGGCCGAATCTGAGGGCCACGTTCCTAATACGTGTTGGTATTTATATTTAAAATGAAAAATGTTACCCTTAATATTATAATGATAAGATTTGTGATTTGGATATTCTTAATTTGACGAACGAGTACCAATGGCTGTAATTTAAGATTCGTGATATGAAAATGACTTAACTATTTTTTTATTCAAAATTCATATATTTTTATGACATACCTACTATATTGTATACTATAATAAAGCACATTATCATAATTGAATCGGATAGAGTCTTGGTAAGTTTAAATGAATAATACAGTTGTCAGTTAGGCCTTCATAATTTTCAGTATTATTTAAACAACCCGTTTTTTTCGTGACTTTCTTAAGACCATATAATTTAAAGACTTTTCGTGCATTCATAGAGATGTAATGATATATGTAGCATGATGGACAAAAATATAAGCAATGATTCTTTAAAGGAAACGTTATAAACACGTACTTAAAACATTGATCATGTTTAATGACAAGACACCTACTTAAATCGGTAATTTGTTACATATGTCGTCATCCCATTATTGTCCCACTGCTGGGCACGGGTCTTCTCTCAGAATGAGACAGTTATAGGCCATAGTCCACCGCGCTGGCCAAGTGCGAATTGGTGCGAATTTGTTACATATATGTATGTCTAATGTAGCAGAACCATTACCCAGTGGTGACCGTAGTGTTAGCACCAACCAGTACTGAACTATTGTACAAACACTACCATACATATTTAAAGTAGGCTGAAGCTCGCTCTCCCAAAAAATTATAATTAGCTCTCGCCCGAACAAGCCCTTAGTCTGAGTTGCGACACTTTGACAACGGTTATACAGTTATACGTTTTGGACTGACAGCGCTGAATTATTAGCGGGAGCCGCCCGGGCCTCTGGGATCCGGGGTCGAACCTTTGTACCTAGATACCTACAGATATAACTTGCATAGACACGCTCGTTCTCAGTTTTGTTTGAAAACGGTTATGAAGCCGTTATTGGTTTTCGATATCGATATAGAAAACGGTTCTGTCACATCGTTAACACAATTGGTTGTTTTGATATATAAATTCAATTTTATTCAAAAGCTTTTTTATACCGAGTATATAGAACAGGGATGTAGGCGATATAAGATTAATAATAGATTTAGGCTTACTTAGATTTTTCATTATGTTAACCAACCTTACATAGAATAGAGGTTTTATGTTAAGCCAATCACAGAAACGTTGCCACTCTCGAGCAGTAAAATGGGCGGATTCGTTGGTTTTCTTATAACGGTTTATTATATTTAGTGTATCGATGTGTATAATATAAGAAAACGGTTTTAAAGTTACGTTATCTTATACCCGATATCGGAACCTTGCCTAGCGATGAAACGTGTAGGCATAATGAAGTGCAGAGACGCCGTTAATGAAGAAATTTCGTGTTAGAAATTATAGAGAGATATTTTCGGTAGATGGCCGTTAACATGATTCTGTTTCTCAGTTTTATCTCAGCATTAATTACGTTTATATTAAGCAAATGTTAAAAAATATAAGATGCAATGAAATGTTTTTTTGTATCGACCCCAAAAGTATTGTTAGTTACAACATGTTTCTCATATATACTATGTGAGCGCGAATCGACTTCAAATATTCCGTAGGTTGTAGCTGCCAGGTTGCTTCTTTATTGTTAGCCTATTATTATAGTGGGATACAATGCCCAGCTGTGGAGCTGGGCATGGGTCTCTTTGCAAAGAAGAGACAGAGGTTAGGTCCTTAGTTCACTACAGATAGGCTTTATACACATTTGAACACATTGTTTTATTTATATGACTATGATAGACACTGCATTTCATTCGCACTTAATGATTTTTAATGAAACATCGTGTTATAAAGAAGTTGATGAACTCAACGCATTGTAATAGACATAGCCAGGCGTACTCGTCGCTAATCGAGAGCAAGCTATGGCTTCTCTAATAATATCCCGCTCTTTATGATCAAAAATGTACATATTTTTAGATTACAAGGATATTTTTCTCTTATATTGAAACGTTACTGTATGCGTTTCAATTAAGCTTTACTATTTTTAGAGTAACAGGATTTTTTTCTTTCTATTTTTAAAACATTACGGGTTTTATTACATTTTTACCGTCTACTAGAATTAAAATCCAAACGAGTATCTAGTCCGACTGATGGTAAATGGTCACCACCGCACGTGGACATCTGCAAGCAACTTCATATAAACTGTAGGTTCAACCTAAAGTCAACTGATGGGTTATTACTCCCGACAACTAAGTTTGTAAATCATATAAAAGTAAACTACAAAAATAGCTTTACGTTAGTAATGGTGTGGCGATGGCATCTCTTCGATTGAAATAGATCGATGGGCGACCGGGGTATCGTCGCCACACCTGTTTCCAACGTGAAGCATTTCTTGCGTTTCGATGGAAGGGTGTGGTTGCCGGCACACTTTTATATGAGGCGACCATCATAGCCCACGGGAGTAGCAACGCATCTGTGATTGACTTCAGATAGAACCCATATTCTATTTGAAGTTGCTTACTGATGTCCATGGGCGGCAGTGACCAGTTATCATCAGGTGGACTGCATGCGCGTTTTCTACTTCAATCACATAAAAAAGCTTATTAAAATAGAATAGGGACTTTATGTGAAGTCGATCACTGATGCGTAGTGCAGTAGTAACTCCCAAAGGCTGATATGGTCATCTCAAAAAAAAAAATCTCGGCAACCACACCATTCCACCGAAACGCGAGAATTGCATTATGCTAGAAATATAGATGTTTTTTTAAATTGATACCATGATTTTTCTGTTTTTGTCTTTGTTCAAGTTTTTAGCATATAAGTTGTGTTTCTACACGGTTTTATCTGATTTATTCAGAAGGATGTTACTTCCCAGCAAACTGCTATTTGATACTGTATGCTTAATTGTAACCGATTCCTATCGTATCGTATCTCGTCGGTCGAACCAAGATCGTTTTAACAATCGCCAATCATTATATGAGGAGACCATCTTAGTTCTCGGGAGTGTAGCAGCGCATCAGTGATTGACTTCGGATAGAACTCCTATTTTATATGAAGTTGTTATAGATGTCCATGGGTGGCAGTCTCTTACCATCAGGTGGACTGCTCGTTTGCTACTTCAATCAGATAACAAAACACACAGTTATGAAAATGTTTCTCACTAAAGTTAATTTGTTAACATGATGTCAGATGATGAACATTAACGATTGAGTGGCTCGTAATATAAACCGTAGCGAGCGAAACCGCCGAGACCGAACATGGGATAATATTTATCGAGGAGATAATTTTAATGAAATTACGCTTCGTGGAGCTATTAATAAATTATACGGTTTCATTGGAAATTCTGATATTTTATTGAACAATGATTTACTGCGATATACTGTGATTGTGACAACGGAACCACCGAGGTCACTTGCTTGCCAACTTCTTGGAGAGGGAAGACTTCTTTATGATGAACTCTTTCTTCAAGAAGAAGGCACAGCGAAAGTGGACTTGGATAAGTCCTGATGGTTTCACTAAGAACGAGATAGACTTCATTTTGGCAGACAAACGGCACATATTTAATGATGTCTCTGTGATCAACAGGGTGAAATCCGTAAGTGATCACCGGATGGTAAGAGGCACATTAAATATCAATGTAAAGCTGGAACGGTCACGCCTGATGAAGTCTACGCTCCGACCAACACCTGTCCAAATCCAGGGCTCCGAAGAGTTCCAGCTACAGCTCCGAAACCGTTTCGCGTGTCTCGATTCTTGCGTTTCTGTGGACGAAATTAACACCAAGGTAGTAACAACTGTCCACGACGTGGGGTCTAAGTATTTTAAGACCCACTCCAGTGGTGGCTCTCAGGTTCTCTCAGAGCATACTCTCGGTCTTATGAGGGAGAGGCGAGAACTATGTGTGCAGTCTCCAACCTCAATGTCGAGATACAGACTGCTCAATAAACAGATCTCTCAGAGTAGGCGACGCGATTGGCGTGCTCACAACACCCGACGCGTAAAAGACGCTATTGAGCGAAACCGGGGCTCAAGAGTGTTCGCCAGGGATCTGTGCATTGGGCAGAGCCTGCTGACGAGGTTGAAGACCGAATCGGGCACCGTAGTTTCGTCTCAGCCCGATGTTCTGAGAGAAATTGAGAAATACTACGGACAGTTGTATGCTTCCGCACGAGCTCCCGCCCGTAACAAGGCGGACGACAAACGTGCCAAACTGACCCGACACTATACTGAGGACCTCCCGGACGTCAGCCTGTACGAGATTAGAGAGGCTCTCAAACAGCTGAAAAACCACAAGGCACCGGGGGATGACGGAATCACAACAGAGCTGCTAAAAGCTGGCGGTAAACCCGTACTAGTGGCGCTCCAAAAGTTGTTCGATTCCGTTATTACTAGCGGGACAACCCCGGAAGCGTGGAGCAGAAGCGTAGTGGTGCTGTTCTTCAAAAAGGGCGATAAAACCCTCCTGAGGAACTACAGGCCCATTGCGCTTCTGAGCCACGTGTATAAGTTGTTTTCGAGAGTCCTCACTAACCGTATTGCACGCAGGCTTGACGACTTCCAGCCTCCCGAACAAGCCGGATTCCGAAAAGGCTACAGCACCATGGACCACATACACACGCTTCGGCAGATTATACAGAAGACCGAGGAGTATAATCTGCCGTTATGTGTTGCTTATGTGGACTATGAGAAAGCCTTCGATTCTATCGAGCACTGGGCGGTGCTGGAGTCCCTTCAGCGATGCCAGATCGACTATAGGTACATCGAGGTGTTGAAGTGTGTATACACAGCCGCCACCATGTCAGTCCGAGTACATGACCAAAGCACGAACCCCATCCAATTGCAGCGGGGAGTCAGGCAAGGCGATGTCATATCGCCGAAACTGTTCACCGCTGCGTTGGAAGATGTGTTCAAGCTGATGGAGTGGAAAGGTCTTGGCATCAACATCAATGGCGAACACGTCACACACCTTCGATTTGCCGACGATATAGTCATCTTGGCAGGTTCGCTGACGGACCTCAGCACAATGCTAGGCGACCTCAACAGTGCCTCACAACGGGTGGGTCTTAAGATGAACATGGACAAGACGAAAATCATGTCTAATGTCCATGTCACACCCGTACCGGTAGTTGTTGACGGCACTCCTCTCGAAGTTGTCGACGAGTACATTTACCTGGGACAAACGATCCGGATGGGTAAGTCCAACTTTGAGAGGGAGGTCACTCGAAGAATCCAACTCGGCTGGGCTGCGTTCGGGAAATTTCGTAGTATCTTTTCGTCCACAATTCCTCAGTGCCTGAAGTCGAAATTGTTCGAGCAATGTGTGTTGCCAGTGATGACCTATGGCGCCGAAACGTGGTCCTTCACTAAAGGCCTCATTCGAAGGCTCAGAGTCGCTCAGCGTGCTATGGAGAGGGCTATGCTCGGAATTTCGCTACGAGACATGATTCGTAACGATGAAATCCGTAGACGAACGAAGGTTACCGACATAGCTCTCAAAATCAGCAAGCTGAAGTGGCAGTGGGCCGGCCATATCGCTCGAAGGACGGATAACCGATGGGGACGAAAGGTCCTCGAGTGGCGACCACGTTTAGGCAAAAGGAGTACAGGTCGCCCCCCTACCAGGTGGACCGATGACCTGAAGAAGACAGCGGGAAACCGTTGGATTCAGAGGGCACAGGACCGGTTGGAGTGGCGCCATTTAGGGGAGGCCTATGTCCAGCAGTGGACATCAAAGGGCTGATGGATGGATACTGTGATTACTTGTTTAATATAATATTTATTAGCTACGCTATACTGAAGTTATTAAAATATTTAGCTGGTCTTGGAAATATTTAAGCGAGTCTAAATTTTTTACCCGGGTACGTCATTATACAATGCATAAAACATACATAAAATCAACTAAAAACACATTACACTCACTGCATTGCATTTGACACAAACACATACATAATAAACGAAATAGAACATTAAAATGTCTTACTATGAAAACACAATGTCAAAAATGTCAGATGCAATACTCGCTGATGCTTTTAAATGCAGCTTACTTAACAAACATCTTTTTACCTTTAACGGGTGCGTTCAAAATAACTTAAAATTATTACAATTCATTTAAATTTGAGAAATATTGGTGCTAGTTTGGACAATATGAAGTTTAGTTTTTTTATTTAAATTACGGTCTAATTTAGACCGTTGCGACCGGTGACTAGTTTTGAGAAATAGGCTGAAATATATACGCTCGAAAAATATACTATAACTACGTTTGAACAAAGAGCCGAATAAGAACTCGTGTTTGTTAAAAATTGCCACAGCTATTGTTATGCATCATTAATTCTCTACATCGACAGCAGAAACAATTTATAGACACCATTTGTCATTATATTTAATGTAGTGTCAATTTCTTCGTAAATTATGATGGTTATAAATAGGTACTTCATTTTTATGGATACCGCTGCTTTATATTAATTAATGGTTTTAGATTGTCATTATACTTTTTTATTGAGGTCATTGTAGCTATTTTTAGGTAGAATTACTACATCTTTTTTCTTTTTATCTGACTGAAGTATGGACATCTGTAATCAACTTTATACAGAACATGGGTTCTGTATGAAGTCAATCAATCTAAATGCGTTGCTACTCCCGAGGACTATGATAGTCGCCTTATGTGAAAGTGTGCCGGCAACTACACCCTTCTATCGAAACGCAAGAAATGCTTCACGCGAAAAATAGGTGTGGCGGTAGTACCTCCCCGGTCGACTGTGCTTTTTTTATGCTGTGGTTACGTTCCGCCCATATGACGCGAGTACAGAGAGTACTAGAGTACTAGAGTACGCAAACATATTCTACGAGAGCAAAACAACAGACGCCGATTCTTTTGCACCTATTGCATCCGCTAATAAATATTTTTTTACCAGCGAATACAAAAAATGTTCACAATTTTTTAACTGGTTGGTAATGAGAGTACAATAGCGGAAACTGTATGATTTCTTTTGTTCTACAACTGTATTTCGGATTTTCTATTTTAATTAGCGGTGTATATGTTAATGTCTTTGTACCTGTGCCACATTACAAGGTGTATAAGTGTGGAAAATTTTATATTCATAAATAGGCTTATGTATAATGGATAAGTCTTTGTGTATCCTTTACCGTCAATTACGAAAGGAGAAAATAACAATGATATATTGGCTCTATATTGTTGCCCAGGCAGCCCTCAGGCGTCTAGACGGGCCATTTAGACAGCTACCTGCTGGCATATGTCTTATGAAAGGTACTCGTTTCGTGCCTCGAGGCTACAGTATAATATTTAAATAAGCAATACGTAACTCAACAATATTTTCTATTCTTAATATACCTATTCTTATCTAATATATAAAATTCTCGTGTCACAGTTTTTGTTGCCATACTCCTCCGAAACGGCTTGACCGATTTTTACCAAATTTTATGTGCTTATTCAGTAGGTCTGAGAATCGGCCAACATCTATGTATTTTTCATACCCCTTAAGGGTTGTCCACCCTTAACATTTTTTTTAATTTTTTATATGGCAAAACAATGTTTGTCGGGACAGCTATTATTTTTATAGAAATAGCATATGAGCACACATACAATGGTGAACACATAATTTTTAATTATTATCTCATCTCTCACCTCTCTTTCATCAACCCATTATTGACTCACTGCTCGGCACGGGTCTCTTCTCAGAATGAGAGAGTTTTAGGCCATAGACCACCGCGCTTGCACTTAGCCAGCTAATTGGTGGACTTCGCACACCTCCGAGACCTTTTTTTTAAGAACTGTCGGGTGTGTAGGCTTTCTTACGATGTTTTCCTTCACCGTAAAGCAGTGATAATTAATATCTAATACGCACATAAATCAGTGGTGCAGGCACGCACGGGTTTGAACCTCGGACCTCTCGATCGAGAGGGCAAGTTTCAACCATTAGGCTATCACGGCTCTATTAACCGTAGATAGAATTAAACGTAGTTTTATCAGTTTACCTCACAAATGTGTTTAAATGAAATCACCTAATTCAATAATTTTAGGATATAAACACTATCTATTTGATGCTACTTTAAGACCATATTATATTATTATGATATATAACAAATATGTATATCACTCCCTTGGGATCAATTTATTCAATCCAATAATCTTGTGGGGTGTCTAGACACTCAGTACACACGCATCGAAATTAAAATCGGCATGAAAATATCAACGATACCGGTCTCACTCTCAAGAGATCTTAAAACTGATTGTTAGAGAACGATATGGCGATTATGGGAATTGGAATAGTTTTTCTACGTTTATTTCTTTCTAGTCAATAAATTTTAACGTCGATGGTAATTTTGTGTCTTATACTTATCGTAAAATTGTTTTGGTTTGCTTTATGTTTGGCGCTTTTTAGACTTCAGTCTTACCTCTACCGATACATTTATGTTATTTTTCACAGGTATCATAGATAATAATTTAATAGCAGTTGTCGATTATGTAATTCTGTATAATCGTAGTTTCGTTCTTCGACCTCAGAAGGTCGACTGAGGAGGAACGATATGTGAAAGTCCTTTTATCCTAAAACCGACTTTGGGATAAAAGGATTTTCATAGTGTAGCGTATCTTGCCAAACAGGGCTCTCTTTTACTGAACTGTAAGGCAAGATACTGGAGCTAACTTTCATTACCATGTAAAAAAAAACATGATTAAAAAAATGAATATAAATAAGAAAAAAAGACAAACCCGCTGAGTTTCTTGCCGGATCTTCTCAGTTGAGGTCGTATTCCGATCCGGTGGTAGTGTAAGAAAAAAAATGTAACTGACAATTTGTAAGTGCCCCCGCAGGCCTATAGAAAATAAAGACGTCTCATTTCATATGCCCCAAATATTAAAAAACAAATTTAAAAAGCGGGTAAAAAAAATAAATTTAAAAATCTATACCGAATCAGTCATTATTATGTGTCTGGCAAAATCACTTTTCTTTAAATTAGACACAAAAGTACGTGTGTAAAGTGAAAGTATTTGTCTGTGAATGTTTAGATTTTTTGTTGAAAACCTTGAACAATGGACCTGCCATCCGACGTCCGTGATAGAAGAACAAGGCGAACACTGCGCCCTTGTTGAACGTCCTCGGAGCGGTTGGCACGAAACCGAGGTGGTCGCGCTGTCAAGGTGAACGACGGTAGCGGCAGCCTGCCGCAATGCGGCTGCGGCTTGCGTCGAGTGATTTTTTTTATCTGATTGAAGTAGCAAACGAGCATGCAGTCCACCTGACGTAACTGGTCACTGCCGCCAAGGGACATTTGTAAACAACTTCATATAGAACATGGATTCTATCTGAAGTCAATCAGAGATGCGTTGCTACTCCCGAGGACTACGATGATCGCTTCATATAAAAGTGTGTCGGCAAACATACCCTTCCATCGAAACGCAAGAAATGATGATGGCTGCACATGTGTTTACGGTCATCTGCCTTCGGAGGAATGCTGGTGGATTCGTCTTTTTCTTAATGTTGTTTAAGTTACAAACGAGCTTGCAGACCATCTAAGATAGGTAACCTGTACATCTATAATCAACCCCTAATTGTTGCTACCACTGCACACGACAGTGTGACGGTGACAGCGATGGCCTAACGTGGAGCTAAGAAAGACTAATTAAATAAAAAAAGAACTATTGTGAAAAAAGCTGTGCCTTTTGCCGATCAGTTTGTGGAGCTTTTGTATTTATTATAAAAAAAACAACCCCTAATACTCGTAAGATTATTACCGTACCGTATGAGTATTACCACGTGCATTGTTACTCCTGAAAACTAAATTTGAGTTCCTCAGATAAGTATGTCTACTTTACTCCACCCATAACAGCGGTGCCCAAAACCGCTGTGATCTGACATTTGGCAATAATAAATGTGGAGGTAGCGTCTTGAGAATCTAACCTTGAATTTTCTACAATCTTTAAAAGTTGTTTATCTTTGATCCAAAAGGGACCTTCGTCACCTATAGCGCACCACTGATTCGAACAAAATAAATATTTGATAAACAATACAATAATGTTAATGTCAATAATGTTAATGTTTGGTAATATCTAATAGCAATAATATTTTCATGAGTTTAGTAATTTAAAATATATATATATATATACGTGGCGAATAGATAACCTCTTTCCTTTGGGAAGTCGGTTAAAAATACCTTGATTCTGATATTTTTGGATTTGCAAGCGTAATGCAAAAAATCAATAGATTCAGAATGAAAGCATTATGGTGTTTGCATTATGTATCACGAGAATACAAAAGTAATAGGGAAAAGGTTTTACGATTTCCCATTTCTATCAATTCCCATCGGAGTTCATAGAAATATGTGTATCGAGCGAATAGGGTGTCATATCCCTCTTGTTTTTTATTTCATTGCTAACGATTTACTTAACCACAAAAGATAAGTTAGAGATAAAAAGTAAGTATTAGTGATAATCTTGCCTTAAATAAAAGCGAAGTGCTTTCTGGTAGCATGAGTTCCCTATCAAGCGTAATGTTTATTGAAAATCCATATCTATTGCACAGGAGAGCAGAGTGAAATGTTCTGTCTTTTTTTATTAGAAGGAGAATCCATACTAATATTATAAATGTGATAATGTGTTTGTTTGTTCCTGTTTCACGTCTCCACATAGCTATTATATGATATGGTTTATGTGGGAGATGTTAAAAGGGCGGAGAGTGACGTATGGCACTTTTTACCGTGCTCTCTCATTTCCATGAGAATATCGATGTTTTGTTAGGTGTGAGATATTTAGTAGTTCCAGTCGTTGTTAATAGACGGCGCTAGTAAAATTCATTTGCAAGTTCTGAATCACGCTACCAAATGCTAATGTTAATTCGCTTTGACCGTGCGGGCGAAACCGCAGGTAAGAGGTGTGGTTATAAATTTTGGAGGAGGTAGAACTTTTTGTGGTTTGGCGCTGATGCCACCATTGTCACATCTATTTCTGCCTCAAAACAGTAGTGTTAGGCTTTTGTGCTCAGATGTGAAGGGTGTGGTAAGGGAGACATAATAATACGAGGCGTTTCATCTAAGTTCTCATTATGGGCAGCAACTCATCTGTAGCCGTCCTCAGTTAATATTATGATCTTATCTGTCAAAGGGCAGTAGTGGTCATTCACCACCAAATGGATTGTGTGGTAGTTTGTGTTTTAATTGCTGCATAACAGGTTACAAATATTTCATCTTCCTACAGTAGCGAGAGTAAAAAAAATAACGAAATATGATTTTTGTCAATCGAGAAAATATATTTTTATTTCTTCTGAGAGGCGATATAAGGGATGAAAGTCACTTTTTAGGTTATGATTGATTATACTCAACAGTGCCAACATGAGCGACTTTGGCAACCAACCGGGTAAAATTCAGTAGATTTCTATCAGCCAACTTTTTGTTAAAACAGTACACTGTTGTATAAAATGTATTAGTTACATTTTGACGCCCCGCGTGGCGCAGCGGTTACCATACCGGTTTGACGCACAATGAGTTTCGGATTCGATTCCCGGCCAGACAGGTATCTGAATGATGAGTTTAGATTCATGTTCTGGGTCTGGGTGTTTGTGTATTCGTCATGTGTGTGTCCATGGTACCTACGACGCAGGAGAAAATCCTACTGTGGGGTTATGAATGTAGAAAGCGTAGAAGCGTAACATCTTATTGTATCTTTAGTATGAGTTTATTGTGTTCAAAACGATCCGTACGTTTTCCAATACTTTGCAATGTACATTGCACGTTTATGCTTTAGAAACTTTGCACCAATGGGCGAAAGCGTAAACAATTATTGTTTTGAGAAAACGTCACAAACTCGTGCTAAGATCACTGATTATTTTTCCTTAGTCATAAGGGCGTCATAAGCACAGGGCAGAGACCACTGAGTGGAAATTCTCGCCCTTGGCTTAAGGCGTTCGATGGCCAAGTGCTGGCTTTTGGCACGGTACCGTCTCTGTCAAGGTGAATGGCAGCGCCTACGAGTCTAGACTACTGGCGCCTGATCTTGGGATCTGAAAGCCACTGCTAATGTACGCACCAAAAATGCTCTTATTAATTCTCGTCATATATTATCTGCGAAGGGCAAACGGGCGTCTTCAGTATCGCAGCCAAAATAATTTGATTAAGTGCTGACGATTAAAATTGTACTTTAAAAGATTTTTAGAATATTCAAGTTGGCGTACAATGTTTGGTTGATATGGCTCCACTTTTATAGTATACAACCTTAAGCTAGAGCTAGGTTTATAAGCTAGCTAGAAAGTAGTGATCTTGCAAACTAAAAAAGGAAAGTATTTAATAATTAATAAAACGCATTTCTTAAAATATACATGTATGACTTCGTTGATAACTTTGTGTCTAGAAGATGATAATTAGAGAGCCTTTTTAATCTGATTGAAGTAGCAAACGACTTTTGTAAGCAACTTTAAAAAGAATTTGGGTTATATGTGAAGTCAATTACAGATGCGTTGCTACGCTCGAGGACTATGATGGTCGCCTATATAAAAGTGCCTCACCCTTCCATCGAAACGCAAAAAAATGCTTCACGCTAAAATAGGTGTGGCGGTAGTACTCCTCCGGTCTAACTACAATGTTTCTACCACCTTATCACCACATTATATTACTGCCTAAACTATTATAGCTTGATAGAGCTTGGTGGATATCTTTTTTCAGTTTGTTCTGCCGTTTTTGAATTAAACCGACTTCATGTTCTACTTGCGCACAATTTTAATGTTTGTTCGATTTTTCGCCCAACTGTGGACTATATTTTTCTGTTGTTCGGCGAGGTTCTTCTTACAATTTGGTCTTATTGTCATCATGTCAGGATCTGTTGTTGGTATCCAAGAGGGAAATCGCAAATTTTGTAGGCACGAGAGCAACTCTAAAATTTTGTAGGCACAAATTTTTGTATCATATGTTCACTAGTTTTTTTTGTCAAATCATGCACGTCGCTTAGTTATTAATCCTATTTTTACCTTTAACGGGTGCGTTCAAAATAATTTGAAAATTATAACAATTTATTTAAATCAGAGAAATATTCGTGCTACTTTGGACAATATGAAGTTTAGTTTTTTCATTTAAATTACGGTCGAATTTCGACCGTTGCGACGGGTGACTAGTTTGTATAGATATACTGTTCTACAAAATGTTAAGATCAGTGTATTTTATGTACATTTTTATCTGTTGTCGAGATAAACGAGTTATTATTAAATAACATGCACTACTGTAACCAATGATTACTTTAATAATAGGATAGGGTAATAAAATACAATATAAGCGATTTTCAATGTACGCGTACATTAAACTTACGATGTATCAACCCTTTAAAGTTTCCGACCATAATTTTCATTCGATTAGTTACGGGTACAATATTCGTATCGTCATATTATCCTGTTTCATCCCGACCAGACGTGTGTTCAGGCGGAAAATCACGTTCCCTGTTTCCAAACAACCCCTAAACCGGGTTCCACTCAAACATTTCACGTTTGGTTCGTATTGTTTTAGTCAAACTAGTATATTTTGACGATCCGACGGAGGACGACGACGGACGGGTTACCATACCGCTCTGACGCGCAATGAGTCCAGGGTTCGATTCCCGGCCAGACAGGTATCTGAATGATGAGTTTAGATTCATGTTCAGGGTGTGGGTGTTTGTGTATTCGTCTTGCGCGTGTCCATGGTACCCACGATACAGGAGAAAATCCTACTGTGGGTCTATGTGTAGAAAACGTGCGTGTTTATTTAAACCAAAGTAGGTTATAATGCCACGTAATTGTTTTATAGTAATAAAATTGCACGCGACCACGCGCTAAAAAAGTTGCAATTTCATTCGTGTTCGCATTAGTCGCTCGCTAGTGATAAGTTAGGAAACATGTAAGACTCTGAATGAATGAAAAGTCATGTAAAAGTCCAATAAAGTGACAAGTGAAGTGTGGTGTTTAATTTGGAAATTGCAGCTACGAAATTTAAAAATGTAGCAATTGGCACCGATTTTCAAATCCTCCGATTCATCTATTTTGTGTTTATTCAAAAAAATATACATTCTCAAAATGCTTTAATAATGAAAAAAAAAAACAGGAAGTTTGTAAGCATTATAAAAAGTGTGAAGTCTATCTAACAGAACTTTACTACCGTCTTGAAATATCTTAACGTAAACTGGTAACAGGAAAGTAGTGTGATAAACGAGACGGCAAACGAAAGTGTTGATGATCATACTGGTTGTCAGTGGTCAGTTCTTTATTGTGTGCTTATTTTTCCAGTGAGGCAGAAGTTTCTTGGTATGCTCTTTGACCAGTCAAACATCGAAATGATGATTTTAGATGTTTGTTTAGAGTCTATATAATTTTCTTTTGTGCGTATCCATCAAAGGACATAGGAAATGTGATCTGAGTTAGGTTTAAAAAGAGTAAATTATACCTCGAAAAACAAGGTGGTAGAACCAGTGTAATTCGACCTGGAAAGTACCACCGCCACACCCAATTTCTAGCGTGATGCATTTCTTGCGTTTCGATGGAAGGCTGTGGTTGCCGGCACACTTTTATATGAAGCGACCATCGTAGTCCTCAGGAGTAGCAACGCATCTGTGATTGACTTCAGATGGAACCCATGCTCTGTATGAAGGCGGCAGTGGCCACTTACCATCAGGTGGACTGCATGTTCGTTTGCTACTTCAATCAGATAAAAAAAAAAAACACCATGCATTTATCCGATTACGCATTAAAAAAAATACCTCAATACCACTTGAAATCATTCTCTACCTAAATCTAAATCAGAAATTTGGCATATAAACACCCTTACCCGATGCTATAATTATTGTTTCCTGAATATCGCTTTCCATTGTCGTTAAGTTAAATGATCCGGTAAATTATTTTATTGTTCATGCTTTACTCAGTATTGAACACGATCCGACGAAATTTATGTTATTCGATATTGAATGGTACGTTAAATTTTGTTTGGGATCCTTATGTGAGCTATGAGGAGTGACTTTATGAATTAAAAAAGAGATAGGTACTAAAATTGATTTATTCCGGTCTGATCCCTAAACTGATCCATGGCTATGTATTTTTTTCTGGTTTGATCCATGTTTAAATTGGTGTTGAAATGGTTGCGATTTTGTTTTACTCTTATTGGACTTACACGCGCCTTGTAAGAGGCCTGTTTTGTTCCTTTAGTACAAGCGAGGTATGAGTTAAAACGTAAACGGTAATCCTTCTGAGTAATTGTAATAAACTCTTACTAAGGGCAAACGTAATTACAAAGTGAACAAACTATTTACACCCTTTTAATTAAGGTACTTGTGTCACAAAGGCGTAGAACTGTTATGGGGTTGTACCAGGAAGGACGGCGGTATGTGTGGTCGCATACCGTCGTTAAGACTGGGACGAGCCCGATGGGGCAACGCGCTGGGAGGATTCCGGTTGTGTTCCTTTGGAGATCCCGGAGTCCTCTTTGTAGCGCCAAGGACGGCCACCCTAAGGCTTAGTGCGGTAAAAATCACACATAACCCTGCGTCGCTCCCACGGCGTCGCAGCAATACACACACATGCAAATTATTGAGTTCAATCCTGGTTCAAGCAATATATGTAGTAGCGACATGGGAAAGTTAATAGGGGACCATAAATTTAAAAAGTGCTAACTAACCTACAGAACCTATTAGGTTGTAAACCTAGTTATACTTGATACATAAGATACACAAATTGAACTGCGAGTACGGGAATAGCTAGCGAGGAATTTCCAATTCGATGTAGGACACTATTTGCAGGGAACGCCTGTTCCAATAACTGTTAGTGTAATTTCATGTCAGTATGTAGAAGACAGTGTATGTCCACCAATTCGCACTTGGCCAGCGCGGTGGACTATGGCCTAAAACTCTCTCATTCCGTGAAAGAAGTCCCGTGCCCAGCAGTGGGACTAATGGTTTGACGATGATGTAGAAGACTATGTCATTTGACTTTCAGAGGCTGGTTTCGTTTATGACTGATAAACAGTGGCGAGTACTCCTGTGTTCTGTTTTGAAGCGTGTGGTAAATGGTGACAGTCACACTTAAACGAGGCATTCCAACTTAGCCCTCAAGCAACACATCGAGTCCGCCGTCAGCAAGAACTGCACTACTATGTGGTTTTAGATTATTTTTATCTGACTGATTGTAAGTGGTGACTGCCGCCCATGGACATCTGTAAGCAACTTCATATAAAACATGGGTTCCATCTGAAGTCAATCACAGATGCGTTGCTAGTTCCCAGGAATATGATGGTCGCCTCGTGTGAAAATGTGCCGGCAACCACACTCTTCTATCGAAACACAAGAAATGCTTCACGCTGGAAATAGGTGTGGCGGTGGTACTTCCCCGGTCGAACTACACTGGTTCTACCACCTTGATAACATGATTTAGATGTCCATAGACGGCAATTGGCAGTAGACTACATATTTGTTAGCTGCTAACATAAAAAAAAGTTTTTATAAATATACTACGACTACATCAATTATTTACTGATAAGAGAAAGACAAGTGATACATTGATCAAAACGTCTTCGCGTGAGAGGCTTACATCATATCGTCAGTGGAAAGGAAATAATGCTAAAGCGCCAAAATAGCATTTGTAGTTAGTGAGGTTTGAATGCTAAAGGTTTTTTTTTGGTTGAACTCGCCTGCAGCGTCATTATCAATATGGACACGCTTAAAAACGAATACAGAAATACCCAGAACAATTTTTTAAGTTCATCATAAAGTTCGTGAATCGAACTCGGAATTCCTGCCAAAGTGGTTTGTTGTATTATGCTACTATGCTTCCGCCCTAGCCACAGTACCTCATAGCCATAGTACCAGTACGTTAGTTCCTTGTTCGCCAGCCGATCGCGCCACACGTAGCCCGCAAATAGCGGGCTATTACGGGAATTGCTTCCCTGCGAAGCACTTTCAATTCACTCCGAGCGAGTTACAGAATCCGCAGTCGCTAAGATGCTGTTAGATATAAACATTTTGTTGGATTATTGTGCTGGTAATGGGATATGGATAGAGCAGTGATAGCCTAATGGTTGAAACTTGCCCTTTCTATCGGGAGGTCCGAGGGTCAAACTCAGGCACGCACCACTGATTTATGTGCGTATTAGAAATTAATTATCACTGATTTATGGTGAAGGAAAACATCGTGAGGAAACCTATACACCTGAGAGTTCTTTAAAAGTTCTCGAAAGTGTGTGAAGTCCACCAATTAGCACTCGGCCAGCGCGGTGGACTGTGGCCTAAAACTCTCTTTCTGAGAGAAGACCCGTGCCCAGCAGTGGGACAATAATGGGTTGTACCCAATGGGATATTTGTGGTATTTACTCCTCTGGATCCTGATATGTTCTTACAGATAGAAGAATTATTATTAATATTCGTCTATGAAACGCGTTGTACATTAGACCGTTACTTATAATGTCGTTGGTTTCAGCCGATTTGACCATATTTTATGCATTTTAAAAATAAAATAAATAAAATTTATTTGTTTCCGGCAATTAAAGACCCATATATGGTTAGTAACAAATTACTTAGAAACTATGTTAGTGTTATAATTCATTATCATTTATTTATACATTTTACATAAAGTTATTTCTATATCATGTCATTGTCATAAATTGTCATCATTGTCATTTAAACCTTTCAAGATTAAAGTTACTAAAGAAGTAACTAAAAATCTTTTAAGGCCAAAGGTGAAATACTTGTCGCAAGTTACGTATAAAAGTTGATTTAAGGATGAACGAGTAATTATGAAGAATGAACTTATTTCGTACTGGATAAAACATTCAATTATTGGAACTGAACGCGTAGAAATCATAGATGCTTTGCTACTTCTTAGGACTGAGTTACCTCGTATATGTACGTCAGCCAGCTTCCACACCCTTCCATCAAAACCCAGAACAGCTTAATCCACTGCTAGTTGATGTAATAATTTTGGAAACAACAAGTTTATGTTGTAATAAAATCCTCGTTAATAAATCTAATTTGTTCTGCTAAAGATTAAGGTTAATCGAGTTGTGAATTTTGTATGGTTTGCAATTGCATTAGCTTGATACTGAGCGATCATTGTAATCAAGTATAAGGTATGTTGAGGTTTGTACCAGCTCTATTTGTGTAATTGTATGAAAATATACAACCAATTACAAATAAACCAAATTTTATTTTAATCTTTTTAGTTTTTTCCGCAAGATCGAAAACTAAACATACAAAAAGAGTAGGAGCTCGAACTATAAGCCAACTAGCCAAGCGACTTAGCCCCGGGTAAGACGACGGCATGTAGCCGCACGCCGTCGTAAACACCAGGAGGCGCAGTGAGTACAAATGCTTACTGGGAAGAGCCCAAATGGGGCATCGCACTCGGAGGATTCCGGTTGTGTTCCACTGGAGATCTCGGAGTCCTCCACGCAGTGCTGAGGATAGCCACTGGGGGGGTTTTAGTAAGGTAAAAATCCCACATAACCCGGCGTTGCTCCCACGGCGTCGGTTACCTTTTGAAGGTTTCCCCCTCGAAAACAAAAAAGAAAAGGCATACATATGTTCATATTGACCCACTTTCATATTTGGCGGTCTTCTTAGTACTCGGGAGTAGCAATGCACCTGTAATTGACTTCAGATAAAACCCGTGTTCTACGTAAAGTTACCTACAGATGCCCATAGGCCGGAGCAATCACGTACCATCAGGACTGCATGCTTGAAATGGATTTAGATCATTTTTGTCCCCAGACTTAATTCTGTTTCCAGACACAAAAGGTTACTTTCTTAAGTGAATTGAAAATCCCAGAAGCAATTCTTGTAATGGCGTATCGTTTGCGGACCGCGCGTGCCTATGTTGCTTTATATAAAGTTATATTTTTAGATCCTGGCACTCAACAATAATAAACACATACTAAGATGTCTTGTATCGTTCGTGAGTTGGTTTAAAAACATATTATTTCGAGTATACTTTCTAAATTGAAATATATCACTTTGAAGAAATGAAATTAAATGCGTTTATATTGCATAGGTCAATGGAGGTACATACAAATTTTCAGTCAGACGACCCGCGTGACGGAGCGGTTACCATACCGGTCTGACGCGCAATGGGTCCCGGGTTCGATTCCCCGGCAGACAGGTATCTGAATGATGAGTTTAGATACCATTCTGTGTCTGGGTGTTTGTGTATTCGTTTTATGTGGAGGAGGAGATCCAACTTTGGGGCTACGAGTATAGAAATCGTGTGCGTGTGTGTGTATGCTTTACCAACGGATTGAACCCCAACATCGATTGAGAAGATCCAGCAACATAACTACTGGGATCGTATCTATCACGCTGAACTAAAACGAGTTTACGGGCTGGCTTAGCCATTGATGTCTTCATTTTTTAATTGTTATACGATCATAAGATTTAATTATGTAATCTGAAATCAATTACTAATGTTACATTAGTAACGTATTGTTTCTAGAAAGGGCTATGACGGAGTGCCTAAGAAGCTATTTCCTTATCACCTAAAACGTTATGTCAATTATCTAAATGGCTGACAAAGGTGCATTGATTGTATTGTGCCGCAACCTTATCGTATCTTCCACCCTTAATTTTTTTTATCTGACTGAAGTAGCAAACGAGCATGCAGTCCTCCTGATGGTAAGTGCTCACTGCCGCCCATGAACATCTGTAATCAACTTCATACAGAACATCGGTCCATCTGAAGTCAATCACAGATGCGTATCTACTCCCGAGGACTATAATGGTCGCGTCATGTGAAAGTGTGCCGGCAACCACACCCTTCTATCGAAACGCAAGAAATGCTTCACGCTAGAAATAGGTGCGGCGGTGGTACTTCCCCTTTTACAATATATCTTATTATGATTTTTCCCAGGTTTATAGTTTTCAAATTAATTAACAAAAATGCTATGCGGTTACACAATATAGGCCAATTACTAAACTTGTATCTGACATGCCGGTGCTTTACAAACAAGTTTATGTCTTCCCCGATTTAAAGCATGTTTATATTACCCTAGGGGACTAAGGGTTTACGCTGGGGGTATCCATATCTCAGGCCTATTCTCTGAATTATTGATGACGCTAGTAGTTGCCGACAGATGGCATTACTCACATATACGGTTGTGTATTTATAAGAAAAAAAAACGTGCTGCACTCGGGGACTGCCGCGGTAAAGCTATTGCAAAGCATTTTTTATCAACTTATACAATTAAAATTATTTATATATAATTTAAGTTTTTTTCTTTGATACACTACTACTTTGATACTACTATACTTCCTCACAAACAGCTGCTTACATTTTCGTCCGATTTCCGAGCAGCTCGTCTCCATACCATATAGATACACGTTAAGTGATCGCTCGGCTACATGGTAGGCGGAGTACATCCTAACACGGGGGTGTTAGGATGTTAGGGTTTTTCGTTACGGAATTTCTTGATTCGGTTGCCGCGCTCAAAGCCCGCGATAAAAGCTATGCAATAGCTGAAAACTGGCTTTTTACGCGACTCTGCCCGCTTGTGTCAAATTTAGCTAGGTAAGGAGTAATGTAAGTATCCATCACCTTTATCAGGTCATGAACTAGCTGGATAAAAAAAATAAGGATTTTTTTACCTAGATATTCTGTTGCGCCTCAAAAAAGAACTTGGCTTTCGATACGAAAGTTCGTTATCTAACACGATCCCTGAACACGTCTGTAAATTTTCAACCAAACCAAATCAAATAAAATACTTTGAACTGACATTTGCATGCGATATGCTAATTGTGAGATATGGAATATTTGATTTAAGACAGATCTTAAAGTAAATAATAATAAATAAACCCAAGTCTAGATCTAAATAAATCTAAATCCAGCAGTAAAACAAGCCATCAAGTAAACACCAGCGGGCTTTCCATTCGTCGGTTGCAAAGTTAACCTCAAAGCAACAATTGTAATGTTAGGCAGATTGTTACAAACTTCGAGTATACTTAGGTACGAGGGAGAGGCCATCGAATAGGGCTGCGTAGTGAATTATTGATCACTGCCGCCCTATGGCTGGCGTGACGTCACTAGGCGTATTAGCCCTCATTTCGTATAGGCTTGGTGAGAATATTATAATACTAGGATATTCTCGCGATTTCGCCTGCTTTCTATAATATAACAAACTATCAAATGAAATCAGAAATTTGTCGATCAATAACTTTAAAGCATTTATTAGGATCAAGCTTAGTCGTAAAGCATATTACAAAATTTCTGATTATATAGATGATAAAACAGCTTGGGACTGAACAATATGTAATTAATAAAATGTCAAAGTGTAGCGTATCCTGCCAAACGTGCTCCTTGTTAGGCCAAATGTAGGGCAGGATACTGGAGCTAACTTTTGTTACCCATGTAAAAACAAGATGGCAAATAAAAAAAGATATACAATGAAAAAAGACAAACCCACTGAGTTTCTTGCCGGATCTTCTCAGTTGAGGTCGTGTTCCGATCCGGTGGTAGTGTCATTACATTCTAACAAACTTTCGCATTTGTTAATATAAACAAAAATATAGATCAATAATATCCAGAAAAATATTTGTGTAATGCAAAGTAAGTTGAAGACAATTAATAACTTTCAATAACAGCTGTTATATTATTGTTTATGCTAGTTAGAGGGTTTAGTAAAAAATAAAATAAACGGTTGATTCTGACGTCCTAATGCGAAAAAAATGGGAATTTAGTAGAAGTTACTTGGAGTCGTTCAAATTAATAACTTTTAAATGGATGACTGAGAAAAATGGTGCCAATTTTTTCTTTTATTTATGCTTTATTGCTAGTTTGGGGTAGTTGTCTGTAGGCGTAACAATAAGTCTGGTGCGTATATACAGCGAGGGCGCTCTTCAGACTTAATAAAGTTATATGAAATGTGTTGGAAAAACCTTTTGGTAGTTATTTTGTTTTTTCATATTTTTTTAAAAGAATTTTTTTCATTTGATACAATATTTCCATAAGAGTCCGTAATAAAATAGCTGCAATATCTTGGAGCGTCTGTCATATTAGATGTAAAATGACGTCACCAAGCAGCATAGATCGTCATTCAAACTGCAAAATTTAGGTCTAATCGGTTTAGGGGAATTGGGGAAGATTCATTTAAATAGTTACATAAAAATATGGTTAAATTTTGATAAGGTTTTCTAATGTGCTAGCAACTTTACAATATTAACATAAAGCAGATAAACTGGCGGCGGCAGAACCTGGAGATTATGGCTCAAGGCCGTTTACGTAACACCAAGTTACTGCCCAACGTTAGATAAATAATAGGAGTTTCTAACTTGGTTATAGTGACTTGTTCTCATTATTTAGTAACGTTTCGGCACCTATCGTCATTGAATAACTAATGGGGACCATGTATGTAGAACGCTGAGTATCGACTTGTGTACTTTATGCATATTTTATCAGTTTCGTGATAATGTGCTCTGGTTTGAAGGGCGTGGGAAGGGAGCCATCTGTTACATGATATAGGCGAAGTTAGACCTCAAGGGTCATCAATCTATGAACGGCTAGGAGAGCTTATTTATTTAAAGCCCAAGGCAAGGTGGACCTTATCTTAGAATCTGTTGACCTTTAAGCTAAACTGAAAATATCTACGGTGGGAAACTATTTTAGGGGTTTTATTAAGATTATAAGGTGAACTATATTTTTTTTATCCGCCGCCGTGGGAGCGGGTTATGAGGGATTTTTACCTCACTAAAACCTCCCTCGGTGACCGTTCTCAGCGTCACGTGGAGGACTCCGGAGCCGGAGTCCTCTGAGCGCAATGCCCCTTTTGGGCCCTTCCCCGGTGGCCTATTGATGCTCAACGTGTCTCTCGGTGTTTACGACGGCATGCGGCCATACATGTCATCGTCCTTCCCAGGGTCTCTTGGCTGGATGCCCGGGCCACCACTCTTACCGCCCGCAACCACAGCAGCCCCTTTTAGTCGCCTCTAACGACATGCAGAGGATACCGTAGCCTTTTTCTGGTCGCGAAACTTCAGGGCAAAGGTGAATTATACGACGATAGGCGTCGTGTTTTCTACTGTCTATTAAGTTGTTACATTCTCTAAATTCACAACCAGAGATAAACTCAGACTGTTCTTATAAAACGAATTTATCCCATAATATGTAGCATTAATGACTATTGTCACACTAAATGAACGGTTGTCACGTGACATGACCAAATAAACGAATGAAGAGGGTAGTTGTATGTACTGTTGCAATTTTATTTTATAAGAGGTTCCTTTCTTAACGTAATACTTTCTTAACACGAATTAATAAGACTATTATAAAAATAGCCTTTCTTAATGACTAAGTGAAGAAAAATGCGAGTATTTTCTACATGATAAAAAGGCAAATATAATTAAACTTACCTTCGATTCCAATAATATTTTGTCTTGAAATATAACCTTTTTCTTTGATATATTATTTTCAGCTTCGAACGAGAGATAAAAATACTAAGCGGATTCATCAATGGGGAGGTCCGCATTGTGGGGGAATCTTGTTCAATTTATCTCAGCATGGCCCCGGGCGTAGGGAGCGTTTATGTCTGAATGTAAAGGTAATGCTGTGAATATTAATCTTGGTTCGGCGTCATCGCCACGTGTAGTGTACGTTACGGTGCCAGTGGAGCGCTACTGGTTTCGGTTTGGAGGGTGCGGTGTGTTAGGTACTAATATAAAACGATACACTACGCAGTGGGATTGGTTGGTGATTCAGTTTCGCAAAAAGTAATTGCCAAATACTTTGACGTAACGTTATCTGACGATCCACGTGGCACGCAGTGGGTTCTGGGTTCGATTCCCGGCCAGACAGGTATCTGAATGATGATAGTTCTGTTTTGATGAATTAGATCTGTTCTGGGTCTTGGTTTTTTATTTTTGTATGTCCATGGCACCCACGATACAGCAGAAAAACCTACTGTGTGTGTAGAAAGTGTGTGTTTTATCTTAACATCACAGTACCGCGGCTCCGCCTTCTTCGGTCATGTGATGATCCAGGTTGTAAACTATCTGCGTACGATATATAGCAAAATACTGTAGTTTTTGCGTGAAAGAGTAAGAAAGGTAGAATTAGTATAGTGCGACCGAGAAGATACCACAGCCGCACCTATTTCTTGCGTGAAGCCGTTTTTGCGTTTCAGTGGAAGGGTGTGGATGCCGCTTCACTGAAATATGAGGCGACCAGCTTAGTCCTCGGGAGTGGCAACGCATATGTGACAGACTCAGATAGAACCTCTGTTCTACATGAGGTTGCTTACAGATGACCATGGGCAGCAGTGCCTTCTATCCATCAGGTGGACTGGATGCTCGTTTGCTATTTCAATGTTTAGAAAAAAAAAAAATATACGTACATCGCAAACATTTGCCTTTATAATATTAATAAAGTAGGATTACATCTTTTTTGTTCTAAACGAGCTTCTTTTATAGACTCGGGGTAACACTTTAACGCCCACAATACATTTAATAAAGTTTAGTATAGTATATTTCTGCGCCTCGTGTATGTAAATAAATAACGAAGAAAGATTTTTAAGAAAGATAAAACTGTAAGTATTAAAAAGATATTTAGGTTCCGTAATACATGTACCTACACAAGTAAAAATATAGTAAAACAATATAAATTCTATGCGTTAAATCTATTGTTGCCTTCAGGCTACAATAGATTTATCGCATTAACGAATTGTCGTAGAAATATTATCACGCAGTCACAACAACATATGGACTATTATTTCTAAAATTGTAAATAGAGAATCATTTCAGAAATGGTAAGGAATCTCGATTATATGCACTATTGTTTTTTTTTAATTATGCAAGTAGCAAACGAGCTGTCACTTGTTGGTAAATGGCCAAGACATCTGTAATGAGCCTTTGATAAGGGCAGTCTTGCCTAAGGTTGGTTACAGATGCATTGTTACCGTTGAGGTTGTGCGAGTTTTTTTAACTGAATAACTTGTTTCCAAACTACAAAAATGTTTTATTTGTATAGGGCTACGGGGGCACTTACAAATTGTCACTTACACTTTTATTTACACTACCATCAGATCAGAACTAACTACATTAAAGTAAACGTCAGTTTCAAACGTCAAACGCGTATTAAGACGCGCGGGGGAGACTCAAAAACAATTTGAAGCTCGATTTGAATCTTTACAAATATATGTCTGTTCCGGAGTTCTCATTGAAATATTCATCAAATGCGGAAACAGAATAACTGAAGCGTACATAAAATGGGATGGAGATGAAATCGAAGCCCATTGTCGCCGGATGTGGCGCCGACAGCGTAATTGGTTTTGTTTGTACCTGACAATCGCGAATTCTGGAATGCTAGGATTTAACGAGATCTCTCTCCGCTATAATTGCAGCTTTGAGTATTGTTTCCTTCTCTGTCTTATTCTGTCAGGCAGCTCGTTTTGTCTAACGAGTGTCTCGTAGTACGCATGCATACGTGCACCCTCGTATACGGATTAAATGTAATAAAATAAATTAAGATATAAGATATTTCACAGTTTCTCCGTTATACCTCATTGCAGCTTTGAATACTGTTTTTCTGTCTGTTTTATTCTGTGAGGCAAGACAAATATAAAATAAATAAAGATATAAGATATTTCAGTATCCTAGCTTTATAGCATATAAAGTTATTTTTACAAAAGTTACACATGTGTTCAATTTGAAAACTTCATAAGAATAAATACATCATTTTACAAACAAGTTCAAAGATTGATACAATGTTTGTGTATACTTTTAATGTTTTATACATTGGTTACAAGTATAAAATGATTTATACATTTGTTAATTTAGATTAATTCTGAAGGTAGTAGTGTAGTTTGACCGGGGAAGTTCCACCGCCGCGCCTATTTCTACCGTGAAGTTGGTACAACCAGTGCAGTTCGACTGGGGAAGTACCACCGCCACACCTATTTCTAGTGTGAAGCATTTCTTGCGTTTCGATTGGAAGGTGTTGTTGCCGCCACATTTTTATATGAGTCGACCGTCGTAGTCCTCGGGAGTAGCAACGCATTTGTGATTGACTTCAGATACAACCCATGTTCTGTATGAAGTTGATTACAGATGTCAATGGGCGGCAGTGACCATTTACCATCAGGTGGACTGAATGATCTTTTGGTACTTCAGTCAGATAAAAAAATAGTACAAATAACACGTGGGACGAGTTGTGTGACGTAGTAGTTACCACGCCGATCAGCTACTTTAAACATCACTGGGTTTTTGCGTCCCTAGTGTAAATAAAATGAACCTCTTTTTTGCTATACATTTTGTCCAAAATTATCTTCGGTTTTTGTTAACTAATTGTGGCTTTGGAACTTACTGTCCGATGGGGAGCGATGAGCTGACCCCTTCGGGAGTAGGGGACTGGCCTTTCAACAAACGTACACATCTATCCTGCGCTCCTTGTTTCTATCCTGTGGGAATAGGGATACAGCGCGCCTTGATTGACTTAGCTTATAGTCTTTGACTATTTACTAACTTACGATATCTGTTTTCATAAAGAAGCGAAAGAAGTTTATTCATAAAAAGATACCGTAGCAAAAATAATCTAATTCCGTATTAAACGCTTTCTACATTCATAGCCCCACAGTAGGATTTTCTCCTGTGTCGTGGGTGCCATGGACACACACAATGATGAATACACAAACACCCAGACCCAGAACAAGAATCTAAACTCATCATTCAGATACCTGTCTGGCCGGGAATCGAACCCGGGACCCACTGCGTGTCAGACCGGTATGGTAACCGCTGCGCCACGCGGGTCGTCAATATTCAAGGAGACATATATTTTCAACTAACAACTCTTAACATGTTTCTGAAAACTTTAATTGCTTTGTTCACTTTGCTGTCTCTGCCTTAATACTTTCATCCTATAATTCAAAAATATAACAGATTTTGTTACAGATCTCGAAATATTAAACCGTGGAATGTTTCGTTATTAGCAGGTTCATCTCGGTAAACTCTCAGTAAACTTGAAGTTTCAAGTAAAAGGCAGGGTTGGTAGGTAGGTAAATTAAGTATTATTTACAATAAATATAGGAAGGTATATAACGAGGTTTATACATCATTTTCTTTTGTGAAGAGTTGCCATTTTTCGTAAGTTAAACTTTTTGAAGGGGGAGTTTGCGGCCGAGAAAAAACAAAGGGCGACGCCCTCATTGAGGCAAGCAAGCAATTACAAGTGTAGTGAGCAGTAAACAGGTTTACTCGCCCGCTTGTTTGTTTACTAATAGGTTTAACTTGTGAACCGTAGTGCTAAGACGCCGTAGTAGGAAGTTAACAGGCGAAGGCAATGTTTCTACTACCTTGTATCTATATATATTTTCTTATGTATACTCTTGAAATATTATATGAGTTTTATAACAGCTGCGTTGAGCGTGGCAGTGTTCTGGATTGAATAATGTGGTAATGGTAACATACTTATCGAAGGCGTTCCAACTTAGTTCTTAGGGGTAGCAACTCCTGGCGGATATGGACGCACGGGTCTTCTTTAAGATCCGCGTCCTCCGTCAGGGGACTGAACCCTTCGACGTAGGGACGGTCGAAGTGCTTCGGAGGAGAGCCAAATGGCGCGATCTGAGGTGCTCACGCCAGCACTCGAGGAGCCACACAGCATACGCCAACGGGTGGTCGACGCTATCCTGCCTAACTTCCGCGCATGGATGAGAAGCAGCGGTCGAGTGACCTACCGCCTGACTCAGATACAGATACTCACCGGACATGGCTGTTTCGGTCAGTATCTGAACAGGATAGGGAGACAGGTGACGGCCCTCTGTCACCATTGTGGGCACGACGAGGATTCCGCACAGCACACGCTCGAGTACTGCCCAGCTTGGGAGTCTCAGCGGCGGATCCTCGTCCAAAAGGTTGGAGCGGACCTTTCTCCCGCGGCTGTCGTTGCGGCGATGGTTCAGCGGCGAGAGGCCTGGAACGGCATGATCACCTTCTGCGAGGACGTCATGTCAGCGAAGGAAGACGCCGAAAGGGCCAGAGAGCGCGCTGAACCCTCTCGGAGAAAGATCCGCCGCGGCCGCCGGCAACTGCGCCTCGTCCCTGTAGCCTCGGGGTCAGAATAGGGCTACGGTATCCCCTGCCTGTCGTAAGAGGCGTCTAAAAATGGCTTCCGGGGTTGCAGACGGCCTAGAGTGGGAGCTCGAACCGTTCGGTCAGGCAATCCCGGGAAGGACGGCGGTATGTGTGGTCGCATACCGTCGTAAAGACTAGACGGAGCGGTGGGTCCATCCGCCCATCTGGGAGGAGCCCGATGGGGCAGCGCGCTTGGAGGATTCCGGTTGAAGTCGTTTCGAGATCCCGGAGTCCTCCTTTTCAGCGCCGAGGACGGCCACCGGGGGGGTTTTAGTGCGGTAAAAATCCCACATCCCCGTTCGGAAAGGCTGCATACAGATGCAGCCTTACCGAACGCAGTAACATTATTTGGGATTGATCACAAATATTAAAAACACGCTTTGTACACTCATAGCCCCACAGTAGTATTTTCTCCTGTGTCGTGGGTAACATGGAAACACACAAGACGAATACACAAACACCCAGACCCTTTTTTATTTTTTTCACACCACCCACCCAAGCCCAGAACACGAATCTAAACTCATCATTCAGATACCTGTCTGGCTGGGAATCGAACCCAGGACCCATTGCGCGTGAGACCGGTACGGTAACCGCTCCGCCACGCGGGTTATCAACGTTGTATAGTAATATGTTGTTACAAGTACTGAAACTTATGCTATCGTGCCGTCGTTAATTGGGAAATGAAGTACACCTTTTAGTCTAGATATAATACAAAAGAAACAATACGCGCCAGTCTAGAGAGCTCACAAATCCTAATCGATTCACAAAATTAAGCAATGTCTTGTTTTGTGTACATACTTGAAAATTTTACAAAGCTTGTAGAAATTGAGAAGAATAAAGTAGATATAATACTAAAAGCCTTCGATGCCAGACAACCTTGGGTCGGTTAGAAAAACAAAGACGGTATAAATAGAATACATTAGATAATTAATTAACAAAATTTGCGTCATTCCAATAATTTATTAAATTAAAATTAAAAAGTATTAAAACAATTATAAAGCAAGTAGTAAAAGGTACTTATAGTTTTATTAAATGTCGCATCTGGGATCACTGAGAATAGTAGTTGTAAAATTAGTACACTGTTCCACTGCTGATATTTTTCTTCATAAATGTGATAATTAATTCCTTTTATGTACATCATTTTAGAAAAGTTGGGAGTGCCTGGGATTCGAAAATTCTACCCACGATTGAGCAGCTTTCAATATCGCTATCACTGCAATGCATTAATAACCACTTGCTAATTAGTATTTTTTTTATCTGACTGAAGTAGCAAATGAGCATGCACTCCGCCTGATGGTAAGTGGTTACTGCCGCCTATGGACATCTGTAACTACATACAGAACATGGGTTCCATCTGAAGTCAATTACAAATGCGTTGCAACTCCAGAGGACTATGATTGTCGCCTCATGTGAAAGTGTGCCGGCAACCACACCCTTCTATCGAAACGCAAGAAATGCTTCACGCTAGAAATAGGTCTGGCGGTGGTACTTCCCAGGTCGAACTACACGTTATTACTAAGTTAATTACTAAGTCAGTACCAACGAAAAGATTTTTTCACGACACGACCACGATGTGCTAATTAGTCTGGTGGCTAATAAAAAATGCAGTTTCCAACCCTTTTTACGGCATCTCGACCCTTCCGCTTAGCCCTACTTTTAGCGTTTTATTTTCAAATTCGTGGATAACGACAGTCTGTGTAGAGGTGAGTGAACTTTGCCGAGTCTCACCGTGGGCAGGTAGAAGTAAGCGATATTTTCTTTAAATTATTGCTAAGTGCACGACACACATAGATTCTACGTAACAAGTTAGGGTATTTAAAAAATAACCGTACCGTAACTTATTGTTAGTGTGTTCATTTATCCTTTGGTAGGAGCGTCACTTTTTTATGTATGTACTACTTCGAAAGCTTAGTAAAATGTGGCCGATTTACTCTTTAAAAAATAAGTATTTGTTTTTATTTCGTAGTTGAATTTACAAGTGATAGTATTTTAGATGTACACCTGGTTTATTACCAATAACCATAACGGGAAGACCTGGACCATTTTCTACCACGTTAATTAAATACAGATATTGTGCTGGTACAGGACTAGGCATTTCGCTAGAGGTGTAGCTGTTTTGGAATCTCTGACTTTGCGAAGTTACATACACAAACTTTCACCCCCTATTTTATACTTTAGTAGTCTATACTTCTATACTAATAATATAAGGAGGAAAACTTTGTATTTTTGTATGTTTGTTATGAATTAACTTAAAAACTACTGAACCGCTTTTTATAATTATTTCGCTCTTAGAATGCTACATTATCCCTGAGTAATAAAGGCTACAATAGTTGCATATATTATATTATCGCGTGGATTCTGCTAGTGGTATATAAAAAAACCGCCCTAAGTGAATCCTAAGTAATAAGAAGAACCCATTGCTGAAATTTTACGATTATTTATACAATAGATTAGGCATAGCGATAATAAATGAATTATTCAAGTCTTGTAAAAAATATACATGGATATAGGGCATTTAAAATTCACAAGGGCTCCGACCTAAGTAATACGAAACATTTTAGGCACATTCTCGCATAGTCGCGGTTTCACTTTTAAGATGAGACACACACTTTATTCACCTGGGTCATGCTCTTTGTGAGTGTAATGTGAAATAAGCTAAAATTTTTATTCAGAAACTTTTCAGAATTTTTGTTTAATGTATGCAAATAACGGCAATTTCTTTACCAGTAATGTAATGGATCGGGGGTAAACTATTTGTATGTGAAAATGTGTGCTTTGACATTTTCTACATGTTTTTTGCCCCGTAGTATGTGTATATGGTATTGTAAGTCTTATTAGTTTGATGGGTATAATAAGTAGAATATACGCATGTAAGTTACTACATTCATGATTGTCTATCCAAGAAGCAAACGAGGAACAAGCGTGATATGATATTAAATGTTTTCATTTTGTGTAGACCTTCGAGCGCTCTTATATTTATATGTGGAAACCAATTACCTAGAAACTATGGAAACCAGATTCGCCTGAGAAGACATTCATACAGTCCTCCCATTCATATCGGCCTTTGACTTAAAACATGTATCGTATTTTGCAAAGTTTGCCGAAAACGTAAAAGTTAAATTTATTTATATATTTATTTATTCTTATATACCTAGAGTGGTACAAAGGCGGACTTAATGCCATAGGCATTCTCTCCCAGTCGACCTTTAGGTGAAGCAGAAATCAACGAAGGCGGTATTTTATTAAAGTAAATTTTAATAAAATGAAATAAAAGAGCAAAAATAGATATTAAATATAAATATGCAAGTATAATATATTATAAATAAACACTAATATTTAAACATAGTATATAAACATTAATGAAAACATATATACATAGGAATGAAATAAAAATAATAATAATTTTGTAAATTAGTTTCGGTAAAGTTTATTAAGATAATAACCTTTGACTTTATCTTTAAATGCCTGCCATTTACATTGCAATGTATTAACATAAACGGTGATCGTTTTGAGGAAACGTACAAAACTCGTACTAAGCGCACTATTGGTGTAAATTTTGTTGGATCCTAAATAATTAAAACATCTATAATGAAATTTCAATATTCCCTAACATAATTCCGAGAGAGGCGGTCGTTTCGAACAAATTACCTATTAAGCTGACTGGTCCGGAGGCCTGGGCGCTACTGGCACGCTGGACGAATGATTGGATTAGCGTTGATTCACTTTTAGCTCGGGAATTTTATTGAAAATACACCGTTCTCTATTACAGTTTTGAACGTGTTATACGTTGGTCAGTATAGATGCGGAGAGCCAATTTGATGTATGCTAGGAGTATGTATGTTATGCTATTGACATACAGTTGTAATTTTGTCATTTGTTGTTTAATTTTCTTAATTTAATTTTCTCATTTGTTGTATTTTAACAATTTAAATTTTGACAATGTATCTATTATTTAAATTTAACTATATTATTTGAGCATGCTGTGAATATCTTATAATCATAAGTACAGTTAGAAATAAAATTGTTAATTGGAATTATTACACGACATAACCTTTACTGTTACTTGTGTTGGTAACCCAATAAATAAATAAATGTTATGTTATTGATTTATCCACCAATTCGCACTTGGCCAGCGTGGTGGACTATGGCCTAAACTCCCTCATTCTGAGAGAAGACCCGTGCCCAGCAGTGGGACAATAATTGGTTGAAGAGTATTGATGTTGGCAGTTTTACAACGACGGCCCGTGTGGCGTTATTTTTTTTATAATATGCACTGCATACTAAACGTGCCTGCACTCGCCTCAAAAAACCTCGTATAAATGCCTACCATTCTATATACTCTTCTGACTAGAAACCGTTATAGTGAACAAGGTTGTAGGTTCGATTCCCGATCTAAGTATGACGTCTTATCTATATATAAAGGTGTAGAACTCATAGATCGTAAAACTTTTTCTGAATATCCACAAACGCGTTACTAGCATCACCAGTGCCTGTGACTAACCTCAATTAAGACGAATCTTATTTGAGATTGATAATAAATGACGATAAGCAGCACTGGCCACTTACCATCAGGTGGACTGCATGCTCATTCCTACTACCTCTATATTATATTATACTAACTGATCCGGCGAACTTCGTTCCGCCTTAAAGTCAAAAATCTAAAATGACTAGTGTTTCTCCACTATATTATACATGTATGTATGTATTATACATAAAAACCTTCCTATTAAACCACTCTATCTATTAAAAAAAACTGCATCACAATCCGCGGCATAGTTTTAGAATCTACGCATACATAGGGACAGACAGCGGGAAGCGACTTTGTTTTATACTATGTCGTGATGTATTTATTATATAGAAAAAGTAAACGCGGAAACGTTTCAGCCAAGTTTAAAGAATACTCTAGTATCTTCGTCCATTAAGTGCGCCCTGGTTCCATTAACACAGTAGTTTGTTGACTCGACTCGACGTAAACCTGTGAATAACTTAGCAGCAGTTTGCAGGCGTCTGTTTCGGACGGACTGATTTGATTAGCTTCGCGCTCGGTTCTCTGTGCCGAGGAATAACTACGTAATGTAATGTCTGAACAGGTGTTGGGTAAACTTGTAAATGTGTCTGCCGTATAGTCCAACTAGCTGACCCGACAAAAGTTTTGCCATATAAAAATTAAAAAAAAAATGTTAAAGGTGGACAACCATTATCACTAAGGAGTATGAAAAATAGATGTTGGCCGATTCTCATAGATACCGGATAAGCACAAATAATTTCATCAAAATCGGTCTACCCGTTTCGGAGGAGTATGGCAACAAAAACTTTGACACGAGAATTGTATAGGTATGAACTAGACTTTAAATTAGACTTTATGTTGTATGGGAGATTTTAATGTGAAATTATTTGTGTTATTTACTGTGTATGTAAATTATTTATTTATTTATTGTACAGTTAAAGTTAAGTCATAGTACTTATTAATGACAACTGCATTACTAATTTACGAAGATGCAGTTTGAAGATGCAGAAGATCTTTCCGTGTAAAATGAAGGTCAGGCAGTGACTACTGTCAAAAAACATATAAAAACAAGATGGTAAAAAAGATATAAAAAGTAAAAAGATAAACCCGCTGAGGTCGTGTTCTGATCCGGTGGTAGTGTAAGAAAAAAAATTGTAACTGACAATTTGTAAGTGCCCCCGTGGGCCTACGCAAAATAAAGACATTTAATTTTATTCGAACCACCATTTGGAGCATATACGTATGTATGTAATACATATATTTATGCACAAAAATGTATAAAACAAATTTGTATCTTCGCGTTGTGGGTTTGAATTCTGAAGCAACAACGTCACTCTTTTTTCTGTCTTGTATCTGCAGTACTACTGTAGTACATAATTATTCGCGGCTTTCCAACTTAGTGGTCAAGGCTAGCTACGCATCTACAGCTAACCTCAAGACAAGACTCTTGATCTTGTCTGGAATTGATTACAGATGTCCATGTCGCAGTGGCCAATTACCCTCAGGCGGACTGTGTGCTTGTTTGCTACTTCCATATTATAAAAAAATGTTCTTCTGATATAAAATTATCACTTTTTGAGTTCCATCGTTTTACACGACACTCTTGGCAACTCATTATTGTCCCACTGCTGGGCACGGGTCTTCTCTCAGATTGAGAGAGTTTTAGGCCAAATTCTACCGCGCTGGGCAAGTGCAAATTTGTGGATATACGACACGTATATCGTTATTTAAATGAGGCGTGAAGTATAGAACTTTGAGAAAATTGCTTTTAAATTAATGAACTTGTAACATTGGAATGGTTGTTTATCACGGGCATGTAGAGACCTACATGTAGTTTTAGTAATAGTCTAAAGTCAAACGGTATATACGTTTCATAGGTCGCATGAAACCCTATTACCTTAATGACGGCTTTCGGCTTAGTTTGTATAGTCCTTAACTGTCGTACAAATTTAATCTCGTTATTTCTTTCGAATCTATATATTATTTATGATTAAAAGACTTCTTGAATGTATTCTACGAATCGTAGCGGCTTCGTAGACATCGTCGTAGACACCCTCGTAGACGAAGTAAACTTACGTAGCAAGACGTACGTCAGGTACGTAGAACGTAGCTTTTAAATTACATACTAGCTGGCCCGGTGAACTTAGTTAATTCTAAACGTCCAAAATCTAAAATTATCAGTTTTTTTCCACTATATTATGAATGTACCATACATATAAACCTTCCTCTTGAATCACTTTATCCATTAAACAAAACTGCATTAATATTCCTAGCGTAGATTAAAAGCTCTAAGCATACATAAGGACAGCCAGCGGGAAGCGACTTTGTTTTATACTATGTAGTGATTTTAGGGTTTCGTAATCAAACGGCACATACATTTATTTTATTGGCTTGGTATATGTAGATACATTTTCGTGTGAAAGCGTGCTGTTAATTAAAACTTCCAAAAATGTGTGGATTAGGATTTGTTTTTAAAGGGATAAATTGGGGAATGGTATTCAATAATATAATACTTATGAATAGTATAAAAATGAGACTTTTATTATTAACTGCTTTACACAACAATAGTATAAAAGTATACAAGCTGTTAAATTTTAAAGATATAATTATTTGCTTCTTTGATGTCGCAACCTTTTGATCTGTAGATGATAATTATAAATTAAAGATGTCGGCTATCCCTCTCTCTCGTATGCATCGCTGTTTCCACCCTAAGGGTCAGCTACTGAATTAAGCAACGTGTGATTTAAATACTAAGTCATCTTAATAGCCCGTCGGAATTAAAAAAGCACATTAAAGTATGTTTATCAGATTCTTCTTATAAAAGAATGTTCATGACATAAAGTTACTTTTATTAGTATGTACTAATAGAAAGACTTTGTTGATTCTAAGAATAGTTAAATCCGAAAGTATATGTTTATTGAATATTTAATTAAATATGCGTAGTAGGTAATTAGGTATCCTCGTGTATCGTAGAGGAAAGTAGGGTATGTTGGATATGTAATTTATTTAGATTAAAATTGTGTCTAATTTTAGATGTCAAATATTATACTCGTACTTGATAGATACGTATATTTGCCCTTATTAACATGTTTTTCGAGGTTTATCAATAAGTTATTTTTAGTAAAATAATGGAATTTTATAGCTGCAATGATCCCGTACAGATGTTTGTTGCCGACAAAATAAAATGAATTTGGATACCCTTTAATACTCAAAACTGGGTCATTACACTTTTTTGTATGTTTTTTACTCTAAATAGCATAGCATTATTTCTTGTTTTCGTTAAAATAGGAAATTGAGGCAACAAAGATAATAGCATTGTTCAATTTTGTTCAAAGGAATTTAACAGGGCTTTCAGGAACTCAAAGCAACTGAGTAAATTATACCATTTAATAGCTTTATTTGCATTGAATATACAAATTTATCAGCTGCTTGCCTTATTGTTTGAATTATTTATTTCGAGTTTTTTTTATAACATTATATTTAATAACCTTCGCTTCCTCTGAGGACTAAGATGGAATGTTTTGGATAATAATTCCTCGCACAACGTACAGACTGGAATACGGCGGCGGTGGTGCTGCCGAAGGCTACTTGAAATACAACATAATATCGAGGTCCGTTCTCAAAAATGTAAATACATGTTCTTTATATTTGTGTACGTTTGGGATGGGTCAGAGGTGTGTGGATAATATTTCTTATTTTAAATTTGAGTGCATTGCACACTTGATATTTGTTTCTATTGTAAATATATCACTCAAATACAGAAAGATTTTATATCTGTTAAAGAACTATTGTAATTTTAGTGTATGATTTGCGCACTGTAATAGTAAAAAAATGCATATGTGGTCAGTTTACTGGGCTGGATTCGAAAAAAATTCACAAACTGTTATCAAAAACTCTATCTAAACATCCATATCCCAAGACTCGTTCGGGTGCATATTTATTATTGCAATTTCCATGCCATAATCCTCTGGCGCTGCAATCCCTTGTAAAATTAATACTGCCTCCACGTTCTACGTACATTTTCATAGCGAATTTCCCTTCGGAGAGCGAATGTAGATGGGCACTTTATCAAGCACAACTGCGGGGAGCGTGGGGTAACTTGCGCATCATTGTTGTTTTGAATATTTATCCACTCGCCCCTTCGCACCCTTTTGAGTGAGAGAGAGAGATTGCGTTCCGTGTAGTCGGTGGTAATCGGTGCGCTCTTTCATCCTCATTTGGGATACTGCATATTGTATTTTCAATTAACCGCTTGTCCGGTTATACTACTGGAATTTGTAATTGAGTGTATTTGTAAACGCACTATATTATTAACAAATTTAGCCCGTTTAAATAGGTAAATGTGGTTATTGGGGCTTGGTGTGGAATGCCATAATTTTAATTAGATTAAATGCGGCAGCTTATAGCTTTGATATTCATTCAATTGGCTATATGGCTTATATAAAATGATGCACTACGACCAATAATTAAACATTGCTGTAAATAGCTATTGGGTTTTGTTAAAGTTAATATTTTGTTAAAGTAAGAGTAACCTTCCATAGGTTTAGTCTCTTACTATTTCGGTACATATACTTAGATCCAAATTCAATATACCTTCAAGTTTATGCCAAAAATAGACCTTAAGAGCCTTAGCAATCCCAAAGGGTAGCTAATATATCATTTAACCTTGGGTAAGTTCAACAGAAGAGGAGGGGTTGTTATTTTAACTAAAATATTTGTACAGTAGCTCATATGTTTTCATTTGAAAACAAAAGAAACAAACTTCATTCAGTTATTTATATACTCGCTATTCTTACTTTAATATGAGTCGACCATCGTAGTTGTCCGAAGTTATGACGCATCTGTGATTGATTTCAGATGGTCTGTATGGAATTGCTCATAGATGTCCATGGGCGGCAATGACCAATTACTACCAATTAAACTTCATGCTCGTTTACTTCAACGTTATAAAATACTAGATTAACCCTGCAGCTTCGCCCGCGTTAAAAAAACGATGAATCGACTGTCCCGTGGGAATAAGATATATTCCCACGGTAAAAAGTAGCCTATATGACCATCCAAAGTGTCAGCTAACTCCGTACCAAATTTTATGAAAATCCTTCCAGCCGTTTAGACGTGAAGAAGTAACAAACATACACACTCATAAACTTTCGCCTTTATAATATTAGTATGATAGTATGATATCCGTGTTAATTTTTAGGGGTGACTTGAATGACTACACAGTTATCAGTTCAGAGTTTTTATTTTGCACAATAGATTATACACACGCGAGCAAGCCGTGTTACAGAACGCGGCTTACAAATGCGACTGACTTGCCCGCGGTAATAACACTTGTCATGATATATTATTAAACGCACATTAACGTTAATCGTACACCTAAATTTTATAATTTTAGTACATTCGATTACATTACACAATTAGTAAAAAATACTGGTTAAGAACACGAGCCCATTATTCTCGGGGATGAATAATGATGGATCGTGTGCTCCATGGTGATCAATCATGGCGGCGACTCGATATGTGCATTAATACGCTTTTTGTTACAACTAACAGGATATAAAGCTAAATTGCCTTGGTGTCGTAAAGCGTACAATCTTGTTTATAATCTTTAATGAACTTCTAAGAAAGACAAAAACGTGCTACTATGTACGGTGGGTATATTATCCTGAAAGATTGACAGAAGTAATACAACAGAGCAAAATAGAGCAGTGATAGCCTAATGGTTGAAACTTGACTTCTCGATCGGTAGGTTCTAGGTTCAAATTTAGAAAAATGAGTGGTGCGTGCCTAGGACGCACCACTCATTTTTCTAAATTATGTGCGTATTACAAATGAATTCTCACTGCTTTTCGATGATGAAGGAAGACATAGTGATGAAACCTAAACAGAGAGAGTTCTTTAAAAAAAATAAAGTTCTCCGAGGTGTATGAAGTTCACCAATTCGCACTTGGCCAGCACGGGGGACTATGGCCTAAATCTCTTATTGTGAGAGAAGACCAGCGCCCAGCAGTGGGACAATAATGGGTTGGAACCACCAATACAACAAAAATGAACTCTTGGAAAATATTATTGAAACTCTTGTAAAAAGCCGATTTAGTTAGGGACACGTAAGGTAATCTCTGCATTTTTTATATATGAAATAATTGCTTGCTACGCAAAGATTTTTTGTTGTTAAAGGGCGAACATTTTAATTTATAGGGGTCTGCTTTACGGTGATATGTAAAGTGCAGACCCTTTTATAGTCTTCCTTTCACTCTAACTACATTAATTTACTACGTTGGTACAACATAGATTGTAGACTGCAAATAAGGATATTCAGCATAAAAGGACCACAAAAATAATATTGAAATGACATGAAATGTCTTTATTTTGTATAGGCCTACGGGGGCACTTACAAATTGTCAGTTACATTTTTTTCTTACACTACCACCGGATCGGAATACGACCTCAACTGAGAAGATCCGGCAAGAAACTCAGCGGGTTTGTCTTTTTTCTTATTTATATCAATATCCATTATTATTTTAATAGCAAACTTGCGCGTGTAACATCGAGGTTTCCATAGTTGAAACTTATATGTTAGTAATAGATTGATCGATAGCTCAGCGCCAGTGTAAATCAGAATAGACGGAGTATTAATCAACGTTAGTGCTATCTCTGCCTATATTAGAGGTTTCAAATTACACGTACTCGCTCGCGGTCTATGATAAGACCTCATCAATATTCATGAATGTACCCTTACACCGCTTTTAAATTACAAGACTGGAATAATTATGAGTTTTCAATATTATACAGGGTTAATAATTTCCGTTTTAATATTTAGAAAAGATGAAAGATAATATGTGCTTTGAAGTTTAAACTATGTACACAACGCATTGTATTAGCTTTTAACTTTATATATGCGCACACAAAGATACGAAAAGAGAACTTCTAAATAAACAGTAGGTATATGTAATGGTGCTCTATTTTTTATACCTATATCGAAATAGCAAACGAGCTTCCAGTCCTGAATATTTTCTCGCCTATGTACATCTGTAAGGAACTTCATACTGAACAAAGATTTTATCTAAAGTCAAATACAGATGCATTGTCACTCCCAAAGATTAAGATGGTCTCCTCATAGTCGTATAAAAGTTAGCCGACAGCCAAACTATTAGCTTTAATTTAATTTGACCCATTGGTTTCTATAAAGTTTGTTAATAATAGTTATGTTTGAGCATTCGTTGTGGTAGAACTGTTTACATAAAACTGTAGGATTCAATTATGGGGTGGTCCGTCAGATTCCCAGTATTGCGCGGCGGTACCTTTGAGAGATGTAAATTAATCTGGGCTCGTGGGCTGTTTGACTGCGCCGGTGTTGTTTACGTTTGTGTTGATTGCGTTGGCTACTATGCAGATTTGTGGCTAGTCGGCGTTGAGTATCGAGTCACCTTTTATATCCTTTTACAGAAATGGTGTGGATTTAATGTATCAATAACAACATTTTATAGATAAGCCATTGGTAATGAAAACTGAGGCGACCGAAAAGCACTCTGCCTTAAAACCGGCTATGCCTCTTATGTTACGAATGTTTTTCGTTAGAATTAATAAAAAAACTTGTTAACGGAGAAAGCAATATTTTTAATGCGAACCATATGTCAGCCGATTACTTACCTTTTAAATTTGACGAGAACACATGAAGATCAACGGTCGTGTTTTAAAAAAAAACATCGTTCATATTTCTATCCATCATAACAAAGTACATTGCTAAGTATGGCCGAAAATGAAAACGTACCATGGACATTCTAATTTACATATGCACAAGCGTATTTACTTATTCTGGGATTTTGTTGGGGAACATTTATTAAAAACCATGACGTCGAGTTATTCAAGTAGACTAGTATTTATAGTCACAATAACTCATACACCAATTAATCAAGAATATTTCTTGTTATTAATATACAAAATGCGTGACTCATTCTAAAATATTTTCATCATGTCCACAGCCTCACATGAAACCGGTCACGCGAACATAATAACGTACGAAAGCTGTAGTTAATAAAATAGTTTACTTGTCCTCTTCCCCCCGACCTCCCCAAACATTTTCCCATTATATTCCAACCGGACAAAGGCCGCGCGAGTGAGAAAGTGCGATACACTTTGACATTTTTAGTGAAAAGATTTCACTTGCGTTTCTCAACAATACTAGGTGTTTTTTTGTGTCAGTTTTTCTTAGCGTTAGAGAAGTGCTATTAGCTAATTGTGATTGTGGACACAATGTCGTTTGTTATATGAGAAATCGGTCGGTGCGATACTAATACACCCGTTATGTGATAGTACGAACATTTTGTGGAGTCGTAAAGCTCGGGTCTTTGATTTTAGAGCATAGATCACGTTTTTCGTAGAAATCTGTGATAGTCTAGTGGTTTGTAATTCGGCCTAGCAATCTGACTTGGAGTTTTGAATCCTACGATATATCATAATATTTAAAGTTATATTCACATTTCAAATTAATTATCACTTGATTTAAAGGAAAAAGATAACATTATGAGTTAGTCTGAACGCCTAAGACCTCTGTATAAAAACAATGTCAGTGTAATGTTTAACAATTGCCTTCAACTCTTTTTATTTTTGCGCACTTTCTAACATGGACCTATGTCCAGCAGTGATAGGGAACAATCAAAAAAATAGGGTCAGTTTGAGGAATCCATTGTTTTCATATCATTTGAGAGGTAAAACGTTTAAAAAGTGGTTTGGTACTAGAATATTTTAAACGCTATTAATATTTTTATATAAAATTTTATAACTTTAGCTTATCGTTAAACAGTGTCACTGTCAATTATGCGTTATAAAATTCTATTGTTTTTTCTATAATAACCTATATACGTTACTATAGAAAAAACAGATTATACAGATTATTATTATACAATTCCATTCAAACCCCTTTCAATTTCTAAATAAAAATGTGTATAAAAAAACGTTTAAATAAATAATACCCATATAAATTATTCTTTATTCTCTAAATCTCTGTTGCCCATTCCTCCCAAACGTTTTCCCATTATGTTTCCACCTAACAAAGGATCGCTGCTAGCGTGACATACATTCGCACTGAAAACATTTCACTTATCGCGTTCAACAATATTGATGTCTTTTTACGAGCCACTGTAAGCTTTTATGTCCTTTCTCTACTTTAATACTCTAAGTTGAAGTAGCAAGAAGATTACAAAAGGCTGTTTGAAAAGAAAAGTACTTATTTGAATTTTACGTAAAAACCAATTAGTACCAGAGAGACTGTTTATACAACTTAAAATCGTAATGCCGTCGTAATGGAGACTGCAGTATTTACAAGATGAAATTTTTCACATAAATGCTTTTAAATGTTTTTTTTTAAATCTCCATTTCGCCTCATTCATGTTGCAATAATAAATATATTTCAATCCGGTTTTATAAACAAATATATTAAGTCGAAGAAAAATATTATATTAATACGTGAAGCAAAAACTTTTGACGCATTTTTAAGTAATATGCCGTGGACGGATTATTATGAAATTTTGCGCGGATAACCGCGTTATAAAGTGGACGTAGAGAAAGAGTGCAGAATGTTAATATTTTTTTCATATAATGCAAATATCATACATAGGATCAACTAAAAACACATTACACACACTACCGTGCATTTGTCACAAACACATAAATAATAAACGAAATAGAACATTCAATGTCTTACTATTAAAACACTTAACGTCAGAAATGTCAGTGTCTTTGTCAAAATACCCGCTATTGCTTTTAAATACGGCTTAGCTAATTAGATCCCTTTTTATATTTAACGGGAGCGTTCAAAATTACTTAAAAATTATTACATTTTATTTGAATTTGAGAAATATTCGTACTACTTTGGATTATATGAAGTTTAGTTTTTTAATTTAAATTACGGTCGAATTTCGACGTGTGACTATTTAATGTTAATGTTCCATTTATTTTTATAAACGACATTGATTGTATTTAAGCTAAAGTACTTGTTCTTCTACCTACGTGTAGATCTTTCATCTAATAAAATTAAATAAGACTGTTTACACTAAAACTTTATTTCTCAAAAAAAAATTCAATTACTGCGTTTCTTTCTACAAGAAAAAATAAGACTTATAGACATAACATTAAAATGTATGTTTCTTCTGTTTCAGATCATTATTATCCGTTGGAAATTGGTAAGTTGTACACGTGCGAATCTGTTAATGCATTTCGGTGATAAGTTGATTTAAAAAACTTAAAACGCTTTCTACACTCATAGCCTCACAGTAGGATTTTCTCCTGTGTCATGGGTGCCATGGACACACACAAAGACGAATACAAAAACGCCTAGAATCAGAACACGAATCTAAACTCATCATTCAAATACCTGTCTGGCCGGGAATCGAACCCGGAACCCACCGCGTATCAGACCGGTATGGTAACCGCTGCGCCACGCGGGTCTTCGTCGCATCGTCGTCGTCGATTTACCGATTAACTTTCAAATGATGCGACAATTTGAATCCTCGGACTTAGCACTGTAACTGTAATGACTTCTGGTAGAGCACCTGTTCTAAATGAAGTTATTTACAGATGTCCATAGCCGCAGTGACTACTTACCATCATTTAATCTGCAGGCTCGTTGGCTTGGCCCTGTAGTCCCGGGACCAGAATAGGGCAACGGTATCCCCTGCCTGTCATAAAAGGCGACTAAAAGGGACTTTCGGGGTTGCGGGCTAGAGTGGGAGCTCGTACCGTCCAGCCAATCGAAACCAGGAAGGACGGTGGCATGTGTGGTCGCACGCCGCCATAAATCACAGAAGGTGTGGTGAGCGTATTCGCTCACCAGGGACGAGCCTGAAATAGGCATCGCGCTCGGAGCACTCCAGTTGTGTGGGGTTTTAGTGCGGTAAGAATCCCATATAACCCGCGTCGCTCCTACGGCGTCGGGTACCTTTAGAAGGTTTTTCCCTTGTAAAAAAAGGCTCGTTGGCTACTTCAGTTGTATAAAAAAAGCACTCGTAAAATAATTGAAATGGTTTCTCACGAAACACAACAGCCTATCAAAACTTTGTTTTTCAATGAGCCTCGCAGCCCCAAACGACAATATCTATAAATATTTCAATGAGCAACCTCCGCGTTCCTGCTCAACCTTTTCCCTAAAATAAGGGTCATCGACCTTTTATTGCAGCTTCCTCTCAAACAAGACTAATAATAATAAACATTTCCTGCAAAACCCCGGCGGTGTGTTGATCCTTATTGCAATGGGAGTAAGGTTTAATTCAACGACTCTGTTTGGCAGTGGAACTGAAATGTAATTGGAGTTTTACGCGTCAGTGAATGGAGAGCCATGTGCCGTACCGGAATGGGACACACGGGGGCTGGGAATGGCAAGCAGTTTAAAAAAGTCTAAAATTTATACTGACGGCTTGGGGTCTCCTCTAGAAACTTTTAAAAGTTATTTTCATGAATAAGATTTTAGTTGCAACTTAACATGCAGGCCATCTGTTGTTGTGTCCAATGACGCATAAAGTCCACAATCTCCTAGATATAAATTTTAGCTAATGCCGATCACTGATGAATTGCCTTTTCTTGAGGACACAAATGGTCACCTTGTAAGAGTCGTCATATGTTATATGTACTTTATTATGTAAAATATTATTTACTGCAAGATTTGTAATTGTGATATAATTTATTTGTGATATGACTACAAACTCTCAGATACACCTTCAAAATAGTACATATTTTTTTTAGCTTTTAGATCCAAGGAAGCCGGGCTACACCCATATCTAGCGTAAAGCAATTCTTGAGCTTCGTCGGAAGGTTGTGGTTGCCGCCTCACTTTTATGTGAGGCGACCATCTTAGTCCTAGGTAGTAGCAATGCATCTGCGATTGACTTCAGATAGAACCTATGTTCTATATGAAGTTGCTTACAGATGTCCATGGGTGGGCAGTAACGATGGGCACCGCGGGAATTTTAGTGAGGTAAAAATCCCACATAAAGTGTGCGTTGCTTCCACGGCGTCAAATACCTTTTGCAGGTTTCTCCTCGATAACATAAAAAAGGGTGTGTTGAGGGAGACATTTATGCGAGGCGTTCCAACTTGGTCCTCAGGAGTAGCAACACATCTGTGGTCAATGTCCGGTAAAACTGATCTGATCTGGGGTTGATTATAATCAATCGGGCGATAGAGGCCACTTAACATCAGGTGGACGTGTTCGTTAGTTAATTCAGTACTATAAAAAAAGATTACAATAATGATACTGAAAGATTACGACATAATTATGTAGTGGTAGATTTCCTTCAGATGCGTTTAGAAGATGCCGACGAAATATACGAGCACTAAAAACCCATATCGCTAGTATTTTTAACATATCTCGGAAGTACTGAACAAAGCTAAACGAGTCCCCAGGCGGTCATGCCGAAGACTTAGAGAAAGTAATCGTTTAAGAAAACGAGCTTTGGAGTATTTTTTTAACGTATTTATTTTATGTACTCGGTAGAAATGAAGCTGCCAATTTGACTCGTTTAAAAAAATGAAATATTGATCAGGTTAAAAAAATAATATGTAGTGATTGATGAACGTTCATGTTCTTGCAATTAATGGTCGTGTTTCTGTGAAAGCATTTGCGCGTATGTGTGTATTATATGTGTATGTGTGTGTGTGTGTGTGTGTATGTGTTTGTGACTGTGTTTGCGCGTGTGTTTGTACGATTACAGCTCGTACACTCATTTGTGTTGTGTGCGTACGCCCATGTTTGTACGCGCGTCCTATTGAATTGATATATATTTAATTCAAGTCGTTTCTATTTAATATTCATACTCAACAATCAGGAGTATTACTGAGTCCTATTTGAATCTACTTATTTTTAGATATCTATTGACCATTGTTATTGCTGTATCTATTCGATAAAAAATACCATTAATTATCCGACGTAACAATGTGTTACACACGTTACACGCTTCGGGCGGCTGCGGCGGACGGCAAACATTAAATTAATCGAGTGCGTACTCGGACAGCTGACTGCAAACTGTGACCGTTGTTGTCTGCTGTCTGCTTCGGAAAATTCACGGTGTATTTACAGCGGAAAGGTAGTAAAACATGTATCTATATATTTATCAATAGCGGAACAGTTGAGGTTTTGAAAGATCATGTCTTTGGTAGATTTAAAAAAAAAACGTCACTATTTATCTGTATTTGTTAATGTTGAGATCGATAATGGAAAAGTTAAGGTTTTAAAGATCATATTTTAGGTAGTTTTTTTTTGAAACAGCACCACTACCTAACCGGAAAAATGGCTTAGTGATGACTCCGTCGTTACTCCTATTTCTTTTCTCAATTAAGTTTTTTATATTAACGGACTGATCTACTGTCGTCTTATCTACCACGGAACGTGTCTAGAACGTTCAATGTTTATAGATATAAACAATTATTTAGTTAAAGGCTATAAACATACACAAGAACTGTAATGTGATTCTTATCATTATCTTATTCAAACCACAATTTAATTTCCGCAGTCCATATCGTAATTCTATCCATCCAAAATCCATTATCCATCAAAGTTGATAGATGACATTACATTTTAGTGATGTGACATTTTTAAACGTGGATTTTTTTTGTCGGACTGAATTAGTAAACGAGCATGCAGTCCACCTGATGGTAAGTGGTCACTGCCGCCCATGGACATCTGTAATCAACTTCATACAGAGCATGGGATCCATTTGAAGTCAATCACAGATGCGTTACTACTCCCGTGGACTATGATGGTCGCCTCATATGAAAGTGTGCCGTGTGTGTGGGTGATGCCATTGTCATGTGTAATATTTACGACAATATGTGAGCGGCTATGGACGTTCTGTTTATAATTCCGCTTACACTTGAGCCTCGAGCCGGCCGTTCGTGCATCACCCGCTTCGCATATTAGATTTACATGTTAGCTCTGCGTATTGGAGCCTCGCCCGGCGGCGGAATGAAATTGTCTGGTTTCATACTCATTTTATTTTCACCCACCACTCAAAAGCTAATAACAAAAATGCCTTAGTATTATGAAATTGTAATATGATTATCATCTTTTTTATCGCTCTGATTCTAAATCAGTAGAAAACTTTCACGGAATTTTGGCATTTGAAGAATTATGTTTCAAAGAAGAAACTTTAAGAGGAATATTTGGTAAATTTAATTTCAGAAAGCCAAAGAAAGATTTTTGGTGATCACAATAAATAGTTATCCCAATGTTCTCGTACCTCTGAAGTGAATCCTGGATCTGACTGGCAACCTGTTTAAATACCAGGAATAGCTTTTTCAAATTAGATTTTTTTATATAAAACTGAAGTAGCAAACGAACATGTACTTCGCCTGATGGTGTGTGGCAACAGCCGACCTTTGGTATCTGCAAGCAACTTTATGCATAACGAAGGTTTTATCTAAAAAAACACGCTTTCTACACTCATAGCCCCACACTAGGATTTTCTCCTGTATCGTCGTACAATGGACACACAAGCCCAAACACCTAGACCCAGAACATGAATCTAATCTCATCATTCAGATACCTGTCTGACCGGCAATCGAACCCGGGACCCATTGCGCGTCAGACCGGTAGGGTAATCGCTCCGCCACGCGGGTCGTCAAATCTAAAGTCATTCACTGGTGTGGTATCAATATCGAGGACCAAAATGGTCGCCTCATACAAGAGTAATGTTTCACTAAAGAAATCCACACATAGAAAAGTTTTTCTTTCAGTAGTGTTTCAAGAAGCATGTGGTTATCCATCCACACTTGGCTTGGCACTTGGCAGTCTACCCCAGCCGATCATTGCCGCAGAATGAAATAAAATGTCTTTATTCGTATACGTCAAAGCGAATACTTATAAATTGTCAGTTACAATATTTTTTTCTTATCGGATCTGAACACGACCTCACCTCAAGAAGATCCAACAAGAAACTCTGCGGTTGTCTTTTTTATTAACTTACATATTATTAGTATTTAAAGGCACCCACAGTATTTTACCTTCCATTTGACTAAATATGAAGTTTGTTTGGCATGATACGCTACTATTTGACCCGTCGCAACGGTTGACATTTTTGACGTTATGTGTTTTCATAGTAAGACATTGAATGTTCTATTTCATTTATTATGTATGTGTTTGTGCCTGCATAAGGTAATGTTTTATGCATTATTTGAAAAAAAATATTAGCATTGCGCAATCCTTCTTTACATCAACTATAACCGTGTGTAATTTCATGCTCCTGCGCCTGCGGCAAGTATCTTAAAAACGAATCACAAGTTTTTGTTTCACGTATTAATATAGAGATTATTGCTCCGCTTTATCGTGGAAAAATAATGAGATAATAGATGTAAAGATATAAAACAAAGTCATAGCTCTGTAGAAGCAATATATCAGTCAAATGTCGTTAGGAATAATTGGACACCGACCAGAAATTCCATCTGGAACATCTCGGATTTCAGCAATTTATTTTAATGAGTCTCGTCTCAGGGATTTTGTTAATTGTGTTCACTAATTTCTTTTACGCGGGAGCACTCTCAACGAGTCGTATGACTGATCTCTATCCTCTTATTATTTTATTATTAATATCGTAAATGCCAAACTTTGTTACAATATATGTGTGTTTATAACAAACATAAATAATCTTTCACGCAAAACTAGCGTCGGATTTCGTTGACAATTGGCACGCACATAGTTTATGACCTTTTTTTTGTGATCGAGGGGGAAACCTTAAAAAGGTACCCGACGCTGTGGGCACAACGTCGGGTTGTGTAGGATTTTAATACTAAAAACTCCCCGGTGGCCATCCTCAGCGCTGCGTTGAGGACTCCGGTATCTTTAACGGAACACAACCGGAGACATGGTTCACAAGCTACAGTGACACGTATAATACTTATTACAGTTGTAGAGGTAAATGAAACGGACGAAGCCGCGACAATAGCCTTATCCAACTATATTAATATTACAGATACGAGTGTGCACGTTTTTTTTGTTCATAACGTTTTCACGCATCAACTACTCAAACGATAATGGTAAAATTTTGCATACACATTGAAAGAGGTCCAGAAAAGAACTTATCTTTGAACCCGAATAAAATACTGTCCCCGAGGGACACTTTAATAACTTTCATAACTACAAACTACTTACTTTTATACCTGCGGCCTCCCGATATGACATACGAGTAATTTTTAACATGATGATTTCAACCATATAGTTCAAGATCACGTCACAGATATAAAACAAAGTCGCTTTCCGCTTTCTGTCCCTATGTATGCTTAGATCTTTAAAACTACACTACGGATTTTAATGAAAATGTTTTTAATAGATAGAGTGGTTCAAGAGGAAGGTTTTGATGTATAAGATTATCAGTGTTCCCCCACTGTATTATGCATGTACGCATAATACAGTGGGGGAACACTGATAATCTTAGATTTTTTACGTTTAGGCGAAACGAAGTTCGTCGGGTCAACTAGTTACATATAAAATAATATTAGTTAAACTGAAGCTATTTCAAATAACGTTAAGTCCCTTTAGAACCTCAGTTGGACTATAGATACAACGTGAAACATTACCATATTCGCAATCAAAGCGACGAAAACTACCCCCGAGCAAGACGGGAGTGAATACTGATGAATACCCGTTTTTAAATAGGAAATTCAGAGTTAAGAGGCCTCGGAATAGCTACAGCGGGGCCGGGTCAGGTCGAGTGGCGCGCTTGTATAGACGAAATGTATTTACATAATATTTAGATTTAATACCAGCGGGAGCGGTGTACGAGCGGCGGGTTTTCTGAGTTGTCGGCTCTGCGTGATTCGTTGTCCTGTGGCGTTTGTTGGCTGATCGATTATTACGCAGTTTATCCTAAGTACAGGATTTCATAGAGTAGTTTGGCGTAGAGGCATTTAGTAACTATGTAAATTGAAAGTAAAATATACCGTTGTTGATCTCTTGCAGATACCCAGGATATTGTCCAAATCTTAGCTTATGCTAAGTAATTATGTTGTCAGGCTGAGGTTGATCGTTGATTGACGCGTTATATAGATTTTTTTTAACTTTATACATATAAAGATCCTCACTCACATTATTTCAAAAATAAATAGAATAGAATCAAGGTGGTAGAACCAGTGTAGTTCGACCGGGGACCGCCACACCTATTTCTAGCGTGAAGCATTTCTTGCGTTTCGATGGAAGGGTGTGGTTGCTGGCAAACTTTCACATGGCAACCACCACAGTCTTCGGGAGTAGCAACGCATCTATGACTGACTTCACATGGAACCCATGTTCTGTACGTAGTTGATTACATTCCGATCCGGTGGTAGTGTAAGAAAAAAAATGTAACTGACAATTTGTAAGTGCCCCCGTAGGTCTATACAAAATAAAGATATTTCATTTCATTTCATTACAGATGTAGATGTTCATGGGCGGCAGTGACCACTTACCATCAGGTGGACTGCATGTTTGTTTGCTACATCAGTCAGATAAAAAGTAGTAGGAGTATATGTAGTAAATAGTAATCTTAAATTGCTATTCTGACCAATATTCGGACACAGTCAAAAAATATTATTCTTATGTTGTAATAAAAACAGCCAAAAGTAAACGGTTATCTTAACGTTACAATATAATGTAGTTATATTTATCGTAAAAGTTAAATAGTCTGTGGTCTTCAGGATCTCCACGTACTACCTGTTCTGAAATACTCTGGAACCGCTGGAAAGACTTGCCGAAGCGCTGATTTTCGGCGATCTCGCACGGTGCGTCGGTAGCTGGGTAGTGACGAGCGGAGGGGTGGGGCGAAGAGCAACCCGCTCGCGAGGGTGGAATGCGTAATTGGACCCGCGGCACGTAGCCGCAGATTTCTTACGTCGTCCTCACGTGTGGTTATACGGCGCGATGAAATAGGTATTGTTCGTGCGCAATTGTAACAAAGTGCTTTATCATAAAAAAACGCTTTCTACACTCATAGCCCCACACTAGGATTTTCTCCTGTGTCGTGGGTACCATGGACATACAGGACGAATACACAAACATCCAGACCCAGAACATGAATCTAAACTCATCATTCAGGTACTTGGCCGGGATTCGAACCCGGGGCCCATTGCGCGTCTGACCGGTATGGGAAACGCTCCGCCACGCGGGTCGTCAAAATAAAAAAATGACGTTAGTAAAATTATTCAATAGTAGTGTGAGATCGATGTCTTTTTTTTTTATTTGACTGAAGTAGCAAACGAGCATGCAGTCCACCTGATGGTAAGTGGTCACTGTCTGTGGCTACAGTTATAGTAACACTAGTTTTACCTGACGTGCGCGGCAATTTAACGTAAAAACGTAAACGTAAAAAGAACGAAAAAAAAAATAATAGAACTTTAATAACAGTACCTATATAGATTTTTGGGCTACCTACTCTCGCGGCTTTAGAACTCCCTACTGAACTTTCTCTCTAATCAGCTGGTTTCAGAACGCATAGAGGACAAACATTTTTGTTTACTAATGTAATGTCATTTATGATAATGTCATTCGAAATTAATAAACTTTAAGAGTTAAATTTCCACCAATTCGCATTTGGCCAGCGCGGTGGACTTAGTCCTATAACTCTCTCATTCCGAGAGAAGACCCGTGCCCAGCATTGGGACAATAATGGGTTGGCGACGAAAAGTAAATTTTAGCCTGTAAGATTGTCCTATTAATATGTGTTCTAATGCTATCTTCCATTGAAAATAAAATGGATATTTAATGTGCTATTTGCGATAACTATAAATCATTATCCTTTACATTTTTGTTCAACAAACTTCACATAAATTAACCCCTGCAAGAACCAATCGATACAAACCACGCCGCACTTTTCCGTCCGTCCCCGGGGCAATATTTCCCCACTTGCCTTCACAGTAACTATAAATCCCACAATAAGTTGTCGTGAATGAACAAATGACTCGCGCGCCCGTTTGAAAGCTTTTCTTTGTGGGATATGTATGAAACTAATTTAATACGATATAAATAAGGTTTTTGATGGCCGGGGAATTTATGACCCGTTTCAGCGGGAGAGGGGTTGGTTGCGGAATGTTTTCTCGATATGAAATTCTGTTTGGTAGCATTGAATGTTTTTTTAAAATTTTAGGAAAACAGGCCAAATAACTGTTTCAGTTTGTAATGTACAATGCCAAAAAATTTTAATTACTACTTAAAATTCTAGTCGTATTTAGTTAGTTTTGATCGTATTTCCATCGTTTAGTTCCCAGCTTTATTCTAAGTTATTTTTATATACTATTTGATGAAATATCCATCCTTTATTATAGGACTTAAATGTCACAAAAAGCTATCTTTTAATAGACCAACATATGAATATCAAAAGTAGCCAGCAAACTGACGAGTTGAATAAGCCATGTAAAATTTCTTGTAGATGCTTGCTTGCTAGTGCGAACAAACAGACACACACCATCTCATCTTTTTATGTATTAGTATAGATAAATCTGTGTCCTTAGGACCTGTTTTAATAGTTGTCCACATCATTCATTGTTTATGTTTTCATCAATCATTGCAAAGTATATTACGATAAGATACAATATAAATAAGATTTTTGAACGATACGTTGCATGGTATGAACGAAAACAAACGTGCGAAATCGTATAATGTGACTGTTTTAAGGCAAATGAATAAATTCCTACTATATAAATCATCTTAAAACGTAACACAACACGAATTCGTAAAATTAAATTACATCACAGTGACGTTGTGATTACGCAACTTCGTTTTTGTGAATACTTGACAGGGCAAAAAGTTTGGTCGTAAGATCTCAGCCAAGTTTCCCAATAACCCACATGTCCCCGCGGGAACGACGGGAGCGATCGACGTCACTCAACGACTCTTCAAGTGAGTTGGCGGTTTGACATCCAGCCGACTTTCTGTTCAGTTCATACGCCAATGTCAATACGTGAAAGTTTTCATTCTTATTGAAATAGACGTGGGGAATTAACATGTAGTTCTTATATTTTTATCTTGCTTATTCTTTATGAAGCGACTGTCTTAGTCCTAGCGAGTAGCAAAGCATCTGTGATTGATCTTTTTTTATAATAATGAAGTAGCAAACGAGCATGCCGTCCACCTGATGGTAAGCGGTCACCGCCGACCATGGACATCCGTAAGCAACTTCCCATAGAATATAGGTTCTATCTGAAGTCAATCACAGATGCGTTGCTATTCCCGAGGACTAGGATGGTCGCCTCATATATAAGTGTGCCGGCAACCAAACCCTTCCATCGAAACGCAAGGAATGCTTCACGTTACAAATAGGTGTGGCGGTGGTATCTCCCTTGTTGAACTACACTGGTTCTACCACCTTCTAAATCTGATCTGATTAGAAGGTTCCTTCAGATATTCATTGACGGTAGTGATCCCTTACCATCAGATTGATTTCGTGTTTATTTGCCTCTTGAAAGACAAATCGACAACCCACCTTAACCCGAAACAGGAATCTAAATTTACCATTAACATTTCTTTCTAGCCGGGGATCAATCCCCAAACCCACTGCGTCTCTGAAAAATATGGTGACGACTCTATCACACGGGTCGTCAAATTTTAAACCTCATTTTTATCGATGCTTTTTAATTGTTTTCTCTAATCATCAAAAAAATATGACTATCTACCTTTTAATCTATATGTCTTTTAACCTAAATAGGTAGTCAACCTTTTGAGGTAGTCAACCTTTTAATCTAAATCCTATTTATCTTTTAATCTAAAAGGTAGCCATATTTTTTAGCGATACGCATTATTGCGAAAGCAAAGCTTCCATTAAATACAGAAAAATATTGTTTAAAGTTATTCAGAAAAATGCGAGTTGTTTACGGATCATTAAAAAGTTTGTGGTGTTGTAAAGTAAATGTTAATTAAAAGATACCGCATAACTTGGCCTCCTCGGGTGCACGGGTGAGCGAAGGACAGAAATTAATCAGTGTTAAGTTAAGTACTTGACTGTAAACTACGAAAGTTTGTAACTTCGGGATTTATCAAATAATTTGCGATCGTCCACGATTTCGTCGGATTTTGATACATGACAACGATTATGATTATGATTGAACAGTGGTAACTTTTTTTTGGTATCGAGGGAGAAGGTTATGTGGGATTTTTACCTCACTATCCCTCCCCCCCCCTCAGTGGACATCCTCAGCGCTGAGTGAAGGGCTCAGGGATCTCCAATGGAACACAACCGGAGTCCTCAGAGCGCGATGCCCCCTTTGGGCTCTTCCCAATGAGCATTATACTCACTGCGCCTCCTGGTGTATACGACAGCATGTGGCCACACATGCCCTCGTCCACACGGGGTCGCTTGGCTGGACGGTTCAAGCTCCCACTCTTCCCGCCCGCAACACCTGAAGCCCCTTTTTAGTCGCCTCTTACGACAGGAAGGAGTTACCGTGGCCCTATTCTGATCCCGGAACAGGGATAGAACAGTGATAACCTAATAATAAAATTTTTAAAATTCTCAAATTCAAAAATCAAATATCCAAGGTTCGAATTCCTAGTACTTTCCTCTGATTTAATGATTTCCTCTGATTTCCTTCTAAAATAAATTAGAAACAAAATTATCCCTGCTTGACATTGAAGAAAAATATCGTGAGAAAATTCACCATTCACTTGATAGTTCTGAAAAACTTGTGCTGAAAAAGATGTGCGAAGTCTATTATTTCACACTTGGCCGGTGCAGTGAACTCTGCATTAAAGAAGGTGCTGGTGAAGCTGTGGTACAATAGTGGGTTTATGATGTTCTAATGCGGATTAATGGAGATACTGGTAATGGCCTGCAAAACGCTTGTAATAAGTTTCCAAACCCGAAGTAATCTAACAAGTTTTAACAACAGTTGTCCAAGGGCGTTAGATATTTCACAACCTCACATTAATCCGATACGTGGGTATATGTGAAGGAAATATAAAACATGAACGCAGTAAATATGTCAAGTTCGACTTGACCTTTCGGAGAGCGCTATTCATGAATTTAATAACTGGAAATTAAAAACAATATTGAAAACCAGGTACTTGCAGTAGTTCGGTACTAATTAGTCGACATTGAACGTGATATACTAATAGCATTTTTTGCCCTTCGGAACGTTGGAATCCAGTATTTGTGGAGTGGTTCGAGTGAGAGCAAACACTCGAGCCGCTCGCCGCTCCCCGCTATCCAATTAATGAACGAATGAAAATACGACAGATGGATTGGATTCCGTTATGTTTTCGTGTTTAAATAGGTATATGATATTTGTATATAAGATTATATCTTAGGGTTTTGGAAAATAAACAAATGTGTTGCTTTTGAGAATAAGAAACGACATTTCAAGTTTATTATTCCACCAAATCTATCTTTCTTCACAAAATATATTCTGACGTTTTAAAATTTTGACAGACATGTCAAATTAAAAAAAGAACTAACTAATTAAAGAAAACCTATTTTCTTTATATGTATTTTAAAACAATTAATTCTTTTTGAATTATATTTGGTAAAATCGAGAGTGAAATTTTAAGATTCGTCACACAGAAGCCACAGTATGAATTTGAAACGAAAATGAGAATGAAAATTAATTAAAAAATGACTAGTCAGCCGTCGCAACGGTCGAAATTCGACCGTAATTTAAATTAACATGCTAAACTTTATATTGTCCAAAGTAGCACCAATATTTCTCTAATTTAAATAAATTGTAATACTTACTAATGAAAAGAGGTTTATTAACTAAGCTGCATTTAAAAGCAATAGCGGGTATTTTAACATCTGACATTTCGACTTGTTTCGCCAAATAAGTGTAACTTCTAAGGCGTGTACATAGTATACACACACTTTCTTTTTTATTTGTTTTAGTATTTTATTAGTAACTACATTATTTTCGCGGTTAATCCGGTATCGGTCATGTCTACTGTCGTAATGAATATCCTATGTGTTAATCAATGTCGTAAACTATGTGTGTGCTAAATGTTAGTATAATCCGTCGGGTAGCTTTTATTTAAGTATATACATTTTAATAGAATTAAATCAATGCTATTCAGCATTTAAAATTAAAACATTATTTTCTATTTTGTTTTTTTGCTAAAAAGTATCCTATGTTTTTAACCGACTTCCCAAAGGAAAGAGGTTATCTATTCGTCACGTATATTTTTTTTTCTTATACGTTCCATGATCATCGGTTGAGTAGCTTCGGCGTGAATACGTAACAAACAAATTTACATTTACATTAATAATATTAATAGGGACTTATCTTAAGTATTCTTTTTATATATGAATAGCTTATATTGTTATCAATTTAAGTTGGGTCCGCATCCATCATAAGTTGACCATAGATAAAGTACTGTAAAGTCTATTAGAACTTTAACGTTACAGCCTAGAAAACAGAAACATTTTATTTCCAAAATTAAAGTTACATCTAATAGGGAAGGTCAGAAAGATAGTTTCAAAATTCCAATTGTAGTCAATTATGTATCAAAGACCAAACGATACGTCCAATGTATTGGCAGCGTTCCAATTGCTCGGAATTGGAAGTGCAATTGTCGCTCAAGGGATTATATGAAAATTTCAATTGAATTTATTGCAGTGCATATTATGTTGTTATGTACCATCAGTACGAGTTTGTATCCTCAAAACGGGCATTGTTCTTGTTTCCGCTCATAAATTGCACGCGTACATTTTCTGCCATAACTTGCGGTTTACTTTGAATTAATAATAATAAACTTTTTATACGTTTTAGATGTATGTTTGTGTGCGTACGAATGAGTGTATGCCGGTCTCTCAGTATGTGCGTGTGTTGTTCTTTAGCCAATATAATAAACTCGAACTAAGGGTAAAGTTAAAAGTAATGTTTTGGGTGGAGTTTGTGAAATATTTCCAACGAACAGAAACACTCCAATTAACGAATGGAAATATGGCGACATGAGAGGCAGAGATTACGATTACGATACTAAAGCTTTTGTTTGGATATTTATTGTATTCTCGGTATCTATATCGGTGGGTTGTTTGTATAATAAGGTTTGTTTAATAGATGTTGCGAACGGTGTATCATTAATTTTGCATTGGTAAATTAAATTTAATGTAACATAAACATTCTTTTTTGGACGTTGAACAATTTTTGGGAAAAAAATAAAGACAATAATCGTGTTTTAAATGATTCTTTATTATCCGTTAGCTCTGAGAGATCCACTGCTAGAAATTGTTACAAGTGGTTAAATTTTTGTTAGACATTCGAACCAACATTTGTTTTTTTTATCTGACTAAAGTAGCAAACGAGCATGCAGTCCACCTGATGGTAAGTGGCCACTGCCGCCCATGGACATCTGTAATCAACATCATACAGAATATTTTCCATCTGAAGTCAATCACAGATGCGTTGCTAATCCCGAGGACTATGATGGTCGCCGGCAACCACACCCTTCCAACGAAACGCAAGAAATGCTGTGCGCTAGAAATAGGTGTGGCGGTGGTCCCCGGCCGAACTACACTGGTTCTACCGCCTGACAAGAAAACGACAAACGAAATCTAGTGATGTATTCTTGCCCTAATAAATTTTTCATAAAATCTTTGCAATAAAGTTAAAATTTATTTTTATAATAGTTTAATCCTTTCTTTAAACTCGAAAACTAAAGTGAGCTGATGTGTACGGCACCGTACGGTAATTTAAACGAAAAGTTCTACAGCTTCTAAAATTAGTCTTGTGTACGGTCTAGACCAACTGCAGCGGTGGCAGTGTTAGCTCGGGGCACAATGCGCCACCTACCGGAAGTAACCATATTAAAGTTTGTCACGTCTTACAAAATTGCTAACAATACATGCATTTAGTTAGAATTTTGTTTAGCATATTTTTAAAACTGTACTTACCTTACCATACTATACCTTACCATGCGCTTATGTAGTATGGGGTACAACCCATTATTGTCCCACTGCTGGCCATAGTCCACCGCGCTGGCCAAGTGCGTGTTGGTGGACTTCACACACCTCCATGAAATTTTTTTTAAGGGACTCTTGGGTGTGTACGTTTCTTCACGATGTTTTCCTTCACCGAAAAGCAGTGATAATTAATTCCTAATACGCACATAATTCAGTGGTGCGTGCCTGGGTTTGAACTTCGGACCTCCCGATTGAGAGGGCAAGTTTCTACCATTAGGCTATCACTGCTCTGCAAAATATATTAATAAGTTTGTTTCAGTGATAAGGTTGGTGGTGTAGATGCAACACCATGTTTTAATAATTTTAATCATACTTAGCAAAACATACAAACTTCGTCAACACAAACAAAAAAAACGTATGAGTAATATATTCACATACACACATCACTGTACATTTTAACTTAGTGTTGTTTATTTTAGGAATATATTCGAATCTTTGAAAATAATCAAAACGTGGCACGAGACTTCCGGCAGTTCCCCAAACAGGTCGTTCCTTTCTCGCTGGCGTAATTAAGTCCTAGAAGCAGTGCTCTGTAAACGGGTCTTTGAAGCCCCGTCCACGTCATTACGCGCCGTGCTTCGGATACTGCATTTTACGGTTACTCTTTAAGACAGTGGTTCCCAACCGGTGGTCCGCGGATCACTGATGGTACCTGGAAGCACCCGAAGTGGTCCGAGAAGCCATCCAAAAAATATTGTAATGTAAGAAGTCAACACAATTACAATCAAGTAGCGGACAGCCGTGACTGAACCAAGGATCAGGAATTAGTAAACGCGTGTTAAATAAAAAAAATATAACCCCATATTAATTTTGAGATTTATTTTAATCTTAAATTACACCCTCATACTGGTGGTCCATGGGTCGACAGATATTTTACCAAATGGTCCTTCATCACCAAAAGGTTAAGAACCACTGCTTTAAGAGAATAAAAAATATATTACTGACATTTACATTTCGTTTCCTTGTTACTAGAATGTATAAAGGAAGCCATTTATAAAACTGCCAATTTTTTATATTAAATTGCACAAATTAAAAGTCTAAAACTTATAATTCTTGGTTTTTCAAACTACCTAAGAAAAAATAGTGACGCTGATAACTTTTAAACCTTATAATAGTTAACCTTAGAAATGAAAAAGTCTTGTAAATGGGTAAAACAAAATCGCGTAATTTTTAATATTATGTATTCTTGATATCATTATTTGGATTTTCTCTCAAGCAATAAAGAATCCACATAACTGCGAAACAGTAGAGCGCAAATGTTCATACAACATTGCTTAGCGACGCAAGACGTCACGAGAACATCTCGAGCATTCTACACGAGCTGTCAGCTGTGGGGAATGTTCGGGCTAGACTATAGTGGTAGGCGATGAGATTTTTATTATTACTATTTTGTTATAGGAGTGTACGATTCACCAGCTTTAAGATGTTGGTAGGCCGGTGAATCTTGTTGATGGGAATCGCAGGATAAAAGATAAATCGAAGTGTAATTATTTAATACGTCTTAGATCTGAATACACAAAATCTTATATCAATCTTAGTTCACACAAACTTCTTAACCTTTAATTATCATAACGTCTAACTATTTTTACGTCTGTCTTATAACTTCTTACTTCCGTCTTCTCACTTTACAAGCCTTTGTTAATTTGTCCTTTGTTCACCCACATCAATCACGATATTACCTAAACGCTATTATGTATTCTTACTTTTACAACTCCTCGTTCTTATGCATCCACATCTGCACACAACATGGTCGAATCTTACGATATTAACAGTTTTTATAACATCCTAAACGCGAAAAGAAAACCATCACCGTCCTAAAAATATAAACTTAAATACTTAATTATGCTCTAAAATTATTTTACAATAATACAGGAGTAACAAACGAGAGTGCAATCCGCTGAGGGTATGCAGTCGATGCCACTCATGGATACCCGCATGTGTTTACACACTCGCTTTTGATTGTGGAACTATGATGGTGTGCAACGCTTTTTTTTTTTTTTTGTTTTCGAGGGGGAAACCTTCCAAAGGTACCCCTTTTAGTCGCCTCTTACGACAGGCAGGGGATACCGTAGCCCTATTCTGACCCCGAGGCTACAGGGACGGGTGTGCTACGCTTACCCTCCAGAAAAGAAAAACTAATCTTTAATACTATTCGTGTTATATTTCATTACTTGGATATTCTCTCAAGCAATAAAAAGTCCACATATCTCGGAAAAAGTCGAGCGCAAAGGTTACACGACATTGCTTCGCGACGCAAGACGTCACGAGAACATCTCGAGCATTCTACACGAGCTGTCAGCTGTGGGGAATGTTAGGGCTAGACTATAGTGGTAGGCGGTTAGATTTTTGTTCATATTATAATATTTTATAAAAGTAATAAACGTGCGTGTAATTCGCCTGATGGTAAGTGGGTAGTACAGCCTACGGACACCTACGCGCAAGATTTCAATGTGACACTGTAATTATGTACTCTGCTCACATTACACAATCGGAACGATTTAATAATTATGCTTTCCTTTTCTACCTGTAGTATGTATGTTCATATACGCGCATCAGCTCTGCTGCTGGTGAGTGGTCCACCGCTCGTGGACTTAAAGCAACTTCATATAAAACTGGGGTTCTCCCTAAAGTCAATCACAGGTTTGTTGTTATTCCCAAAGAGTAGGTTATTTGCCTCATATGAAAGTAAGCCGGCAATGACACTCTTCCACCGGAATACAATAACTGTTTCATACCATATCATAATTTTCATACCACTTTAAAAATATTTGTACCTCCCCAATCGAACTATATTCATTCGTCCTTGCAAAAACAATCATCCACGCAACGCTGTCGCTCGCCGACGCCTTAGCCGACCGAATGAAAAATGCAGAAAAGATTTGTCACGAGACTAAAGGAGCGTGAGAGTGGGAGGGGGATTTGTCACAATTGCTATTTACGTGCCATTCTTGACATCGAGGCCGTTGGCTTTCGAGCGAAGAAATGCGTCGTGAAAGGAAGCCCGTTGCGCAATTTAAATGCACGCTTGCTGCAACGTATGTTTCTCTACGATCACGAATTGACCTCATTTTAACCTGCCTCAAGGTGGGTCTGAATTTTTTAAACAATTTCCAAAGAAGCGTTTGTTATATTTCTCGCTTATAATAGGACCTACTTATGCAAAACAGAATCAACCCACGCAACGAAAGTTTTGAGAAAAAGCCATTTTTGTCAAAATTTTGTTTACTGTATAATTTTAGGTTATTTTTAATAAAATATATTTACAATGTTGCAAAATTATATTTGTTTTATGTATACAAATATGATATTATTAAAAATGATCAACGTTTTTAATAATACAGGGGGAAAACAAGTTGGTTCCTTTTTGCAAATGTAGGTCCAATTTTACTTGTGTTGCGATTGTGGGCTTTGACAGATTGGTATATAAGGCATTGTGTCAGTTTTTTTAAGCCGTACAAAATCAAGCACTGGCCCAGTGTTTCCACGATTTTTGGAATGCATATATTTATGGCCATAGTCCACCAAACGTGTGGTGTGGATTCAAAATCTTTTTTAAACTCTATTCTCATAGCCCCAGATTAGGATTCTCTCCTGTGTCGTGGGTGCCATGATGACACACAAGACGAATACATTATTGATACTTCACACACCTTTATGTTTGTTTAAGGAACGAAAAGTTCCCTCACCATGTTTTTGTTTGCAATACACACATAACTCCCATAAATTTGGTTCATTATGTCACAGGTCACAAAATTTCATACCAATACACGTCACTACTCCTGTTATAACAGTGAGTAATTACAGGCAGCGTGAACATTTCAGCCAACTACGTAAGTGTCGCATTGTGCTCGGGCCCAGGCTACCGGCGCAGCTGTAATTGTGCTGCTAACGACCGTGTGACTAATGCGCTCTACATGCACCGGGCAAAGTCAATTAAGTTGTTGTGTGACCCATTATTGTCCCACTGCTGGGCACTGGTCTCCTCTCAGAATTAGTTTAGTTTAGGATATAGTTCACCGCGCTGGCCAAGTGCGAATTGGTGGATTAAGTTGTTGTCAACCCATTATTGTCCCACTGTTTCTTTAATAATGAAATATTCATTTGAATTTATAATCTCGAAAATGTGTAGTAATTAAAAAAACTATGAGTAATTTCCTTTTGGCGTTTAATGGGTTCAAAGAACGACTAAAATTTTAATGACCATGTATTTCGTCCACGACACATAACTTCGATAAATTTCGTACATATTCCTATGCCACTAAATTTCATAAGTCTTGACGTCATTATTCCTGTTATAACAGAGAGTAATTACAGGCAGCGTGAACATTTCGCGCAACTACGTAAGTGTCGCATTGTGCTCGGGCCCAGGCGGCCGGCGCAGCTGTAATTGTGCTGCTAACAGCCTCCGGACCGTTTGACTAATGCGCTCTACAGCGCCGTGCGTGTGGAGACAGTAAATGGACCGTTGTGAGATGGATCGGTCACAAACATATTAGCAGTAGCCTAATGGTTGAAACTTGCCTTATCAATCGGGAGGTCCGAGGTTCAAACCCAGGCACGCACCACTGATTTATGTGCGTATTAGAAATTAATTATTACTGCTTTTCGGTGAAGGAAAAATCATGAGGAAACCTACACACCCGAGAGTTATTTAAAAAAGTTCTCGGTCGCGGTGGACTATGGCCTAAAACTCTCATTCTGAGAGAAGACTCGTGCCCAGCAGTGGGACAATAATGGGTTGTAACCAAGTTATGGAAATATCTTAGTTTATTCATCGGTTGACATGGCTCTATCCATATGTAATACTTTTCACGATGTTTCATGTGTATTACTGACTGCAAAGCTATTGACAGGTATGTCTATAAAAACATAACCTCACAAAATAACGTAATACCTACTTAAACGTTCAATATTAAACGTTTTATAATAAAGTGTAATTAAGGCCGAATAAAAATATATGTTGTACATAATAAAATAAAATGAATATATAAATAATAAAAAAGTAATAATTACATCAATTGCTCATTCCCTCTACAGAAATGAGCACGCAAGTAGTTAATATTAATAGCAATTATTTTCATTCGCATCGCCGGCTAATAGCTTCTAATTGGAAGGAAATAAAATATGTATTACATGATTAAATGTATGTATGATATTTATTACGAACATAAATTGACTTTGAGTGCTTTTGATGAGTACGAATTTATTTATCACAGACATAATAATATTACATGTTTATTTAGTCACTTTTAATATAATGTTAGAGCAAATCCTTATAATGAAGAAGTTTCGAACGATTATACAGCCTACCTGAAGGTAAGTGGTCACTACCGCCCATGGCCTGTAATAATCTGTAAGCAAATTCATATAGAACATAGGTTCTATCTAAAGTCAATCACAGATGCATTGCTACTCCCGAAGACTAGAATGGTCGCCTCACATAAAAGTGTGCCGGCAACCACACCATTCCATTCAAACGCAAGGAATACTTCACGTCAGAAAAGGGGAGGCGGTGGTACCTCCCTGGTTCAACTACAATGTTCTATCACCTTTTTGAAGTTGACCGGAATGTCTTGAAACCCGCAAAGTTAAAATGTTATGTTTATTTTTTTTTCTTTTCTACAACCTTTAGAGCACAGCAATACAACGTATAGCACTTTTATTAGGCAGAAGGTGGTTTTACAGGGTGTTAGAACATATGTAGGTTTGACGGGGAGGTACCGCCGCCATGCCTATTTCGAGCGTGAAAAAATCTTACGTTACGTTGGAAGGGTGTGATTTCTGACGTATTTTCTTATAAGGTGACTATCGTAATCCTCAGGAGTAGCAACACATCTATAATTACCTTCAGGTAGAACCAATGTTCTATGTAATATTGCTGTTCATGCGCGACAGCGACTACTAAGAAATTCATGCAGGATTAATCTTCCTACATCAATATTTTACCATTGTTAAACCAACAATTTTTTACCAATCACAAAAACGGTTGGTATATTTGCCACTTGAAATTATCCTAGCCCAACTAATTACACAAATATACCTGTAACATTAACCGACTGTGCCGTTCAACAAAATACATTTTATTCTCGTAATCGTCTTTTAATAAGAGCATTAGAAGATTCTGTAGGGTCAAAGCTGCAAGATTGTACGATTCGGCACTCGAGGCCATTAATGTGAATTTTCGTATCTCGATTGTACGTAAAATACTCACAAAGTACGGTGTAAGTTACCCGGTTCGAATAATCGAAAATAAGGAAACGATAGATATAAGTTGTATCTTTTAAATATTTTTACACATTTTATGATATACTAACTGTACCCTGCGCGCGTTGCTACGCTATCGCAATAAAAAAATACACCAGAAACCTTCGCGAGCCCATGAAACTTTGCTAAAGATCATCACATGATCAAATGAATAGTTTACGATTCTATAGAGGATATACAGACAAACATTCCTTTTTATAAAGAAGATTAGGTGAGAACGCGGCTCCGCCCACTTTTGATCACGTTTGCGTTTCTAAATATTTGTGTGCCATACAAAGCATTAAGCGATGTATAGTTGTGGCGTGAGAAAGTAACAAACATATATCCTCACAATCTTACACATTTATAATATTAATAAGATAATATCTAAAGGAGTAGTTACGCAACTAATAATGCTCGCGAGGTCATTGTCCGTGTGAATACTTCCTTTACTTTTTATTCGCGTAATTGGCTTTTAAAAGGATCATTAGGAGGTAACAGGCGGCGTAGCGCTCGTTTGTCCAATTGGACGTTCGCGGCCGTTAGCGTCAATATTTATACTCTTGATTGTTCATAAAAAGGCGTTTGATTGCCATCAGACTTGGTGTTTTTTTCTATTATTGACCCTGCCTTTTAGTGTATACTGAAGTTTTAATCATGTGATAGACTTTAATAAGGACATTAGTATGGCCGGAGTAAAGTTCGTTTGTTCAATTCCACGGCCGTTAAGAGTCGCCACTTAGAGTAATTGTGCGTAAAAATATCCCATTGCCACGCTACTGGGTGTAGGTTGGTCGTTATTGATGGTGATCCTTTATTTATGCACTACATTTTCTTTAATATTTTTTATTATATAGAATTTCTCGATTGTTACGGTCTTTATAAACCGTTGTGTGTTATTTTTTATTACACTTTTTTTTGGACCGGGTTTTGTCCACTATTCTTTTTTCAAAAATTGGATATACTTTTTAAACATAATTTCAGAGCCTTTACGCATATACAATGGACCATCATGGTATATGGACTCCACAATTTCGCTATATAAGATAATTTCATACGATTAATATTGTGGATTCCTTTCATTATTCGAATTTATCTTACGTAGCATGTAGGCTATATTATTTTTAAAAATAAAATTGCCAAATAAAAATTTAAAAAAAATGTTTGATTAAGTGGGTAACCCCTATCGTTAAGAGGTATGAAAAATAGATGTTCTTAGACCTACTCAATATGCTCACAAAATTTCATAAGAATCGGTCAATCCGTTTCAGAGGAGTATAGGAACGAACGTTATGACACGAGAATTTTATATATAAGATTATGCAAATAGAATTATTTTACTAGTATGATGGAAAATGAAAGTGAAACTTCTAATATAGCTGTTCTATACACATTTGTGTTTGCACACTAAAATTAGATGCTACGTTTTATTACGTAGCGGGCTCTACGAAATATGTTATTGGATTCGTAGAACTTGCTTTGAGTGAGCACTGTCGTAGAATAATGCTACGCGACGCTACGAAATGGATTTAAATGTTGTTGTATTACTGATTTATATTTAAAATTTCATTCATGGATTTTAACTTGTGGAGTATTATATGTATTTATACAGTATATAAATAAATAAATTAAACAAATTAACGTTTTACGCTGTCCACATTCATAACCCCACTATAGGATTTGCCCTGTGTTGCCTGGATGCCATTGTGTCTCCACGAAGACGAATATAAAACAGCTAGACAAAACAGAATCCGAAATCACCTTTCAATGTCTGGCAGGGAATCGAGTACTGAATTCATTGAGTGTCGGATCACCGCTGTACTACGTGGGTCGTCTTAATAGAGAACTGAAAACAGATTTGTTAAGTAGATTATTTAGCATTTACTTAAAAAGTATATAATCCATCCATCCATCCATCAGCCCTTTGATGTCCACTGCAAAACATAGGAATCACCTAAAAATACAATTAAAAAAAAAGCATATAAGTGCTAAATTGCAAAGCCATCTTTAGTATTCCGTTCTCACTGAAATGGTTTCCTCTTGACGGATCCACTTAAACGGAGTTTAGATGTGATAATGCCTTTATCAAAGCTGAATTTACATTCCGGAGCACTCCGTAGACTGTGAAGCGCTTAGCTAGATAAATTGACAAGCTACTCGGTTTTGCAGCTACAAATGATAGGTTGTCAATTTTATTTTTGTTCTGTGTCTGGACAGTTTTGTAGTCATCTGTGGTTGTCGTATGCCTACGTTACTCAATACGGAATCCTTGGAATAAAATTTAAAGGGAAATTTTGTCAAATGTTCGCTGGGACAATTGCAATAGGAAAATGCAAGTTCGCTAAGTGTAGGAGCAGGATTTCCTGTAGAACTTCAAACTTAGAGTGATTTTAAACAAATATAACGTATAGAAAAAGATTTGCCGAATTTTTAAACCAGAGCCCTTTCCGTAAGTGACAATCTTTAACACTTAACTATCACTACTTATGACACAAAATGTTACTGTATGTCACTCAGCAGTGGTGTGATATTCCGGTTGCGTTCCTTTGGAGATCCCGGAGTCCTCTTTGAAGCGCCGAGGACGGCCATCGGGGGTTTTAAGTGCGGTGAAAATCCCACATAACCCTGCGTCGCTCCCACGGCGTCGGGTACATTTTGAAGGTTTCCCCCTCGAAAAAAAGCAGTGGTGTGATGCTATGGTGAGGTGTAGTGACAAACGGGTAAAGTTAGGCGAGAATTAGGGGTTAGGTAAGTAGATAGAGGTGCAATGCGTGAGATATAGCGAAGCCATTATTATTGAAAAGTGAAAATATAATATAATAAGTTTAATAAGTAATTGGTTAATAATATTTTTCTTCTTTTAAACGCCATTTCACAATGAGCACTCAAATCTAATCGCAAACTAACAAAGCCAACAGAAAACGGCAACTGACATTCAGATAATGGCACGAAGCTCGCAGCCAGCAACGAGATAATCCGACGCCCAACAAGATTTACATTTCTCGCCGCGTCCGTACACCGGGGCACTTAATGTAAATTGTTTTACAGTTAGCATATCTCTAGCTACATGTGAATAGGATGCGGAGGGTAACTAGAAAGAAGAGAAAGAAAGAAATATCTAAGAAAGAAAGAAAGAAAAGTTTATTCCAACTATTAATAGTACTACATGCTATTAACATTAATTAACACATAAAATATAAATAAATAACATACACTTATATCAAATTTTACTTACAACTAGGGGAATATGATATATTTTAAAATACAAGGAAAAAAGTACATATTATAAATATTGAATATAAATAACAATAACGAACGATCTTCAATGTACATTGTTGTTATTACGTTCTATTGTTAAAGTTACCATAAAAATTATGCATAGTAGTACAGATACAGCTGGAAATGGGCACACTCAACATATGTCGCAGAGAACTGCGAGCGTTGGTTTTCAGTGCGACCCAGTGGTTCGCGGAGTTCGGACGGTGTACGGTCTTAAATTTAATGCGGATTTTCAATAAATGTAATCTAATATATAAAATTCTCGTGTCACAGTTTTTGTTGCCAAACTCCTCCAAAACGGCTTGACCGATTTTTACCAAATTTTATATGCTTATTCAGTAGGTCTGAGAATCGGCCAACATCTATTTTCATACCCCTTAAGGGTTGTCCACCTTTAACATTTTTTTATTTTTTATATGGCAAAACAACGTTTGTCGGGACATCTAGTTTATTTGTAAAAAAATACTACAACACAATGTGGCATAAATTACTTTTACATTAGACCATTGTTGTAGTAAATTTTACAAAAGGGTCCCACACTCAGCATCGCCGCGGCGAACCACGGCCACTGATTTCCAGTGTGTACACCGTACAACTACACTGTATTTTTTTTGTAATCGTATATAACGAAGTAGGGGTGATAAAATGTGACGTCAGGAAGGTCAGGACTCTTCATTAATGTTCATTCTTGAAAATTTCATGTAAAAACACAGGAATAAACTTCTTCGATTTATTCACATTTGAGGAGGTCCGATCACTTCGACGGTTAAAACAAGAATATTTTTCTACCGGCGTTCGCTCGCCTTTTTATAACAATGTTTGGTGAGGTGACAATAGCAAATTTATGGAGGGTAAACTAAATTACAATTCTAAAAATCATTGGTAATTCAATAAACAAACAATTTTCGATCTTTAAACTAACTAAAATAATTATTATCGGCAACGTATTTTTCATAAATACGCATAATACGTGGTGTCGCGCCGACAGATATTTTATAGCGTTATAGTTATTGTTATACTAATTAATCGAAGTGAAACATCACAATGTATACTCAAATGTTACATTTAGATGATAGCACGAAGCTCGCAGTCAGCGGCGAGATAATCCGACGCCCAACGAGATTTATACTCCTCGCCGCGTCCGCACACCGGAGCACTTAATGTAAATTGCTTTACAGTTAATAGTTAGCATAGCTCTGGCTGTGGAGATACGGAGGAATATCTGTACAGGTAAACTTTGTGACTCGATGTTGACTTTTGACATTTTCAGCTTTTCCTATCTCCGTCTTTGCACCTATATATTTCTTCTCTCAGAACGAGAGAAAGCTTTAGGACATAATCCACTGCGCTGGCCAAGTGCGAATTGGCAGACTTCATACACCTCCGAGACCACCTCTCGGGTGAGTAGGTTTCGTCATGATGACGTCTTTCACTGTAAACCAGTGATAGTTAATTTCTAATACACACATAATTTTAGGAAATTAGTGTTGCATGCCTGGGATATGAACCTCAGACCTCCCGATCGAGAGGCAAGTTTCATCCAATAGGCTATCACTGTTTATTATAGTAATGGTACTCTATTAACCCATTAAAATGAAAAAACAAAATAGATTCAGCCATTTTCTTTTAAACGTCTTCAAAAGTACTAAAGCAACATTTATTTCAGTTATTTGTTGCTTTTACAACAACAAAATATGTTAATATAGATTGAGTTAAGAGTTTTTGAAATGAAATGTCTTTATTTTGTATAGGCCTACTTTACAAATTGTCAGTTACACATTTTTTTACACTACCACCGGATCCGAACACAACCTCAACTGACAAGATCCGGCAAGAAACTCATCTGATTTTGAAACCTTCAATGTGTATTAAACATCGCAGAAACAAAACGAACAAACGCACTTTTAATCGTTTACATTCAACAAATTAGTGTTTGTTCCGTTGGCATGACATCATCTCCCTCCCTTGAGTCAGCAATGTAGCACTGATCTTTTTTTGCCCCGATGAATGACAAGTGGTCGCCGTGTATACCGCAATTATACTGACGAGGGGCGACGCGGCGGAATATTCGGGGGATGTCATTAGGGAAACGTGGAGGGGATTGTTTCTGATGAATGAAGCGGATCTGACACAATACCGTGATAATTCTTAAGGATTTCCTGTATATATAGCTAGGAGAATATCCTGTAGTTAGAGTCTGCAATATGTCTAAGGTGAAGCTAGTTTTTGATACTCTGAGACATTCCTGAGAGCCAGGGAATCGACGGTCCGAGGTTTGAATCCCAGGCACGCTGATTTATGTCAAATGAGGTGTTTATTAGAAATTAATTAATGTCAGTGCATTACATCATGGGTAAACTTGTTTTTAAACAAGTTCTCAAATGTGTGTGCAATTGAACTTAACCAGCGCGGTGAACTACTGCGTAAAGATCGCTCGTTCTTTTTTTTCGAGGGGGAAACCTTCAAAAGGTACCCGACGCCGTGGAAGCGACGCAGACTGTCTTCAACACCGGAAGCCTCTTTTAGTCGCCTCTACGACAGGCAGGGGATGCCGTAGCCCTATTCTGATCCCAGAACTACAGGGACGAGATCGCTCGTTCTAAGAATACTACCGTGCCCAGTAGGGGGACAATAAAGAGTTAATCAAAGGGATATTCTTAAATACCACCGGTTGGCTTAATTTATTCATCTCTAATTTTATAAAGAAATCTCTTTTACATTTAACAAACCTTATTAAGTCATGGATATATTTTTACTAGTTGAACCCCGCAGCTTCGCCCGCGTTGAAAAAAATTGATGTTACAATTGTTACCTGGGTATAAGATATTTTCCCACGGTAAAAAGTGTCAGCAAACTCCCTACCAAATTTTATGAAAATTGCTCCAGCCGTTTAGACATGAAGAAGTAACAAACATACACACTCACAAACTATCGCCTTTTTAATATTAGTATGATTACAGAAGTTTCAATTTTGGATTAAAACTATCCTAAGACTTCTACATATTCGGTTCGGTTTAAAGAATTTATTGTCTTAAGAAATTACAAAAATTTCACTTACAAGACAACTTATGATATACTTATGAATTATAGGTTTATTACAGTGAGCGTGCCTCTGCATTTGAAAATTAATATTTAAATTCTATGCTATTATATATACATAAATACGAATATATCTATTTCACTATAAAGAAATATATATAAATATATTTATTTATATTTCACCAAGAAGCCATCAGCATACCTAGTTTATAATTTTTTAATTAAGACTATTAACTGTCTATATGTGTATGTTTTCTATTACGTATGTCATCGCTTTCTTTTTAAATATACTTATAGGTTTAATTTCTTTTATATTTTTTGGTAATTTATTATAAATTTTGACCCCTTCAAACATTAAGTTTTTAGACCCATATCGAGTTCTCGGTAAAGGTAGGTTAATGTTTTCGGCATTTCTCAATTTCTTAATATGTATTTGATGATTTTTGGTGAAAGTTATTTCAGAATGTATTTTATTGTTTATGATTTTATGAATTAGTAGTAATGTTTTATAAGTGTATATTTGTTTTAAATTTAGCAATTTTGTTTTGGTATATAGAAATTTTGTTGGTGCTGCATTTCCCCATACTTCTATCAGGTATTCTAGGAGCTAGCTTAACGAGAGAATTATATATGTTGTAACGAACTTGTTTTGGAATACAACTAGCAATTTTTCGCAGAGATCCTGTGATCGGTGTAATTTTTGCTTTTACGCTATCTATGTGTGCCTTCCATGTTAATCTTTTATCGAGGATCAGTCCTAAGTATTTTTCAGATTCTTTTATTTGTATGGGTTGATTATTTATATTTAGTTGCAAATTTTGATCGATTTGTTTATTTTTTGCTGAAATAATTGTGTAGCTAGTTTTAGATGTATATTCAACTTCGGAAAGTAAAATCCCCCACCGTTGGAACAAACGAATTTTTGGGCTAATCTCAGCGAGCGGTAACAAGTACCGCAATTATGATCGCCGGGGAAAAAAACTTCTTTCCACGCACCATTTCGGGGGAAGTTCGCATTCATAAGCTTGATTAAACGAAAGAAGCCTCTAAGTAGCTTTTACGAATGCCGTCACAACAACAACGCTCTCTGTTTATCTCGAAATTAAAGAGGTCATCTAAACAGTTAAACAAGGACAATGTAGCCGAAGCCGTAATGGAACGGAATATGGAATGGAAAAGTACGATGAAGCAATTTTTGTTGTTGTCAGGGTTCCGTACCCGAAGGGTAAAAACGGAACCCTATTACTGAGACTCGAAGGCGGACAGCGCGTCTATCCTTCTGTCTGTCACCAAGCTGTATCTCATAGACCGTGATAGCTAGAAAGTTGAAATTTTTACACTAGATGTTTCTGTTACTGCTATAATAACAAATACAAAAACAGATTAACAAAAATATTAAATACTCACATAAAAAAAACATGATTTTTTGTCGTATTTCATAAATGAATGATACGGAACCATTCGTGCTTGAGTTCGACTCGCACTTAGCCGGTTTTATTTTTGTTCCATTTCACAGATTTCTCCCGCAGAACATTCCCAATGGTCGATGAGGCGTGAACCCGCGAGATCGCTCCCGTATAAATTATCATAATGAGGACACTTCCCAGCGTCTTATAGAACAAGGGAAAAAATACAGGTGGATATTTTACATAGCCTTCGGTGCCCAATGTGACACATTGAGGAAGATATGCGGACTTATTCTTATTCACGTACCGGAATGAAATGTTTTTGTTTTTTATATGCCTATGGAGGCATTAATATATTTACAGTAATATATATTTTTCTTAAACTGCCATCGGAACGGAACTCGACTTTAACTGAGAAGATGTGGCTTGGTATTCGGCGGATTGTCCTTATTCTTTGTAATCGGTTCACTACGAGCAATTCCACACGTAACAGGTTCCGGGTTCGATCCTAGGCCGGTCCTTTTTATTGATTAAGGTCGGAGTTATTATATACTCGTCTTTTGAAATTGTATCTATCGTATCGTATTGTCCCCAAAATAGCCAATCGGTGTAATCCTAATGAAAAGCTGTACAGTAATTTAAATATTTGAATGGCTCCAGTAATCTTCATTGTTTATAATGAAATTACAAATTAAAGCTTCATCAAATAATTTAAAACAACCAAAGTAATAAAGTGTTAACAAAAAATGTTTATGTACCTAACTTCGCACGGACGTCGAGCGATAACCGAGCGGCCGGCCCACTGCTACTTCAACTTGTTAATTTTGAGAGATATGTAGGTAACCTTCGTTCGTCTACGGATTTCATCATTGCGAATCATATCACGAAAATCCGAGCATAGCCCTTGCCATAAAACGCTGAGCGACTCTGAGCCTTCTTGTGTGTACCAACCTCAAAGTCACGCACAAAACGCAAAAGTTTTTCTCGCATGAAAGCACACTACATTAAAATACATGTACAAGCACATATATTTAAGTTCCATAGTGCTATGAACGTATACTTGTTCAAGAGAAAGAGCGCCGCAGCCGAAACGAGCTTTGAAATACCCGCAACCCCAAAAGCTCGCGTGTCTAACCATTCCGCTCGACCGCGTTCCCCTGACAGCTTAAAGCTGGAACCGCACAAAGCGGCGGCACTTCAAAGCTGCGCTTCATTATACCTGAGCACGTGTAACTTGCTCAAGGACGAAGGAGATGGATAGCCTTCGTAAGTGAAGTCCACAGCATGGGTTTCTGTTGTAGAACTAAATTTACATTATGCCTTAGCACGTTCTACGTTTGCTACACACGTGAAAGGTCAAAGTATTAGGAGTATGCGTAGGTACCCTTAATATGTTTATTCTATATATTAATACGTGAAGCAAAAACTTGTGCTTCGTTTTGAAGATACGTGCCGCAGACGGAGGAGTATGAAATTACGCACGGTAATAGGAGAGAGAGGTGTAGAGATGGATTTCGCAATGCTAATATTTTTTCAAATAACGCATAAAAATACATTAAATCAGCTAAAAACACATTACACACACTACTATGCATTTGACGCAAACACATACATAATAAACGAAGTAGAACATTCAACGTCTTATTCTAAAAATACATAAGGTCGAAAATGTCAGATGGCTTTTTCAAAATATCCGCTATTGCTTTTAAATGTAGCTTAGTTAATTAAACCTCTTTTAATCTTTAACGGGTGCGTTCAAAATAACCTGAAGATTGTAACAATTTATTTGTATTTGAGAAATACACGTGCTACTTTGGACAATATGAAGTACAGTTTTTGAAGTGAAACTTCTTTATCGGGGTTGTTGAAGTGAAACTTAAGTGAAACTTCTTTATCGGGGTTGGAAAAAAAATTTGTGTAACATTTTTTCGTTACTCGCCATCTTTTTCTGTTACGCGCCATCTTTTTCTTATCCCTACCACGCGTGATATTAGATAGATTATTATAGATTAGATTATTAGATAAAGTTTAATAAAAGCCTTTTATTAAACTTTATCTAATTTAACTTTATTTAACCAATTTCTGTAAAGTTGCATATAGTAAATGATTTTTTGAAAAATAACGTCATAAAGAAGTTTCACTTCTTACGAGTGTACGCTAGTACACGCACACATTTTTTAAAAATTTTAATTACAGTCGTTGCGACGGGTGACTAGTTCTAATTACATTGCAAGTTATAAACGAAAACGATGCAAAACAATGTAAATTGCAATATATGAGGGAAAACAAGAACTATGCTTTATGAGGAAACAATAAACTCGTACTAAAGAGACAGAAACGCCTATAAATAATATTATCAAGATACTACATTGGTAGTAATCTCATTAAACGAATCAAACCATGAAAATGCCACTTATGTGCCGGTTCAGAGACATCCTCTCTACAGTAGGGCTAAGTTGAACCAAAGGCTTAATTGGTCGTATGTTCAAGGTAGCGGCAAAACGGATACCTTTTATGGACCTTTGAGTGTAGATAGAATTCTCTGTATTATTCTCATGGATCACTTCCAACACAAAATATTTCTTAATCGCTGCGTAGTATAAAACAAAGTCGCTTCCCGATGTCTGTCCTTATGTATGCTTAGATCTTTAACACTACGCTACGCTTTAATGTTAATTTTAATAGAGTGATTGAAAAGGTTTTTTGGTTGCCGGCACCTAGGAAGTAACAACGCATCTGTGATTGACTTCAGATGGAATCCATGTTCCGTATGTAGTTGTCCATGTGCGGCAATGACCACTTACCATCAGGTGGACTACATGCTCGTTTACTACTTCAGTCAGATAATTAAAAAGGTTTTTATGTATAGTACATGTACAATATAGTGGATGAACACTGATAATTTTAGATTTTTGACTTCAGGGGAGCCAGCTAGTGAAATAGAAGTAGTGAACGAACAGGTAGCAGCTCTGATGTTAGGTCATTTCTCGGCATTTGCAAGCAACCGTTTTATTGAAATCGATCACAGGTGCGTTGTTTCTCTTGGGAATTAATATGAAACAGCTCATTATATTAAACTTGCCTTACCAAGCCCATAATAGCTACACTACTTTCATTGGGTAACAATAATCGTAAGTAATATATGTAAGTAAAGTGTAGTAGTCCTGCCGTCATTATTATCTTACTAATATTATAAAAGCAAAAGTTTGTAAAGATTTATGTACCTATGTTTGTTACACTTGACGAAAAAGTGCTGGTCAGATTTTTCTGAAATTTAGCAAACGTATAGTTTATGATCTGGATTAGCACTTCTATACGGTACGGTACCGTAGTAAACGTGACTGATTCATTGAATTTTGATCGTATATCGCACTTACCAATAACTCGTACGTAATTCTAATCTAGACCACGCATTCATGCAACAGGGTAAAAATATCCGCAAAAACAAATTCAAAAACCGTATATCGTATTAATACGTACCAATAACTCGGTTAAAATTAACCGTAGACACCTTACTGAGCCAATACCTCGCACTCCATTACGCCGAGTGAACAAATCACACTTCAACGTCCTTCAGCGGTAGTGTACACTACTGTTCACATATTGGTACATACTATCAAAGCGGACGTGAAGATTATCAGCAAAATATATTAAAAAACCGTATATCGTAAGTACCTCATTAAAACGTACCAATAACTCGGTTAAAATTAACCGTAGACACCTTACTGAGGCAATACCTCACACTCGGCGGCGTCGCACACTCCATTACGCCTAGTGAACACATCACACTTCACCGTGCTTCTGTAGTGCAACTGTAGTGTACACTACTGCACACATACTATCAAAGCGGACGGGATGATTGTCAGCAAAACATATTCAAAAATCGTATATTGTAATTACCTCATTAAACCGTACCAATAACTCGGTTAAAATTTACCGTAGACACCACACTGAACCAGTACCTCACACTCCATTACGCCGAGTGAACACATCACACTTCACCGTCCTTCAGCTGTAGTGTACACTATTGTACACATTTTGGTACATACTATCAAAGCGGAGCGCATGATTATCAGCAAAATATATTCAAAAACGGTATATCGTAACTAACTTATTAATATGTACCAATAACCTGGTTAAAATTAACCGTAGACACCTTACTGAGCCAATACCTCACACTCCGCAGCGTCGCACACTCCATTACGCCGAGTGAACACATCACACTTCACCGTGCTTCAACTGTAGTTTACATTACTGTACACATGTTGGTACTATCAAAGCGGGATGATAATGTGGAGCGGAAATTCTTTTACGGTATTATGCGTTCAAACTTAAAAGAGAATCGATACATGTAGTATGATGTAGATTACCTGATAAGGATCAACGCCGTCTGTTTTTTTTTTATCTGACGGAAGTAGCAAACGAACATACAGTCCACCTGATGGTAAGTGGCCACTGCCGCCCATGGACATCTGTGAAATGAAATGAAATGAAATGTCTTTATTTTGTATAGGCCTACGGGGGCACTTACAAATTGTCAGTTACATTTTTTTTTCTTACACTACCACCGGATCGGAATACGACCTCAACTGAGAAGATCCGGCAAGAAACTCAGCGGGTTTGTCTTTTTTTCTTATTTATATTCATTTTTTTTAATATTATTACAATCATGTTTTTTTTTACATGGTAATGAAAGTTAGCTCCAGTATCTTGCCTTACAGTTCAGTAAAAGAGAGCCCTGTTTGGCAAGATACGCTACACTTTGACATTTATTAAATATACTATAGTAATGCATATTATTGCTCAGTCCCAAGCTGTTTTGTCTTCTATGTAATCAGAAATTTTATAATACGCTTTACGGCAAAGTTTAATCTTAATCAATGCTTTGAACTTATTCATTGACAAATTTCTGACTTCAACAGGAAGTTTATTATAAAAGCGTATACATTGACCCATAAAAGAATTATTAATTTTGTGAAGACGAGTAACATGTGCAGAGAGATTGTGCTTGTTCCTTGTATTTATGTTATGCGTATCACAATGTTTAGCAAAATTATTAATATTTTTCTTAACATACATCAAATTTTCATATATAAATTGGGATACAACAGTAAGAATATTTATTTCTTTAAATAATTCTTTTAGTGAACATTTCGGACTTAGGTTATAAATGGCTCGTACAGCCCTCTTCTGCAGTATAAAGACAGTATTGAGGTCTGAAGAGCACCCCCACAGCAGTATGCCGTAAGACATAATGCTATGAAAGTAACTAAAATAAACTATTCTAGCTGTTTCTACATCGGTCAAATGTCTGATTTTTTTCACAGCATAAACCGCTGAACTGATTCTACCCGACAATTTTTCAATATGGGGACCCCATTGCAATTTGGCATCTAAAGTAACGCCTAGGAAGACAGTTGACTCCACAAGGTCCAAAACCGTTCCATTGAGTTGTACATTGGTTTCAACCTGCCTAACGTTGGGCAGTGAGAATTTCATGCATTTAGTTTTTTTCTCGTTAAGAAGTAAGTTATTTACGTTGAACCAATGTACGACCCTCGAGAGAGCATTGTTTACTTCGTCAAACTTGCTTAATTGTCTTTTAATTTTAAATAGTAATGAGGTATCATCTGCAAACAATACGATCTCGTGATTATTTGCTACATAGTAGGGCAGGTCATTGATATATATTAAAAACAAGAATGGTCCGAGTATCGAACCCTGTGGAACGCCCATGGTAACAGATGCGCCGGGCGATTTAGTGCCGTTAATAATAACCCTTTGAGTTCTATCGTTTAGATAAGAAGTCAAAAGGTTAAGAGCTTTGTTCCTGATCCCGTAGTGGTGTAATTTCCTGATCAGTATATCATGATGTACACAATCAAAAGCCTTAGATAAATCACAAAACACGCCAAGGGCATCCCGCGATCCATCCCAGGCCCCAAACACATGTTTTAATAACTGAATTCCTGCATCTATAGTAGAGCGATTCCTTCTAAAACCAAATTGTGTGTCATGAAGTATCTCATTGTCATTGAAATACTTCAACAAATCGTTTAAGATAACTTTTTCAAAAACTTTACTTAACGTTGGTAGTATAGATATTGGTCGAAAATTACTTGGACAAGAAGTACTACCAGATTTAAATATAGGAATCACTTTACTTTGTTTCATAAGGTCAGGAAATACACCGTTAGTAACACAAGCATTGAACACAGAAGCCAAGTGCGGAGCTATAAGATGGATAATAGAAGAAACGGCTCTAACAGAAAGTCCCCAGAGGTCTGCCGTTTTCTTACGATCCAGACTATTGAAAGCATTGATTATATCTGCTGCATTGACCTCTGAAAATTCAAAGCTCGTGCTACGTTCTTTTACACACTCTTTAAGCAAGGCCTCAGCAGAGGTAGAGGATGACTTCAGAGCTTTAGTTGTTAACAAAGGTATATTAGTAAAGAAATTCTCAAACTCTGATGCCACCTCCAAATCCTCTGTTACATCTTTATTATTTATTTTTAAATTAAAATTCTGGTTATACTCACATATCTTATTAGTTTCGTCGTTAATAATATTCCATGTTGTTCTAATCTTATTTGTAGATGTTTTTATCTTATTTCTTAAATATAGGGATTTAGCACAGGAACAAGCCAGCTTAAAAGTTTTAGAATATTTTTTTACATATTGCTTAAATAAAGGGTCATGATTATAAGACTTTTCATAGTATAGATCATACAATTTGCGTCTACTAATATAAATACCTCTCGTAATCAACTCTGTAATCAACTTCATACAGAACATGGGTTCCATCTGAAGTCAATCACAGATGCGTTGCTGCTCCCGAGGACCAAGATGGTCGACTCATGTGAAAGTGTGCGGCAAACACGCCCATCTATCGAAACGCAAGAAATGCTTCACGCTAGAAATAGGTGTGGCGGTGGTACTTCCCCGGTAGAACTGTTTCCCACTCGTGTTACGCAAAAAATGGCTGCAAAATTCAAATCAGATCCAATGATCTCGAAAACCGTTGATCGTTGGAAGCGGACTAGAATTATTCCGAGCGGATTAACATCAGTATATTGAATTCCGAGGGATGTCTAAGGGTTGTCTCGGCTGTATAAGGGTTGTAGGCACTGACCCGCTCGCCTCATTGATATCTGCTTGCCCGATTGGACATGATTGATCTGCGATTTATATCGTTTGATAGGTATGAATATGTTTGTCCGATCGTAGTAATATTTTAGAGTGGTACGCTTATACGTAGTCTATATAGACTTCGTCGTCAACCCATTACTGTCCCACTGCTGGGCACGGGTCTTCTCTCGGAATGAGAGAGCTTAGGCCATAGTCCACCGCGCTGGCCAAGTGCGAATTGGTGGAAATTTAACTCTTAAGGTTTATTAATTTCGAATGACATTATCTAATTATATTATATATAGACTTACCGGATATCAATTTGAAAAGCAGTTCTAGACTGATACATTGGCATAGTGTAGTAGAATGTACTTGGGACTTTTATTTTATAGGGCTTTTTTTTTGTTACGGGGAGGAAACCTTCAAAAGGTACACCGAATCCTTGGGAGAGACTCAGGGTTATGTGGGATTTTTACCCACTAAAACCTCCTCGGTGGCCTTTCTCAGCGCTTGTAGTAGGGAACTCGGAAACTCCAACGGAACGAACCGGTGGCCCCTAGCGCAGTGCCCCTCACGGGCTCATCTCTTGGGGGACGTGTACCTAGCTCTAGACTTGGAAGAACTATTTATGGTTTGATTGCGGAAACTTCACTGCCACTCCTATTTCTGCCTTATAACAGCAGTGCTAATTGCTAATAGGGTTTTCTGGTTAGAAGGGTGATAAAGTAGACATACGTATCGTAGCCGTTTCAACATAATCCTCCCTCCAGCAACGTATCTATGGCTAGACTAAGTTAAGACAAATCTTATATGGGATTGATCACTGGTGTCATGGGTGGCAGGGGAATATGATAATATGATAAGATACCAATTGATCATGCCTAGATAGAGCATAGAGATCTAGAAGAGCAGTGATAGCCTAATGGTTGAAACTTACGCTCTCGATCGGGAGGTCCGAGGTTCAAACCCGGGCACGCACCACAGATTTATGTGCGTGTTAGAAATTTATTACCATTGCTTTTTGGTGTAGGAAAACATCGTGAGGAAACCTATACACCTTAAAGGTTCTTTAAAAAAAAAAGTTCTCGGAGTTGTGTGAAGTCCACCAATCTCACTTGGCCAGCGCGGTGGACTATGGCCTAAAACTCTCATTCTGAGAAAGACCCGTGCCCAGCAGTGGGACAATAATGGGTTGAAAAAAGAATTGATCATGCAGTCCTCTTTATAGTCACTGCCGTCCTTTATGTACGATTCGACATCAACTGATACAACACTGCGGTTGTACATACTTACTAGAAAATGTTATTTAAATAGTTTTCCTTTGTTGCAGATGGTGCGAAGCAACTAACGGCACCTCGAGTCACAAAATGGATGCGAGGAACTTATGGTGAGTTACATTTACGTTACCACGTTCTTATTAACAGACTGACGAATGGGCAAAATATAAATGGACTCCTAATTTGCTTTCTAGTGCCAATCATCAAGCGGATGTTACGTAAGGTCACCCTAAGAAAATTGTTTTTTTTTTACCTGACTGAAATAGCAAACGAGCATGCAGTCCATTGCCATTGTCCATTGCCGCCCAATTAAATTCCAAGGTGGTAGAACCAGAGTAGTTTGACTGGGGAAGTACCACCGCCACACCTATTTCTAGCGTGAAGCATTTCTTGCGTTTCGATAGAAGGCTATGGTTGCCGGCACACTTTCACATGAGGCGACCATCATAGTCCTCGGGAGTGGCAACGCATTTGTGATTGACTTCGGATGGAACCCATGTTCTGTATGTAATTTATTACAGATGTCCATGGGCGGCAGGTCACTTACCATCAGGTGGACTGCACGCTTTGCTACTTCAGTCAGATAAAAAAAAACTATTTTCAATAAAGTCTAAATCATTTTCGTCCCCAGAATTTTGTAAAAAATATAAGGGTTCTATTTCTTCACTTTATCGACGGGAGGAAAGAAAGTACCTCCACTCGGTCAAAATAGAAATATCCTAATTCAGTCGCCCGCCGCCGCGACAAACTTCCGCAACTGAAACAAGTTGGGGAATAAAATACTTTTCCCTCGGGAATATGATCGGAAATGGTGTTATGGTGTATTTTTATCTTCGCTAAGGTTTTCGTCTGCGGATCCACGTGCCTCGTGTTTATACTTTAGACTTATGTAAATCAAATTTAAGTTATTTATTGGTTTTAAGATCTTGGCTCGAATCGTGTAATTTTGTACGTATGTGATTTTTGTTTTTATTTTTATGTAGCGCAAATCTAGGTTTACTTCAATGTTAGAATGATTACATAAAACTGGGGGTATCATTAAAGACCTATTTCTGTTTAAAAACTGTTGTTTTTGCTTTACGTGCCAACCACAAAGGACTTCTCTGTCTTGTTATATCAAACTAGCAAACGAGCATGCAGTTTACTAGACAACATAGGTGCCTTTATTTGCTTTAGCACGGGCGCGATGCTACCCCTGAGAACTATGTTTGGACGCCTCCGATAAGTATTTTCCCTTACGATACCAGAAAAAAGCAACGCATAAAACTGCTGTAATTAGGCAGAAATAGGTGTGATAATTGTTCCGAAATCGTAGTACGTAGTAATCCTACCACTTTTAAAGTTCGTATAACTATCTTTAAAATTCGAGTGTTTCCCTAAGTACGATCGAAACAACATGTCAAATACATATCTTGCAGAATTTTGTCATTCCATTTCGGTTATGACAAGATTTCTTCGATATTTGAACGGCCCGAAATCTCAGCAGGATCGGGTGGTATTTCGTCCCGGCTATATTTAGTTTCGTAATTGTCTTTTGAGGGACAGAACGGACGGGAAGCTATGCGATATCTTTAATCTCGTGTACTTCTAATCGCGAAATAGTACCTTTCATGATCGCGGAGAATCCGAAAGGGACCGATGTCAAAAGAGACATTGAATTAAATACTTAAAAGTACTCCTAATGCCATGGTTTATCGTCTAACGAATTAGAAAGTGAAATTTCGTGCTTGGAAAGGCATTCATAAATTTTACGTCCCTTAACAAACCTTGCGCTTTAAGAAACTATAATGCGAACACAATTTTGTTATTCCATAAAATACAAGGTTCACGTTCGGCACTTTTTTGTTATCATCACGCTTTATAATTGCAGTGTCAATCGCTATTGTATTCTAGTCTTTAGTCGTCACTTGCCACGTCTTATTGTATGAGACTTTCCAGAATAGTCGTACGGGCATCGAAACGACTGTGACCGACATCAAGTAACTTCAACCCTGTGTCTAGGAGCGAACAGTACTCCATGTGGGCTCTCACTTGTGCTTTATAACGCAAGAGGAGATGCCCCGCAGTGAAGTACTGTTTGGCTCTGTTCAAGACGCCCTACTTCTTAGCTGCCCTCTTAGCCTTAACATCCAAATGACGCCGAAACTGCACGTTATACGTCACATGAGATGCCAACTCCCATGATCCCCACACTTTGTCCACTGGTGAGCGAGATACCTTGGAACTTTGGCGGCATGACAAATGGAGCTTTCTTAGCGGTTAACGCGCAAGATATTTACATGCCCAAAATGGCAACTTACCAAAAGATGACCATCTTCCACCTACCATTCTATATCATATTAGATATATATAATTACTTGCAAAGAAGTTTTGTCAGACGGTTGACAAACTTTGGGGAAAGTGTAAAAGTGTCTCAATCGTTGTCACGTGATAACGCAGTCACGTGGAAAGAGAGTGAAATAATAAGGAAAAACGTGACGAAAAATAACGTGTTTGTTTTCCATCTCAATGTTGAAATGTCTGAAAATAAATTCAGAATAAATTTCGGTACTCTACTTATACAAATAAGTTTCTAACCTCTTAGCTTCGTCGTTTGCTACGTTTAAATTATAATAAAAAAATATAATACAGATCTATATATTAATACCTGAGACAAAAACTTGTGATTCAAATTTAAGATACTTGCCGCAGACGGACGAGTATGAAATTACGCACGGTTATAGTTGACGTAGAGATGGATTGCGCAATGCTAATATTTTGTTCATATAATGCATAAAACAAACATAAAAACAAATTACACACACTACCTTGCATTTGGCACAAACACATATAATAAACGAAATAAAACCTTCAATGTGTGTATGTACCTATGAAAACACATAACGTCAAAAATGTCAGATGTCTTTCTCAAATTACCTGCTATTACTTTTAAATGCGGCTTAGTTAAATAAACCTCTTTTTACCTTTAACGGGTGTATTAAAATAACTTGAACATTAATATAATTTGAGATATATTCGTGTTACTTTGGACAATACTTTTGAATTAAATTACGGTCGAATTTCGACCGTTGCCACGGGTGACTAGTAAAGTTAAATCATCCGTAATCTGGTTTGATAACCGCTGGGCCAAGGCGGATTTACCACTATTGTAAGCTATAGAAAAGGTAAAAAATCTATGAACAGATTTCGCCTGTTATTGTTGGGTCAGAGGATCTCGAGTTTATTTAGTCCTCAGCCCACTTTTAGATTAAAATAACATAGTGCCCTTAATAATTGTGTTCACAAATATTTACGAGACCATTTTCAATTACAATAACAAATCAGTCATCGTTCCATAAACAGAATCATTGCCCCAGATCGCCTTCTTTTAGAAACACTATTTAAAAAAAACTAGGTTTCTTGGTCGATTATTATTTGTTGCAATGGTCGAAATTCGACCGTAATTTAACTCAAAAACTAAACTTTATATAGTCCAAAGTATTTCCTAAATTCAATTTTTATTAATTTTCAAGTAATTTTAATACACCCGAAATGTAAAAAGAGGTTTAATTGACAAAGCTGCATTTAAAATCAATAACGGGTATTTTGACAAAGACATCTGCCATTTTTGAAGTTCGGTGTTTTCATATGTTGAATGTTTAATTTCGTTTATTATTTATGTGTTCGTGACAAATGCATGGTAGTGTGTTTAATGTGTTTTAGTTGATTTTATTTATATTAAATGCATTATTTGAAAAAAATATTACTCTACGTCCACCGTATAACCGTGCAAAATTTCGTACTAATCCGTCCGCGGCAAATTACTTAAAAATGCGCCACAAGATTTTGCTTCACGTATTAATATATAGATTCACAAATACTATGTTAATGTCATTCATTATTGAGAGAATGGATGGAGGCAGTTATGAAAAAAGAAGCCTTAATTTATAAACTTGAGGGGATTTTCGCGTCGACGGAAGTTGAAGTTGAATAAACGCTTCGGTGAAAATGTTGTTTTGTTACCATACCTACTCATTTTATTATTTACATTAAAGTGTTTATATACAACCTAGACTTTAAATAATTAGTCGCATTAAAGTGTTTATATACAACCTAGACTGTAAATAATTAGTCGCATTAAAGTGTTTATATACAACCTAGACTTTAAATAATTTGTCGCATTAAAGTGTTTATATACAACCTAGACTTTAAATAATTTGTCGCATTAAAGTGTTTATATACAACCTAGACTTTAAATAATTTGCCGCATAAAAGTGTTTATATACAACCTAGACTTTAAATAGTTTGTCGCATAAAAGTGTTTATATACCACCTAGACTTTAAATAATTTGTCGCATAAAAGTGTATTATTTACATTTGAATATCCATTACTATTGCTATATTGTGACTGGTTTTACTTAAAAAATGGTGAAAATAAGGTAATGGGACCTCGGCTTGAGATAATTGCTGTGAAATGGTAATTATTATTTTATTATTAATTTCCATTGTTAAACCCATACATGATACATAGAGGCGACATATTCAAATGGTGGGATATAATAATGATATATGAATTGTATTCATTTGTTGATAATAGGTTTAGAAATAAAATCTATCTTTTAGGGATGATATCCATCTACTTATTAATCGACTATTAAAAATCAAGAAAGTCGTTTAATCGTAAGGACGAATGTTATGATAGTTACTTTGAACGTCTATACTGTACTCTGTAGCACCGTAACATTCGGCTGTCTTCATATTGAAATTTATGTACAAAAGTTTGTAACTATGTGACTTACAGTTTGCGAGAAACCAAAACACGTATATATTATGGAACTAACTGACTACGAGAACCAAAAACACGTATATACAATAATTCTACCGGAAATTATACAGTACAGTTTAATCTAATACGGAATGTACTGGATTCTAACACTACATAGTATAAAACAAAGTCGCTTCTCGCTGTATGTCCTTATGTATGCTTAGATCTTTAAATTTACGCTACGTTTAATGCAGTTTTTTTTAATATATAGAGTGATTCAAAAGGAAGGTTTTTAGCATATAGGAGAGAAACACTGATAATTTTAGGTTTTTTTACTTTTAGGCGGAACGAACTTCACCGGGTCAATTAGTTAAAACACGCTTTCTACACTCATAGCCCCACAGTAGGATTTTCTTCTGTAACGTGGGTACGATGGATACACACAAGACGAATACACAGTCAGACCCAGAACACGAATATAAACTCGATCATTCAGATACCTGTCTGGCCGGAAATCAAACCCGGGACCCATTGCGCGTCAAACCGGTATGGTAATCGCTCCGCTACGCGGGTCGTCATATGGTAATATGTAGTTTTGCATTGTGGTGGAACGTATGTAGTTCGAGCGGCGAGTTATTACCGTCACATATATTCCTACTGTGAAGCGGTTTTTGCGTTTCGATGGAAGAGTGGTTGACCGCTTACTTTTAAACATAATTGCAACTGTGATGATTGTGAGTGAATATATATGGAAATTTTTTGACGCGATCAGATATCCATTTGATTTAACCGCTCTTCGCTAACGCTTGCATTGTAGCGTTTCATGGCCCTTAAGTTTAAAACATTGTTTTAACCGCTCAACGCTGGCTCTTGTTTGCAAACGTTTTGTGGCCCTAAGTTACAGCAGAGCGCCGCCTGCGGCATGCGTGGGTTGTGACGTCACAACGTTCCACCCGTATTTTTGGAGATAACGTAGGCGGGCCCTCAGGTTTCTCGCGTTAATATTTACTCATATTTTCAACCCGTTAGGTTATTTCTCGAAACTGTATGAGATCCACCTTTGACTAAAGCTGTAATTAAAATCGCTGGCTAAATATAGAATAAGTGATTATTTACTCAGGTAATTATGTGAACCTCGAAAATTAGTGGAAATTATTTAATGACTATGAAAAGTAATACTGTATATGTATAGTTGAAATGCAAAAGGATATATGTATAATATTTAAGATCAATTAAAGATCGTAATTTTAACCCAAGGGTTAATTAGTTATACTATCTAATCGAACACTTTGCTTGTGTCAGTATCATTGGAGCCCACTACATGAGTATAGTAGCAGACAAATATTAACATTTGAATGTTATACTGTTTTCGGTCTGCCGTTTTCCGGGTTCAGGACTCAGCGCCGTAGAGAAGGATCGGGAAGACTAGAGTTCGTACTAGGTACATTTTAGTATATTGGAGTAGATATATTCATTACTGACTGTGCCATACCAATTCGTCCTCTGATTTCTACTTCCGAGCTAACCCTATTCGATATTGCTGCGCCAAGGTACTGCTGGATAAAGTCTTCGCTTAATGGTGTTATTGCTAATAGTCACTGGGCCTGACAATATTTGCTGATGACCGCAGCTGATGTGATACAGGAAGATTGCTGCTCATTTTCTGGATTTTGCCTTTTATTTTGGTCTCCTGTGGCACAGGTTTTCAACCTTTTATAGGGACCAGCCTCCACAAATACTTTAGTTTTGTTATAAATGCACCTAAGTTTTGTAACCCTTTATGTATTTGTGGTGGAAATAAACGATTATTATTATTATTATTATTATTCCATCCATCCATCCATCAGCCTTTGAAAGTCCACTGCTGGACATAGGCCTCCCCTAATCTGCGCCCCTTACACCGGTCCTGGGCCATCTGAATGCAGCGGTTACCCGCCGTCTTCTTTAGGTCATCAGTCCACCTGGTCGGGGGGCGGCCTGCACTCCTTTTGCCCAGACGTGGTCTCCATTCGAGGACTCTTCTACCCCATCGGTTGTCTGTCCTACGAACGATGTGGCTTGCCCGTTGCCACTTCAGCTTATTATTTTTTTTCGCTTCACTCGAAATCCAAGGCAATATAGAAAGTGTTGCTATTAAAGATCGTCACTACTAACTACTGTGCCGGCATTATTTGAATACTTCATTTAAATATGACTTCTTTTTATAAAATGCAAGTACCAAACGAGTTTTCAGTCCATCTGAATACAAGTGGCTACTGCCACCCATGGACATCTTCAAAACCGATAAGCAGCGCGGCGTTACAGGTGTGACGGTGTTTTCCTAGTTGAACTACAAAAAGTTCTACCCTTTTTTTCGTTCATAAACCCACTCACTCCAGATTAGTACAATTTATAAACAATAAAAACAATACAAAACACCATAACAAAACCAGATTAATGTTTTAGCCATTATCGTGCTTTGATTCGTCAACTACTCAACGTCACCTCGGGTGCGTCGCAATTTACCCCTAAGGTGGACACCGGACACCCCCTAATCTTGTACATCATTTATCAAACGTCGTGTTGCTACGTTGAAAGCCACCCTCGCCGGCTACGAAGGAAAATACATCCTGTTTGTTCTTTAGTAACTATTTTTATACTTGTGTTAGTAAAAGATGAAGATTAGTCTGTACATATAACTCTCGTTTCTTCGATGACGAAACTCGTCTGAGATAAGTAAAGAACTCATGTACATGTTTCATCGCTTCTTAAATCTTCGACTTTATTGAATAGATATACGCATAAAAGTACACACAGACATTAAAATCAATAAGAAAACAAGCTATATTTTTTTTTCTGCCAGTCTTATTTGAGCCACTTATAGAAATTAATTATATTAATGAATGCTGTGTTATTTATGCCACATTATGATGTAGTATTTTTTTACAAATAAATATTTCTTTCTTTCTATTAAGATATTCGCGCAAATGATGTTATTGTTTTGTTAATTCATGGATATGCCGGGAGTGCTATTCTGTAAGATCGTTTTATAATCTCGATTGCTGAATCGGCAGCGAAATATCAAATTCGTGTTCGTCAATACACTAAGTCGAAGTCTCTAAAGATAATATATTTTTTTGTATTAGCAACGGTGACAATATTTTTAGGAAAAAAGTGCTCGGCTTCCTTACAACTTGAGTAAGGCCGACTAATTCACACTTGACCAGCGTGATGGACTTTAGCCCAATAAACTTTTCCACTCAGAAAGGAAACTTGTGTCCAGAATTGCGACAATAAAAGGTTGACTACAATATTGTAAGTAAAATATGAAATCAAACGTCGATTAATTGGAAAGTGAATTAGTTCGATATAATTTGTATTGCAGAAATCTAGAATTTTATACAAGATTCGAATACGTTTTAATTCGAATTTGTTTCACAGAATTGCTCTACAAAGTATGTATGTGTACCGCTCGTTCGCACTCCAACGTGTCGTGCCGACCACCCGTTATTGCACTCGAATGCATTCGCTTGAAATCCGCCGATAAAACAAACTCTGACATTTCAAACCGAAGTTTCCTTTATCGGCGGACGGAGAGTTTAAGCTTTTTACAGACGGCATGAAAGTTTTTTGTTAACCGTTTGTTTACAGCACAAAAGAAGTATTTATATATATTGTGAAAAATCGAAAAATTTATCAGTGTTTCTCCACTATATTATACCTGTATTATACTTAAAAACTTTCCCGTTGAATCACTCTATCTATTAAAAAGAATGCTTAAAATTCCGTAGCGTAGTTTTAAAGATCTAAGCATACATAGGGACACACAGCGAGAAGCGACTTTATTTTCTACTTTGTAGTGATTATTGACCAGCTTAGTCGCACGTCACCAATCGCTTGGATCACCTTTACCATGGTAATGAGCATCCCATGGGTTAATTCAAGTCATAAACTGCCTGTATACCAAAATTTAAGCGAACTGCGATATGTAGTTTTTGCGTGTGAGAGTAACAAAAACACAAGCATACACACAAACTTTCACATTTTTACTTACATTATTTTATAGATGATTCTCTTGTACGTAGATAGAAATTGAAAGACCCGTACAAATCGATACAGCGCAATTTCGAAATAGACTACATATAAGCCCAGACATATTTACATTAAGACCGCGTTGTATTCATGTGTTATGACAAAAACAAAGGCATGTACGTAAAGCGGGTTTGTTTGAATAATTATGTATAATACAACTCGTAGAGTCTACGACGTAGACTGTCTACAAACGATTCTACTCTACTTTGAATTTGCCCAACTTTCAGTGCACTTTCAATTGTTTTTGGTAGAGATATTCTAGACAATAATAAATGCAAACAAGTTATAACAATCCCTATATAAAATACAAATCTTGCGTATATATGTATTTATTGTATTCACGGCGCAATCCGTAGACGTTGAACAATAGGGATGTTACAATCTGCAGGAAAAATATTTACTTTCTTATTTCCGTATTAAGATTAGTATCTGCGCAGATTTTGAATTTAAATATCTCATACTAATTTCTATTTCCGCTCATTTTTTTTTGGTTTATTTAAACGCCAATAAATGTATAAGTTGATTTCTTCATTCATGGCGAATATTCCTTTCAAGTTTTCGGAATAATGTAACTGCCAAAACCAATCAATGATCGATTTGGATCTACAAAGTCTACAGTGCTGTTGTTATTTCTCCCATGTCTCGGCATTAATGTCAAAACAGCATGTAGAACACTTTGTTTTATACTAATAATATTTTGCGGTAAGTGGATCATTTACATAAGAAAGCCTTTCAGAAATTTATTTAATAGAACCTAAAAATCGGCTATGTCTTTGTTACTTATGTTTTTTTTGCACTGTCCGTCGTTTTGAATCGAATTTGTTATTGTCGGGCCATTAATCAGTATTTCGTAAGTTTTGGTTCGTAAGCCAAAAGTTTTATAGGCACAAAGCAATTTCCTTTGCTAAGTGTAAATTAGTAAATTGATAAACGCCATATTATATGCCTTTCTGGAACTCGGCTCAGCCCTGTGCCGACTGTCGACGCATAATCGCATCGATCCGAGGAATTTGTATTCAGATATCTGCACAAAGAAACGGTTTGTTTTGTATTCTTTCACTTTTCTTCGTAAGTCCTTTGAAGCGTGAAATATTGTTTGTTTCGCGAGTCTATGCTGCGATTTCGTAAGTATTTTCACTCTATGTCAGACGAGTTTGTGTATTCACGTCATGGCCATATAAAAACTGAATAATGTTCTGTTTCAATTGTTAATAAATCAAAAATATAGTTTGTATTTAATCCCGTTAAGTAATGGTAATTAAGAAATTAAGTATTTGTACGTCAATTTTTATGACAAATATAAAATAAAATTTTCTTATAAATGTATAAACTACAATAGAGACGCGATTATCCAATTGTGTACTATTTCACACCATTTGTATTAATATTCAGCGTGAGTGTATATCGCGCGGAAGCGTCGTCACGCGCGGGCATCGATCCGGGTATTAGCATTCCAGCGGTCGCGGCAGAGATAACATCTGACGGCAGACGCTCTGTTTTATCGCTACCCTGTGAACAATGTACATTTATAATGGTGTTTTACACAAGGCGAATGCGACGGTTTTACTCGGGTTGGATGTAACCAAAGATTATATAAATTATTTACGTTCACTTTACGTTACCAATAAGTCACGATGAGTGAGATATGCAAATCCGAAATACTACGATGCTTTTGTGATATGTGATTAATGAAAAATGTCAAAACATTAACAAGTAGCATTAATTGAATTAAACACCACGCAAACTTAACTTTTGTGATCAAATATAGAAGAAAAGTTGTTACAAATAAAGAAACTACAATAGAGTCTCGATTATCCAATTGTGTACTACATTTCACACCATTTGTATTAATATCGTGTGAGTGTATATCGCGCGGAAGCGTCGGCACGCGCGGGCATCGATCCGGGTATTAGCATTCCGGCGGTCGCGGCAGAGACAACATCTGACGGCAGACGCACTGTTTTATCGCTGCCCTGTGAACAATGTATTTATAATGGTCACTTACACAAGGCGCATGCGGCGGTTTTACTCGGGTTGGATGTAACCAAACATATGTATTATTTGTCTGCAGTTTACGTTGCCAATAAGTCACGATGAGTATCAGATATGCAAATCCGAAATACTACGATGCTTTAGTGATATGGGATTAAATCTATGAAAAACGTCTAAAATATTAACAAGTAACATAAATTGAATTAAACACCACGCAATAATAACTTTTGTGATCAAATATAGAACAAAAGTTGTTACAAATAAATAAACTACAAGAGAGTCTCGATTATGGAAACCTGTAGGAAATACTTCACTCAACTCAAAATTCCCACCCTGACATCTATGTACATTTTGGAAACCTGCAAATTAGTAAGAAAACATAATCATCTATTCTCCTACTCGAAAGATCTTAACAATTATAGTCAACGACGTCCTAATAAACTAGCCTTCCCGAAATCAACAATGACCATGCACAGTTCTGGACCATATTGCATGTGCATTAAGATATATAATAGACTCCCTAAAGAAATCCTGGAAAAAGATTCATTCACTGCATTCACCAACTCCCTAAAAGATTTTCTAATAATTAACAGTTATTATACAATGAAAGAGTACCTGGATTCGACGATAATGATGACATGATTTTAAAAATGAATACTAATGAAATTAAATGTAAATATCGACACATAGTTTTGAGCTTTTTGGACATTCAATATCAAAATGTGACCTATGATTTAGTTTTAATTATGACCATGATAATGTAAATTAATCTTGTAAATGTAATCTTAATTTAATTTAATGTAATTTCAATCTTGACTCTATCTAATTTATTCTAATGTACTTTTAATTTGACTCAATCTGAAAACAATAATAATTTTAACCTATTTTATATATTTAATTTTTAATGTAATTTTTAATCGTACTGACATTGTAAATAACAAATCTGTCCTCCTTGACATTGCAATGCCCTAACGGGGTTATTCATGCACACATCAATAAATTAAAAAATTAAAAAAAAAATATCCAATTGTGTACTACAGTTCACACCATTTGTATTAATATTCAGTGTGAGTGTATATCGCGGGGAAGCGTCGTCACGCGCGGGCATCGATCCGGGTATTAGCATTCCGGCGGTCGCGGCAGAGATAACATCTGACGGCAGACGCTCTGTTATCGCTGCCCTGTGAACATGTATAATGGTCACTTACACAAGCCGCGTGAAGTGGGTTTGCTCTAGTCGGATCCGGTTTTACATGCATACATTAGTTTAATTTACAGTTCTGTCCGGCTCTAGCTGTCCTCTACGGTGGTGCTCTTGGAAATTCACACAATGTTAAAATCAGACGAGTCGTTTTTGTATGTACTTGTATTAAATTGATTTCCCAGAAATAATTCTAGCTATTTTGTCTAATAATAACGTTACTAAAGTGTTAACTTGTCCTTAATAGTTTTTTGCATTAAAGCAACAAGATACAACCCCTATTGGAAGAACTCACGAGACCACTTATAACTAATCAGATGGACTACACTTTTATTTGCCGTTAAATTTTTTACAAAGAAATACATGACTTTTTTTGTTTTAACGTATATTTTAACATATTGTTGACTTACTATATATAGATTTTTAGATCATTACCTCTTTTGCGAACCTTTAAAGTTAAAAAGTAATACGAAATAAGTTCTAAAGTCGCCCGAATAGGTTTTACGGAGCCTCCGATTGCGACTTATTCGTAGCATCAAACCCTTGCGAGGCTAAAGTGAGTTTTGATGTCTGTAGGCATTTGGCGACGTTGGAATTCAAATGGCGTTCGTCGGTATCTAGCCCGGTCTTATTCCTCGCACGGAACGAGGTTTGTGGTTCAACAAATATTTTGATATTTACGCGTTACGGTTCTATTACACGTTTGCTTTGCCTACTCTATTGTACCTTGTAATGTGTTGCTTTCCTGTTGCTGTATTCCGTAGGACGTTCTCTAGGTTTGTTCGTGTGAAACCCCTTTACATTTGTACCATTGTTATACGGGAAGCCTTTCATATTTTGATAATAATATCTAAGTCACTTCACGTACCTTTTTATATCGTTGCTGTATTGAGATCAATTTGGACAAAAACTGTTTTTATTTTTCTTACATCATATAACAGAGCCTACCAAAGCTCTCAAAATTAGCAAGCTGAAGTGGCACCGGGCCGGCCACATAGTTCGTAGGACCGATAACTGATAGAGAAGGAAGGTCCTCGAGTGGCGACCACGTTTTGGCAAAAGGAGCATAGGTCGCCCCCCGCCAGGTGGACCGATGACCTGAAGAAGACAGCGGGAAACTGTTGAATTCAGAAGGCACAAGACCGGTTAGAGTAGCGTCATTTGGCCTATGTTCAGCAGTGGAGGTCAAAGGGGTGATGGATGGATGACGTCGTATAAATATAGACAAAAGGTTTAAAAAAAGTATATTGAAATTGTATACTTCAATTTTATCGTATATTTTATTTATTCGTTTATATCTAGTATCTCATATTATTGTGCCAAGAACATCTATCGTTTCTCAACTCATGAAATTGATAAATTGGACGGTTTAGCAATTTTGACGTAGCCTTCACGGAACCCGTGCCAATAGTTCTCGCATCTCGCGAGACGTCGGAGAGATAAATGTTGGATATAAACCGCTCAAAGGCGATAAGGTTAAAAATCCCTCGGGGATGCTACACCGCCAGTTTCTCCGATGAATCCCCGATATACACAAAAGGCGAAAGATAAGGATAATTGCTTCACACTAGATTTGTGTTTCATATGTAGGGTAATCAGTCAGGTGTTAGCAGTGATTGTTGAAACTTCCCTCTCGATCGATTTCCTAGGTTCAAACCCAGGCACGCACCACTGATTTTTCTAAATTTATGTGCGTATTAGAAATTAACTATCACTACTTTTCGGTGAAAGAAAACGTCGTGACGAAACTTCCGCACCCGAGAGTTCTTAAAAAAGTTCTCGAAGGTGTATAAAGTCCACCAATTCGCACTTGGCCAGCGCGGTGGAATATGGCCTAAAACTCTCTCATTCTGAGAGGAGACCCGTGCCCAGCAGTGGGACAATGATGGGTTCACGAGAGACGTAAGTTAATCACATGAAGGTATTTTTTTTTGTAGTATAGATTATGACGGGGTCACCACCACCCGGTATGTACGCTTAACGCAGCAGTTAAAACGCCTAGTGCGACGTACCAGAACATACTCAGTTTTGGTTAGTCACACTAGGCTTTTCAACTTTGTCCTCAAGGTATACTGTGCTCGAAATTAACTAGAATTCAATTATTTAGTAGCAGTAATAGAAGGATAGAATAGTTCTATACCGTGACCACTCATTCACTACTTTCAATTTGAAAAAAGTCTACCTACCAGCAATACTAATTAGGACCACATTTTTTCTTATTCCGAGAGATATTCTCATACTACATAACTATTCAATTCATATTATTACATTTAATATCTGTAACACAATCGTCATATTTTCATGATGTAACGAGATTTAACGTCAAATGTTATCTCTATAATCTAACTCGAGTTTAGCTAGCTAGACGTGGGAGCCACGCAACTAAGAGGGGGCGATAAGGTTAAAAGCCCCGCGGGTGCGGATTATTCCGCTGAAAATTGCCTAGATGGATTACGGCCAAATCCTTGCTTTTTCCCAAATAAATAAAATTTATCCGCAAAATTCACTTTGTTTACTATAAGAATAGAATTTATGAGTGTTTTGAGATCATTGAAAATTCCTCACTACAATACTACTACATAAAACTTAAACCTTTGCGCTCAAAGCGATAATTATAATTAAAAATGACCAAATAACAAACTAAACCACTTTCTGTGCAACACGGTAAAGCTCCATACGTGGCACGTACAGACGGATACGTAGCAGCCTACGTGTGCAGTGCGTAGTCGTAGCGGATTACACGCGTAGCACGACGACGGTGTTCGCGCGTGCGGTGCAGTGCGTAGCTATAGCGGATGCATGCTCACACTTGCTACGATTAATTTTTGATACAAATGAAATGAAATGTCTTTATTGCAACAGTCTTTAATACAAGAAAAAATATGTAAATTGCTAGTTACATATTTTTTCTTGCACTACCACCGTATCGGAACACGACTTCAAGTGAGGATATCCGGCAAGAAACTCAGTGGGTTAGTCTTTTTGAAGTGAAACTTCTTTATCGGGGTTGGGAAACAAAAGTGAAACTTCTTTATCGGGGTTGGAAAAAAAAATAGTGTAACATTTTTTCGTTACGCGCCATCTTTTTCTGTTACGCGCCATCTTTTTTTTATTTTTCGTTACGCGCCATCTTTTTCTGTTACGCGTAAGAAAAAGATGGCGCGTAACGGAAAAAAAGATGTTTTTTTTCCGTTACGCGCCATCTTTTTCTTATCCCTACCACGCGTGATATTAGATAGATTATTATAGATTAGATTATTAGATAAAGTTTAATAAAAGCCTATTATTAAACTTTATCTAATTTAACTTTATTTAACCAATTACTGTAAAGTTGCATATAGTAAATTATTTTTTGAAAAATAACGTCATAAAGAAGTTTCACTTCTTACGAGTGTACGCTAGTACACGCACACATTTTTTTTTTGTATATTCATTTTTCTGTCATTTTTGTTTTACATAGGTAATAACTCCTATAGGTTCCAGTATCTGTATGTATTCGTTGTATACAGATAGAAAACTACTTAACTGTAAAATAAAATTAGTTACATTTCTTCTTCTTGTATTCTTTATCTTATTGCGCGTCTCGAAACCCAAGCATTTAAGACTACCACATATATCCCAATGTCATTATTAAGCTATTTTCTTGATTTAAATGACTCTTCAAGCTAACGTTAGGTGACTTGTATCAGGAGGAACACGTTTTAATAATATAAGACACTCCTCAAAAAGAATAAACTTATATATTTTTCTTCTTCTTCTTATATTTATTCCTTTCATTCTGAGACTTATTAATATGTCTTTGTATCAAGATACAAAACTAAATAAAACACTCGTCCCTATAGCTTCATAATAAATATGTATTATACTCGCATGTCGCAATCTATTAATAGATGAATGTACTCGTGTTAGTGCCGCCTCGCCGGTCGCTGGCAAACAACATTACTTAACGCTCACTAGGTCGTATTTATATTGATGATAAGATTGGCTTGACATTGAGGAACTCAAACATTAATCTTAAACACGAGATCTACATATTAATACGTGAAGCAAAATTTTGTGATTAGTTTTTAAGATACTTGCCGCAGGCGGAGGAGGATGAAATTACGCACGGTTATAGATATGTTATAGATATGTATAGAAGGAATGGTAATATTTTTTTCAAATAATGCATACAACGTACATAAAATCAACTAAAGACACATTACATTCACTTGCACCTTGCATTTAACACAAACACATAAATCATAAACGAAATAGAACATTCAATGTCTTATTATGAAAAAACATAACGTCAGAAATGTCATTGTCTTTGTCAAAATACCTGCTATTGCTTTTAAATGCAGTTTAGCTACATAAACCTCTTTTTATATTTAACGGGTGCGTTCAAAATTACTTGAAAATGATTACGTTTTATTTGAATTACAGAAATATTCGCACTACTTTGGACAATGAAGTTTAGTTTTTTAATTTAAATTACGGTCGAATTTCGACCGATGCGACGGGTGACTAGTATTGTTTTTCATTTATAACAGAAAACTAAATAGCAAGTGATATATTGTGTCTAAATAATGAGATGAATTAATGACATTAACTTTTACAATGATTACTCAAAGGAAGATAAAACATAATTATGTACCTCTTGCCGAGTGGTCACTGCCGTACGAAGACATTAATACCTCTCCCATATAAGATAAGGGAACTGGGCTCTTAGTCCGAGTTCAAAATTATTCATTGTTTAAGTTTACACACATACAATAGGATGTACATTACAAGCTTATTTTTTTCAATTTCGGTTATACCTGGCAATTAACTTTGCAATGATTAGCGATAACATAAACAGTTATTGTCTTGACCAAACTTAATAATTTCGCAGCACTATGGACACATCGAAATCTTTTGTGCTGATACTCCTGATATGATTTATTTATGCCGTTATATATTTAACTAAATCATAATATTTTATTTTATTTTATTCATCTGTCTCTTTCTTTTTTCTTTTCCTACACCGGTACTGCCTTCGATTTTTTTGCACTTCTCAAATGTTGGCTGGTAGAGAATGCTTTTTAGCCTTAAGCCCGCCTATTGTAATACAAACTTTGTATTGGTACAATTAAATATATAAACATTTGCGACCTCCGGACTAGGGCAGAACGCTTCATAGCAAAATCTATGCTAATGTATTGAAATTAGCATAGATTTTGGTATAAAGAAGAAAATTTTCTCCTTCATCATTAGAGTTAACTTTTTAATAACGTCCTTAACTCGATCGACATACTAATACTTAATTAAATTTCTTTAATGGATAAGAATTTCAACGTCTATATACAAAATGCTAAATATTATTTAATTTTGTAAGTCCACTTAAAAAACTGGGGCAACTCCGCTCCAAGTGGAGCGGCGTGGAGCACTCGGCTCGCTTAACTGATTCCCTTTGTGTTCCAATCTTATGGAGAGTAACTTGACGGGAAATAGTCTTGAATTGACTCGTAATTGTAGTGGTGGTGGTTTTACTATGTAAATGTAAAATTGAAGCGCTTGTTTGTGATTGAAATATAGCAGGATGATCCGTGTGGCGCGGTAGTTACCAAATGGATCGACGAAGTGACTTCCAGGTTCGATCCCCGGCCAGACAGAAATTTGAATGATGTATTTAGATTTTTGTTCTGGGTCTGGATGTTTGTTTATTCTTCCTTGCATGTGTCTGTGACGCTTATTACACGGAAAAATGTTATTAGTTTTTTTTCTAAGATTTATTGTCACGACGACAGACTTTATTCAATCAGACATTCAGAATTAGATTTACTAAATTTGGTTTGTCTTAAAGATGTTGTCTCCTATTCTAAAAGTTAATTAATTTTTTTTTTAAGAATATATCGCTAAACTTAGTTTTTTCCCCGTACCAGGCTTATTGCCTTTGTATCTATTTGTACTTCACATATTAATACACTTTATGCCTGTTTTGTAAGCTCTGGGCAACGGAACAATGTGAGTTTTGACATAATTGAAGTTCATATAGAGAAAGAGAGCATAAAGATAAAAAAGTATGAACAAAAGTTGTTGCAAATGTAATAAAGAAAAAAATCCTTGCTTAGTTTAATACTATTAATTTAAAAATTGACACATTTCAACGACGTCAAATGTAAAATAGGTAATCATCGATATAGAAAAACCCAAGATATACATTCAGCGTCTCAAAACTGTCCGGTGAAAAAGAGCGCTCAATATCAAAATTGAGCGCTACTTTCTAATAAAATTTTAGTGCTTTTTGCTTAAAGCGTTCTGTTTAAATCGCGGACGTACGGTTGTTTTTCTAAAATATGTGTTCGTTATGACCATCTATAAATAACTACGTAAATTTGACGACAGTTTTAGGTGTCATTTTTGTTGAAGACTGTGTATCTAGTGTATTTCTATATCGATGTAGGTAATTCATTAATTTAAGACATTATTATATTTTAATTTATGTGTCGCGCACCTAGAATAAAGGGAACCCAATACGAAATTAGCATTCTGTGGTTAATTCGCTAGACGATCGACTACACGTTAGTAAACTTAGTTCCAACTAAGTCCAAGATGGTAGAACCAGTTTAGTTCGACCGGGGAAGTACCACCGCTAGCACATATTTCTAGCGTGAAGCATTTCTTGGCGTTTCAATGGAAGGATGTGGTTGCCGGCACACTTTCTCATGAGGCGACCATCATAGTCCTCGGGAGTAGCAACGCATCTGTGATTGACTTCAGATGGAACCCATGTTCTGTATGAAGTCGATTACAGATGTCCATGGGCGGCAGTGACCACTTACCAGCAGATGGACTGCATGCTCGTTTGCTACTTCAGTCAGATAAAAAAAGTCAATTTGCTGAAATTTTAAAACAGATTCCTCTCGTTCTCAACTTAAGGTACGTATACTACAATAAAATACGAAGGATACTAAAATCGAAAAACATTTAACTGACGCGTAAAACGCGTAACTGACCCTCGCGGCCGTTACTTTACCCATGGAATCTCCTCATATACCACGAATGCCTTAAACTGTCCCGTTAAAGTTACTGCTACGATAGCATAAGGCTGTTACGTATATTACAAAGTACCCGAACTCGTGCGGTAAGTATCCGAGTAACTCATGCCGGAATATGCGCCCCGCAAACTTTGTAAGCGGGCACATGCTTCAATCTTTGTCTCATATAGCGCCGTTGTATCTTAATAATCTGGGATTTGTGCTTTGAATTTCAGTGCTCTTCGTAAAAGTTTTTTTTACTATGTCAGAAGGAGCGTAATGTTTTTCGTGTGTATGTACAAAAAAAAACTATAGTTTTTATAGTTTTTGAGTAAAAAGTCGGAATACCTTGTAGGCTATTACTACTTGCTATATGTTTATATATATTTTTTATCACCCTCACTTAAATACATTGCATGGTACCTCATAATGCAGTAGCTTCCAATGTATTTAAAATCATGTATCCATTGCTGCTTCAAAAAACTTGTAAAAGCACGTTTACTCTAATGAGATTAATATAACTGGTTGAAAAGTCCTTATAGACCTAAATGAATTTTGTTTGTATTCACATAAGTCTAGTATCGGCTTATCGAATATACGAGTATATTAAAAAACTTTATCGTCTGCAAAACTGTGGTCGTGTTAAACTGTATTTAGTTTTTGTTCCTACGCCCACTTAAAATTATTATAAACATATTGATCGAAATTTCAATATTCGACTAATTCCTTCGGTTAGGATTGCTAGAATCTTCTAGAAACCTCTCGAATGTACCGCAATGCGGATACACGCATTCGCATATCCACAACTGTGTATGTGTGTGCCGACTAGATTAGACGCCTTGCGTACATTGTCTTAATCTTGTGGTTAATAGGGAAATTATATATGGCATACGTACAAGTACATATCTAGCAAATATTTATGTGCTACGATGTGTGCGACGATGCTTCGGTGCTATGGTGTGCTACGGATTTACTTGGGAGTTGAAAATGTAGTATTAGCAAATTATAGCTTTCAAATAACCGCGTTTGGGTGTCCACCAATTCGCACTTGGCCAGCGCGGTGGACTATGGCCTAAACTGTATCATTCTGAGGAAGACCAGTGCCCAGCAGTGGGACAATAATGGGTTGACGAAAGTGTTATTTTGAATCCTTGACTTCACCTCGATCGATATTAGGTACTCTTAAAATGTACATACGTAGTTTGATAACCGCATATATTTTCTTGAGAAAAAGATTTAAATGGTCGGTTTTATTTTTATAAAGAGATTTACGGCAGCTAAGCTAACAATAATTATCTAATTAAATGTTCTTATGTGATATTGACCTTGTTATTAAAACTGAGTGAAAGTTTTTAGGTACTTATTACACCTAAACTAGTGGAACCTAATCTAGTACAACCTAGACTCTAGACTGCTATTCATTTTAAAAAAATGTATACACGAATAGACATTTTTTTAATTACCACAAAAATACTCAATTTCGCAAAAATGACGCAAGGACAGGAAAGTGATTGTAAAGAATACTTTCCTTTGAATGGCCCCTGCGAAGTTTGGGAAAAGCGAGTTATGTACTTTAGGAAGTACTTAATTCATAGAATTTGGCAATAAGTTTTAACGAGCCTTACTTGTAGAATGTTGAGTGACCACACGGAGTTGACGGTATTTATATAATTTCGTTATATGCGTAAAGACCCCTGATATTGGAAAAAATATTGGAGGAGAACATTATTGTATGTGTCAAAACTTTTCATGATTTCGAAAGTATTTGTACGGAAGATTAGTTCCTTAAAACATTTTGTTTTGCTATTGTTCACTAACACGAATATTTCTTTTGTTTTATTTTATTTTTAATGAAGATGCAATTCACAGGTTAAGTTGTCACTGCCACGCACGGAAATCAGTAAGCAACTGCATACAGTAAACAGTTTTTATCCGAAGTCAATCAAAGATGCATTGCCGATTTAAAAAGATTAATTTAATTTATTTTAAAAAGAGCCAGTAATCACACCCTTCCACCGCAACGCAAGAACCGAGTCACGCTAGAAATAGGTGTGGCCGTGGTACCTTTCCGGTCGAACGTTCTACCACATTGCAAACCTTAAGCCTCGTATTCATGGTAAACATTTGTTTAGCAACATGGTTGCATAAACATGTTTCCGAGATGTTGTTACCCGCAATATGTTGAATATTGCGGGCGACACTTGAGTTGCCCAGTTGATCACGCCATGTTGCAAAGTTGACGCCTGACGAGCGAGAACATCAGTTTCATCAACAAATGTTAACGTGGGTGGACATGCTTGCAACAGTTTATAAACATGGCGGTAGTGTGGAACTGAGGAGTAATGGCATCACTTTTTGACAGTCTCCTCAGGTAACTTTTTAACGCAGACTGGCGTGTGTGGAAATATTGATTCAAATGAAGTTTCCAGCAATATCGTTCATCAACAACGTTGTTCAACTGTTGCTAAACAAATGTTTACCATGAATACGAGGATTTACTCTATCGAACAGTGAGCATTGATAGCCTTTTGGTTTTTATTTGGTATTTATTTGTATATTAGAAATTAATTATCACTGCGTTTCGATGAATGAAAACATCGTAAGGAAACCTACATACCCGAGAGTGCTTGAAAAAAATTTTTTTCGAAGGTGTGTGAAGTCCACCAATTCGCACTTGGCCAGCGCGGTGGACTACGGCCTAAAACTCTCTCATTCCGAGAGAAGACCCGTGCCCAGGAGTGGGACAATAATGGGTGGACGGCGACTCTATCGAACACAGAAAATTTAGTTTAGTATCTTAGCTAAAATTGATATAAAGGGTATATCGTAAAACGCAGTCAAAATCAAACGATTCCATTTGTCATTGTATAAAAGCGATCAATGGAAGTAATATTTTTGGGGATTCGAATCGGATTGCGAGCCGTCGCGTGTTCGCGCCTCGAACAAAACTGTGAGCGTGAAATATTGGAAGCAATTACATTTTTGATAACTTTTTTTAAAGATCCAATGCCTGGTGGCAAGCTTTATCGCGTTCGGGAGAATATTAAATTGGCTGAAGAATAGATCGTGACGTATTATAACTTTGATGATGATGAGAGTGGTAGTGTGAAAGAATATATATATGTAACTGACAATTTGTAAGCGCCCCCGTAGACCTATACAAACAAAGACATTTCAGACAATTGTAATAGATCGAGATTTGATATGTTGTACCTACATTGGCATAACTAAATTGTACAATAGCATGTTTATTTGTGTAAAACGATAGGAAAATACTAACAAAGACTAGAATTTAATTACCTCTGTGTAATACATGCTTGTCTCTTTATCTTTCTATAGCATTTTGTTAGTTTGTTACTTATTTAGTAAAAAATATATTCAAAGCTTTTTCAATAAATCCTTCCGATATATATTAATTTTCATCTTTCTTCTTCTTTATAAAAATGATTGTTTGTCTGAATGTCCTGTATAGAATCGTAAACTATTAATTTGATCATGTGATGATCTTTAGCAAAGTTGTTATTCATGAGCTCGCGAAGGTTTCTGGTTTTTTTTTGTGATGGCGTAGCAACGCGCTCCAGGGTACAGCTAATATTACATATTTTTTTTTCTGTGTCGTGGATGCAACGGACACACAAAGACGAAAACACAAACACCCAGACTCGGAACAGAAATCAAAATTCATCATTCAGATAATTGTCTGACCGAGGATCGGATCTTGAACCCTCTGCGTAAGACCGGTTAAGTGACCGCTCGACAACGGGGGACTTCATCTACGACTTCCTTTTTAAATAAAAATTGATTTCGCTCTCAAGAAACACTTTTTAGTATACTCGTGCCTACTAGAAGAGGCTAACTGTAATTGGTTCCAATATTTCACAATCGCTCCCAGCGCCCTACGACCATCCAGGAGCGATTCCCCGAAAATATTATATTTCCATTGAACAGTTTCATGAAAAATGGAATCGTAGGTTTGTAGCGCGGGATCAGCTCGTTAGGATTTATGCGCCCTCCCGTCCCTCCGAGGGGAGTTATTATCGTTTATTACCTCCGAAACCCTTATTAGAAAACTCTGGACGTACACTCTAGACGCAAAAAGTTGGGATTTAATAAATGGTTAAACTGAAAAAAATTGAAAAGGTACAGCACGATGTTGTAAGTAGATGTTATGGTAAAATTAGCTAAATAAATAAAATTCTTCTAGTATGATTTTTTTATAGTATAGAAATAGCAAATGATAGTGCACTCCATCTCATGAAAACTGCAAGATCAACCATAAACCACAGATAAAATAAGAACTTAAGATCGACCGCAGAAGAGTCACTATTCCCGAGGACTAAGATAGTCGCCTTGAATGAAAATTTCTTAACAACCACACACTTCTACTGAAGCGCAAGAACCGCTTCACTAGATAAGTGTGGCGGTGGTAGAATAAACCGGGAACCAAATCCTGCTACTTAAAATTAGTTTTGATTTTACTACCTTGGTATATAGCGAGGGAGGCAAATTTTAAAGGTCCTATTTTAAAATGTACTATCCACAAAAACAAAATAGGGCGACCTTTTTCGTTTTTTTTATCTGACTGGATTAGCAAACGATCATGCAGTCCATCTGATGGTAAGTGGTCACTGCCGCCCATGCACATCCGTAATTAACTACATACAGAACATGGTTTCCATCTATTTCATTTCATACAGAGAACTTATCTATATACTCAACTGCAGCATTAAAATGTTATAAATATTTATTGTTGTAAATTTTAGTAAACAAAATTGTAAATTTAGGTTAAACATTGTAATATTCATATTAACTTTTATGTTACATTGTTAATTAATGAAATAAAGTCAAGAACAAAGAAATATTTATATTTGTTGGTAATTTGAATAGAAGAATTACTTAGAGATTACTTGACGGTGAGTTTCTACCCATTTCCATTAGTAGTGCAAATAATTCATAGTCACCTATCCCCACGGCTGCGTGTGACCTGAAAGCATCTACGTGCACTGCGGTATATCTCGAGAACGGGCAAATGAAACAAAATGGGTACTGGAAATAGCAGGCGTGACTCCCAGCACCCCAGGCGTGTTCTCTGTTTATTCTCCGTTAAGTTTTATAAAGCTGTCTTATATATTGTACTAAACTACTAGATAATATCACAACTATTGAAGTGAAACTTCTTTAGGCGCATGAGGGTAAAATTTTTACAGATGAAACGTCACGCCGGTATGCAACGGAAGTGTCGGAAAAGAGAGAGAGAGTGATCGAGACCGATTGAGAGAGAGTAAGACAGGGCGAACGTAGCATGAGCAACTAGCCGTGGAGTGAGAGTAGGGAGCCAGCGAGTGAGAAAGATTGAGAGAAAAAGTGAGACAGAGCGAACGTCGTATCACGCATAGTGCTATGGAGTGTGAGGTGGGAGAGAGCTATAGTGAGAAAGATTGAACAAGAGAGAGAGAGAATACGGGATATCGAGAAAAAATACACGCCCTATTGGTTGTGTATTCGTTTACTAGTTAACTTAGGTCACATGTCAGAAGTTTCACTTCTGACATGTGTACTTTGTACGCACGCATGTTTTTTTTAATATAGCTTCCGGATAGATAAATTTCGACGGTCAACAAAGAGCACATACGTTATTTTTTGTAATTTGTTGATAGCAAGCCAATGGTAAATAGCCATTGGCGTCCACGGACATATGTGTGGATAGCAACCTCTCATAATATCAGAGTCTTACCTAAGATTGGCCACAGATACGTTGTTACCTTCGAAGACTATGTTTCGTTAGAAGGAAGTGGTTGCCGACACACTTTCACATGAGGCGACCATCATAGTCCTCGGGGGTAGCAACGCATCTGTGATTGACTTCAGATGGAACCCATGTTATGTATGAAGTTGTTTACATATATCCATGGGCGGCAGACACCACTTACCATCAGGTGGACTGCATGCTCGTTTGCTACTTAAGTCAGATAAAAAAAAGATGGAATGTCTCGGATAAGTCACCCCTACCACACGCTTCAGACCACAACACAACAGCACTTCACACTCCCATTATTTGCCAATGGGTTCGGGCAATTTCAAAGATTGCCTACCTTAAATTAAAAAAAAAAAAACGCTTTCTACACTCATAGCCCCACATACGATTTTCTCCTGTGTCGTGGGTGCCATGGACACACACAAACACCCAGACCCCAGAACAAGAATCTAAACTCATCATTCAGATACCTGACTGTCCGGGAATCGAACCCGGGTCCCATTGCGCGTCAGCCCGGTATGGTAACCGCTCGGCCACGCGGGTCGTCAAAAAAAATTGCCTATCTTGTACGTAAATTATTATGTTATTTTTTTTAATTCAGACGTAATTTTATTTCAATTTATTAATTGTAACAGGCATTGTTCAACGTAACACAAAAGTTAAATACGGAATAATTAAAAATTACGAAGCGAAGACTTTAATAGCCACTGCCTAATAGCGGCAGTACTGTTGTGTTCAGATTTGAAAGGTCACGTAGAAAAATAGGTCTTGTAAAGTAACTGTGGGCTGATATTTTATTAACATTGACATCGGATAAAGATAATGTTAGTCTTGCCTAAAGTTTTATAGTTATGTAAAAGACAACTAAGAAGCAAATAGTTTTAAATTTGTTTTATCTACATATTAATACGTGAAGCAAAAATGTGTGATTCGTTTTTAAGATACGAATACTTGCCGCAAGCGGAAGAGAACGAAATTACGGTTATAGTGGATGTAGAGAAGGATTGCGCAATGCTAAAAACACATTACATTTACTACCTTGCATTTGACACAAACATATACATAATAAACAAAAAAGAACATTCGATGTCTTACTATGAAAATACCTAACGTCAAAAATGTCAGATGTCTTTGTCAAAATACTTGCTAATGCTTTTAAATGCAGTTTAGCTAAATAAACTTATTTTTACCTTTAACGGATACGTTCAAAATATCTTGAAAATTATTACAGTTTATTAAAATTAGAGAAATATTCGTGCTACTTTGGACAATACGAAGTTTAGTTTTTTAATTAAAATTACGGTCGAATTTCGACCGATGCGACGGGTGACTAGTACATATTAAAATATAATAAAAAACATTAAACCTTATCTTTTCAAAACCAGAAACGAGTAACTTCAAAATATATATCAAAAATGTCGATACGAAAATTGTTACTGAGATACAGCATACTGAAATAACTCAGTATTTTTTTTCTAGAATCGTAAAACTTTTGGATATATGTTAAGTTTATAGTTATGTCTTTTTCACTTGCAAAATATGTTAGATTTGCACTTCAATTTCTATTGTTCTGTTGTTTTCAATGTTGTTTGTTTCTGCTTGCAATTGCAACTAACATGCTTGCCAATGCACTGCCGTCTTTATAATCCGGTTGGTCTGAACACACAATGTTCCGCGGCGTTACCGCTCCATGCCGGAGGGGTGAACGAGGAGCTTATCGAAATTCGATCCCCCAGGGGGCGGCCGACGCGGAACCTTACTTAGAAACTGTGCCCTTCGCACGATGTGATGACCCAAGAAGTATAAGCAATAGGAATACCATTATTGTTGAGTCCAGTAGAGTCGGTAAAACTGGTATGGTATCATCGCCACATCTAGTTTTCGCGTGAGCTGTTTTTAGGTTCCGGTTGCGGGTGTGGATATCGGTTATCTTAGCCTTCTTACGCACTAGCGGTTAATCGTTTGTCCAGTTTTATATGAAACCGCCGTTTTAATTTCAAACCACGCGGTTGGGAATTTTGGGGTGGTTTCGTATTAAACTGGATAAACGGTTAGCCGAGCGGTTAACCGCTAGTGCATAAGAGGGCTAAGTTTTCAAAAGCGGCAACGTATCAGTGGTACCATTACATGGACGGCTCGTTTATTATGTCAAACTCTTAAAAAAAGCTTGCTCTCGTTTGCTTGGGAAAAACTTGAGAATCGTACGTATTTTGGACTAAATGAAAAAAAAAACATATACAAGTTATAAACAAAGCCATGGATCAAATTATATTTTTTATACGAGTATAATGTAGTACAGCTTAGCAAATGAACTCGACGCTAAATATATATTTTCCAGCCTAACCGATGACAGTCATGTAATGAAGTTTATATAAAGAGAATACAATTAATTACATAATTATTTTACCTAAAAATTTGTAATTTAATACACATTGTAAATTTATTCAAGAATGTGTTTTATGTAGTCACAAATAAAAAAAAAGATTAAAACTATTCAAAACACTATAAATTTTAAAAACCCAAAAGTGTTGTGTTAATATAAAACAAAGAGTTCAACTGTAGCAAGCTGTATCTTGGAAGTGTCCCAAGAAGGCTCGCTGCGTTACCTCGCCTCGGTCAAATGGCCAAACCTATTCTTTGGCCAAAATACGCTCGCGCCCTTGGGTCGTCGTCACCTCGCCTGAACAGTTACTACGAGAGATTTTTTTGACCCGTTTTTGTTTTTTTTTTAATTTAAAATTTACATAACAATATAAAAGGAAATTTAAATATTGATTTAAGGAAATATCAAATAAGACTTTCTAATATAACTAGCTGACCTGGCGAACTTCGTTCCGCCTAAAAGTAAAAAAAATAAAATTATTAGTGTTTCTCCCCTATATTACGCATGAATTATACCTACATAAAAACCTTCCTATTGTATCACTATCTAGTAAAAAAACTGTATTAAAATCCGTAGCGTAGTTTCAAAGATCTAAGCATACATAGGGTCAGACAGCGCGAAGTGACTTGCTTTTAAACTATGTAGTGATTTTCAAACATACATAACTCGATGTAGAATTGATCTGCTTGAAAATTCTACTTAACGTAAGCTATTATGTATCATATTTCTTGATCAGTGAAGAAAAACAGTGAATTGCACCACATAGCCACCTCCCCCAACAAAGAGGAGCTCATCTCCAGTAATGTTGGATATAGCACCGTTGCCGCGCGGAGGCAGTTTATCCTGATTCGCAGCGCTCCCGCGGGCTCTCTTCGCGCAAATTGCCGGCCGACCGGGAATGGCGACGTGCTCGGTGCCTTTGGGAATCCGACATCGGGAACGTACGATGATTATCATATTTGCGCGATAATTATCCTAAATCCATAGTAATATTATAAAAGTGAAAGTGTGTTTGTTTGTTCCTCTTTCACGTCGCCACATAACTATCATATGATATGGTTTATATGCTGGGAGATAGTTAGGAGGACAGAGAGTGACGTAGGCTACTTTTTACCGCGCTCTCTCATTCCCAGGAGAATATCGATGTTTTGTTAGTTGATAAATATTTAGTAGTTCCAGAAGATGTTAATAGATGTCGTTAGTAAAATTCATTTGCAAGTTCTAAATCACGCTATCAAATGCTAATGTAAAATCGCTTTGACCGTGCGGGCGAAGCCGCGGGTAAGGGCTAGTGTACGATAATTTCATGAAGTCCGATGGTACTCTTCTATCGTTCGCAGATTGAATGATAATTATTAACATTATAAAGCATTTTCACGCAATACAAACATTAACTATCAGGTTCAAAGCCAGGTAGATCAGGTGACCTTTTTATTTGCTCGGCAAATATTTTGATACTAAGTACATTTTTCCTTCTTGTACTTCAATTGACAACCCTCATCCTAATGGATACAATAATTTTCATCCAAATATGATATTTTTCGGGGCTGTGGTGCATGAGTTGCCTTCAGGTTGTGAACCCTGATCGGTAATACTGGCACGTCTGGAACGGGACTCTAATGAGTTACCCCGTATTTATACGTGTGTAACCCCCGCGATATATGCAACGCCCTTCCTTGTCAGGTGTTCTTGGGGTGGATTTAACGACTTGTGGAATTTTGGAACTTTGGTAATTTAATAAAGAGATATAATGTAAAAGACACAATGGAGGTAACCGTCGCTGGTGAAAATTTGGAAAGAGTCAATAATAATTTATACATAATGTGAAAATCAATACGTGAAGCAAAAACTTGTGAAGCATTTTTAAGTAATATGCTACGGACAGATTAGTATGAAACTTTGCACGGTTATAGTGGACGTAGAGAAGGAGTGCAGAATGTATTTGTTTTTCAAATAATACTTAAAACATACATAAAATCAACTAAAAACACATTACACACACTACCATGCATTTGTCACAAACGTATAAATAATAAACGAAATAGAACATTCAATGTCTTACTATGAAAACACATAACGTCAGAAATGTCAGTGTCTTTGCGGTTTAGCTAATTAAACCTCTTTTTTATAATTAACATTATTATTTTTATAATTAATTAACATTTTATTTGAATTTAAGAAATATTCGTACTACTTTGGACAATATGAAATTTAGTTTTTTAATTTAAATTACGGTCGAATTTCGACCGATGCGACGGGTGACTAGTAATGTGAAAACTGACTATATTTCTGTTGTCATCGACTCTAAAATAAATAAGTTATAAAAATATACATGTTCCTATACTAATCTGGGTAAAATTAAATCACCCTTAGGAAACAATTTCGTCCAGTAAATTGCCTTTTGTTACATGGTGCATACCATATGTAACGAAACGGATATTATATGCACGCATTATCTGTTGTGCTACGTAAAGTTCTTTGTGCCTTATTTTAATCTGTGCGATGTATTCTCTTTAATTAATATATTGTGTTTTACACGTTCAACCAGCTTTTAAGTATAAAGACCTGCCCAAAAGGGTTTTATCCAGTAGTCACCGCGCCTGGCATGCGTGTTGATGACCACAGCATTAGGTACATAAAATTTGTACGATATATATAATATAAAATTCGTTTTTAAGAATTAATCATGATTGGCAGACAATGTTCCATTATTTATTGTTATGTATAATCGGAATATTTAATTGTTTAATCCCATCTCGCGTCAACCCGCTATTGTTCCAATGCTGGGCACGTGTCTTCTATCAGAATGAGTTTAGGCCATTGTCCACCGCGCTGGCCAAGTGCAAGTTGGTGGAATTCTGTACGTGTACAAAATTAAATTTATTAGGTATTTTAACAGGGGAACTCAAGGTTTAAAATAGTCTCAAGTTTGCCCTACGACAGTCACGTTATAAAGGTTGTATAAATATTACAATAATTTACGTTATTACTGTGCCCCAAAAAATGGTAATATCAAAACTGATTGCACGCCTCACACACTTGAGCATACATTGGATATTGTTCTATGTAGATTGTTATTAAAACCTACAGCAGCAAATAGGATTTATTCGTGGCGTGCGCTTCAAAGCAGTGGCGCCAATAACGCGCCGCGATCCGGTGGTAGTGTAAGAAAAAAAAACATGCGTGCGTACAAAGTACACATGTCAGAAGTGAAACTTCTTTGGCGAACTAATTTATAAATCTTGTTTATATTTATACAAATCTAAAACTTTAAATGTCCAAGATTAAGAGGAAGGGAAAAAGGCGTGATACGACGTTCGCTCTGTCTCACTTTTTCTCTCAATCTTTCTCACTCGCTTGCTCCCTACTCTCACTCCACGGCTAGTTGCTCATGCTACGTTCGCCCTGTCTTACTCTCTCTCAATCGGTCTCGATCACTTTCTCTCTCTTTTCCGACACTTCCGTTGCATACCGGCGTGACGTTTCATCTGTAAAAATTTTACCCTCATGCGCCTAAAGAAGTTTCACTTCAAAAAGTGAAACTAACAATTTCTAAGTGCCCTCGTAGGTCTATACAAAATAAAAACATTTCATTTAATTTTACTGCGATTGGCTAGTGTCGCCCTCTTTGCTCCTCGCCGCCACTTCTACTCAACAGATAGCAATTATAAATTATCTAGGAGACAAATACATGAAAAAAATATCTCCTAGATAACATTAAGAAGAGTCAGTTAAAAAAAATATATATATACGTGACGAATAGATAACCTCTTTCCTTTGGGAAGTCGGTTAAAAAGAAGATAACTATTAAGAAGTTCCTTTAACCTTTTTCTCGTGCAATTTTATCTTTATATGTATATCAAATGCTATAAAACATAATTAGGTGTGTATGCGTTTGTTTTGCTACAGAAAATAAAGTTAGAGGCTTCACCACTTTAAATTCATTGTTGTCTCTTACTTGAGCGTTCTTTCTCCGCTAATTAGTAATTTTATTAATGCCCTACCTGCTTCAAAATTCCTCTGCGTTTTTTGTGAAAAAAATTAAGCATACACAAAAATTTCGTTCTCCTCTTTAAAATCCGTTTTCAATGTTCTTAAAAGAGAATTTTCAGCGCACACTCGAGTCTCTGGATGCGGCTTAATTAGTCAGTATTTTTCGAATACGCCGCCGCATAACTACCCACAAAAATGTAAAAATGTAACTCTAAATGAATTTGTATGAAGCGAAGTTTCCTTTTACTTGCAAATGTAGCGTAGCATTCATTTTTAAAATTGTTCTTAGGCACTTGTCACACCATGCAAATTACAGCTAGAATAAACAAATTGTAAGCAGAAACTTGGTGATATTGTGGTTTTATATGATTTTGTTACACGAAGTTATTGGATAATATATTTAATGTATGTTTTTTTTTTTATATAACGTTGAAGTAGCAAACGAGCATGCAGTCCACCTGATGGTAATTAGTCACTGCCGCCCATGGGCATTTGTAAGCAACTTCAAACTGAACATGGGGTTCTACCTGAAGTCAATCACAGATGCGTTGCTTCTCCTGAGGACTAAGATGGTCGCCTCAAATAAAAGTAAAAGCTTCGGTAACGGTAGCAGTAGTGAGTATTATTTGTGCGTCATAAACTATGTGTGTTCTTAATGTTAGCGATATCCGACCGGTAGTTTTGCAGGAAAGAGTAAAAAACACATGACATTCTCGCAAACTTTCGCATTTATAGTTTTTAATTAAATATAATATATAACACCCTAATATGATCCAGGGTTTTTAATTTTAACTGAGGTTGATACCACATGTCTGTGGCAGTGGCCATTTACCATCAAGTGTCCAGCATGCCACCAATGCATGTCCACCAATTCGCACTTTACCGGCGCGGTGGACTATGGCCTAAACTTTCTCATTCTGAGAGAAGAATCGTGCCCAGCAGTGGGATAATAATGGGATGTCGTATCCAGCATGCACGTTTGCAAAAATATGATCGCTCGCGTTCACCCGTCCGTTGTGTGACATGCTGTTTAAATTTTTAATAACATATACGAGTATGGTTTTAACTTCAAACAACCTACAAATTTAAACCTTAATGAACACATTCATATATAACTACGCGTCTTTGTTGCAAACTAAGCATTTACTGAGGATAAACAGAGCCAATGATGACTTGTTAAGCAACACATTACTTATTCACAGCAAGTTAATGTCGCCATTACTAAGTCAGTCAATTGTTTAGCTTCAGAGGACACCTTCGTTTAAATAAGTAGAAACAATAGACAAAAGCATTCTTTTGATTACATTGAACAATTAAACCTACTGGTAAGTGGTAACTGTCACAAATTAACATAACTACGCATGAGTATATATAGGGGTTCTGTCAAATGTTGTTCAAATTCTACTCCATAGGACTAAGGTGGTCATAAAATTGAGCAGGCAAACAACCTTCCACCAACACGCAAGAACAGTATCACTCTAAAAATAGATTGAAAGTTAGTAGAACCAGTGTAATTCGACTGGAGAAGTACCACCGCCACACCTATCTCTAGCGTGAAGCAGTTCTTATGTTTCGTTGGAAGAGTGTGGCTGCCGGCACACTTTCACATGAGGCGACCATCATAGTCCTCGGGAGTAGCAACGCATCTGTGATTTACTTCAGATAGAACCCATGTTCTATATGAAGTCGCTTGGAGATGTCCATGGGCGATAGTGACCACTTGCCTTCAGGTGGACTGCATGCTCGTTTGCCACTTCAATCGGATAAAAAAAGATGCGGCGGTGGTACCTCTCCGATCGAACTACACTGGTTCGACGATCAGATATATTAAACATCTACCAAGCGATAAGACCGTATAGTAAACTGTAGTTTGAGATATATTAAATATCAAGTCGTTATTTCACACAGCATTCTTTTTTTAATTAGTTAAACTAGTCATCCGGCGCAATTAAAATTAAAATTTTCATATTGTCTAAAGTGGCGTGAATATTTCTTAAATTCAAATAAATTGTTATTATTTTTTAAGTTATATTGAACGCACCTGTTAAGCAATAGCGGGTATTTTGACAAAGACATCTGACATTTTTGACGTTTATTTGTTTTCATACTAAGACATTGAATGTTCTATTTCGTTGAATAAGTTTGTGTTTGTGTCGAATGCAAGGTAGTGTGCGTAATGTCTTTTTAGTTGATTTTAAGTATGTTTTATGCATTACTTAAAAGAAATATTAGCATTCCGTAATCCTACATCAACTATAACCGTCGTAATTTCACACTCCGTCTGCGGCAAGTATCTTAAAAACGAATCACAAGTTTTTGCTTCACGTATTAATATATAGATAAGACAATTAAGCTTTACTTAGTAACACGCGATGAACTAAGGCTCCAGTATGACATCATTAATTCATAAAAAAAGGAAATGCCGTGTATATTCTTTTTTCACCTCTCACCTCGTCACATCGCCTCACTTATAAAGCGGGGGTGGTTCTATTATCTACGTGGAGCCTACCAGGTCCGCTCCACTTCCCCAGCGTCCTAATTAACACGTGGAAAATTAACAACTAGTTAGAACGTAGAGTCGCGCCAACTCCAAGTGTCTCGCGCGTTCTGCGAACTTAGGATTTTACTTCACTTTTTATATGCTTTTCTAACTTCTAATTAACTTAACGGGTGCTAAGTTTATTCGGTTTATGGTTTCGAATGCGGTAGTAACTAAGACTACTTCGTTTGTTATAAGGCGAACGATCTATAAGTGTATTGGAAGGCGGTAGGACGGGTGTGCCTCGACAGGGGCATCAAAACTATTCCTAGCGTAAAGCTCTTGCGATTTAATGGCAAGGTGGGTGGCCGGGTCCCTTTTATATGAGGCGATCATCCTAGTCGTCATCGAGTAGCAACGTAACTGTTGTCTACTTTAGGTAGCTTTCTCATCTTATCTAGGTGTTGGTAGCAGATATCCAAGGGCAGCAGTGGCCACTTACAATCGGGTGAAATGCATGCAAACGAGCATGCTACTTCTAAATTTTGAAAGAAAATAAAAATATTTAGTATGTAAATCTCTTGACGATTGTAAATTCCGACACTATTTGACTGGTCGATACAAAAGGTTGCAGCTGTTTTATAGTGCACATTATATAGAAACTAACCTCCTCTGCCCCCGTTAGAATTAGTGCATGAATATCTATACCATTCAACAGAACGCAGGTGGTAGAACCAGTGTAGATCGACCGGGGAAGTGCCACCGCCACACCTATTTCTTGCGTGAAGCATTTTTTTGCGTTTCTATGGAAAGGTGTGGTTGCCGGGACATTTTTATATAAGGCGACCATCATAGTCTTCGGGAGTGGCAACCCATTTGTAATTGACTTCATGTTCGATTTGAGGTTGCTTACAGATGTCCATGGGCGGCTCTCGTTTGCACTTCAATGAGATTAAAAAAAGAACGACATGATAATCAGTATACGTGGTACATTGATATATGTTCTCAGAAAATAAATTCACGTTTTTTCAAACCATTACTCCCACTCTGCTAGCACAAGACAATAATCAATCGCGCGGGCCAAGTGACAATTATAAGAGTTCACACATCATTGATCTTTGTTAATTAATAACCTCTATCCTTTGGGAAGTCGGTTAAAAATTATCAGGCATGTAACTAGTTACGTTTTCAGTCTTTTAGCCTTTACCTGCCTAGGTATATAGTAGTAACTATCTTCGTGATGTTTTGCAAATATAACTGCACGAATTTAAATTGATAGACCGCTTTTGCAGTTCTACTATACCTATATATAGAGTAATATTAAACGAAAAAATATGATTTAAAAAAATATTTTTATTTCGCGTGAGCAAAGTTAAGGGCTCTTCTAGGCAGAAATTATGCGGTCGAGGCCTGCTTACGTAAATATTTGAAGCTGACGAAATGCACTGACTAAATATTTTTATTTCAGAATTTATGTTTTCATTTCGCATTTTTTAACTACGTTTTGAAAAATATTATTTGGTTTAAATATGTATTTAACTCTAAGAACTTAATACCTACTTTTACCTACATGAATGTACAATTGTAATAAAATACTAACAGTCCAGAACAAATGTAAAAGTAATAATTTTGAATATATCATCAATGTATCTTACGTGATTGGAGTCGTTATTCTTTTTCTTTTTTTTTATCGAGGGGGAAACATTCAAAAGGTACCAAACGACCTGGGAGGAACTCCGGGTTGTGTGGGATTTTTACCTCACTAAAATCCCCCGGTGGCCATCCTCAGCGCTGCGTGGAGGACTCCGGGATGTCTAATGGAACACAACCGGAGTCCTCCGAGCGCGATGCCCCCTTCGGGCTCTTCCGCTCTTCCCAGTGAGTATTGTACTCACTGCGTCTCCTGGTGTTTACGACAGCATGTGGCCACACATGACGTCGTCCTCCATGGGGTCGCTTGGCTGGACGGTTCGAGCTCCCACTCTTACCGCCTGCACCCCGGAAGCCTCTTTTAGTCGCCTCTTAAGACGGGCAGAGGATACCGTAGCCCTATTCTGGTCCCGGAAGTACTGGGATTGGACTCATTATCCTATCCAAATGCAATTTAATCTGGGCACGTGACCACTCACGGTAATCACCCCTTACTTACTTTTTAATATGAATTATGTGTATGAATGTGTAATATTCGTTCCAAATAATATTAATCCAATAACTAATAAATACTAATCTAATCCACGTAATATTATGATACGAAAATCCCTCAAAGAACAGACCATATTGCATTCGTGAGTTACTCTGAATATTTTTACTCGTTATCTGACTCTCCAAATAAAACTAAACATATTTCTGTCGCAGTTTTTGTCCCTAGGAATTGAATTGCAAATTTCTGTTTTCTTTATGTTTCCTATTTTAAAAGCGGATGCATTTAATTTTGCACTGCACACGAATGGACTTGTATAATTATCACGAAGTACCTTTTATTTGGCGACCGGAGTTCCGGATTCCTTTCTCCGTGGAGTGAGGTTTTTAGGCCATTATCCACCACGCTGGCCAAGTTCAAATTGATAGACTTACATACACCTTTAAAAAACGTTGTTTCTTTTTTAAATTCTCAGGCTTGTAAGTTTCGTCATATTTTTTCCTTCACAATAAATCATTGTTCAATAATTCTAATAGGAGCATCGTTTAAAAAAAAAAGGCGTGCCTATGATTAGAACCTAAGACCCCCAAAAAGAGAGCGAGTTTCATGCATTCAGAAGCATTAGGCTACCACAGTTCTATAAGATGTTATAAGGCCACGAAATTTTTACTACCAATTTTAACGATATTTGGTGAAATTCTCTCAAACCAAACGTTTGCACCGTCAATCAAAAGTTACATGATCGTTGGATGGGTGTAGAAACTGTCAAGTGTCAAGTTTAATGATATTTGCAGAGACCTATGTAAAAATACGGCCGAATGAAACGTATTATCATTCAAATTGAAAATGTAAGTCTGCTCAACAAACTAAGAAACTTTGTCTTTTAACCCCTTATTTGAAACAGTTCTCTTACATTTTCAACCGGTACATTATACATAAAATTTTCTTGAGCAAAGAGAACTGCAAAGCTAATTTTAAAGAAGAAAATTTTGCTCTCGTAAAAATCACATAAGAACTCATGCTTTGTTCTCGCTTACTACGAAAGCTTAAATTTAGTTTATTTTACATTTCAGCGTAATGTTAGGCGCGCGTTGAGTGCATCCTGTCGTTATGTAACATTTTTTAGAAGATATTACTATGCATTTTCATCGTCATTTCCTTGCACTGCTCTTACGCTTATAATGACATGAAGATAGATATATTTTCGGATTTTGCTACCCTCTCATTGTGCTGTTAAACGCGGAAAGTTTTTATAGAGATTAATCTCTAGCTATCAGTAGCTACTTCTTCTTGTAAAAAAATTAGGCAAAGGCGGATGATTTAGTATTTAACTCTTATCAGAATTATTATTTTACCAGCGACTTGCTCGTGCTTCGTTCTACGAAGCACTCTTCGGTTCATCCTTTTCTAAATAAGCTAAAAGAAGAAAAGGAAGGATCGACTCTATTTTATATTATGTAAAGTTTTTTTGTATTCTCCACACCAATATCAATTGCGTACCTACCTACTAATAATTATAATATGTGTGCATAGTATCGTACTATAATTTACATAAACATAAATACATACATAATTAAATTTAAAAAATCAGCATATCAACTTACTGCATACACATGGCGCTACGCTTCTACATTAAAGAAGCTAACATGTTACGTGTGTATAAATAGATACGCTACTTGAAACATGCGCATGTTAAATAAACATGTCAAGAGCTGCTCAGTGCCGCGCGGTCGAGGATTCCCAGCTTTGACATGACGTTCCGTGTTAAGTTTAAAACTACATTTGCCAGGTTTTTCACAGCCCCTTTCCTCCGGAGATACCGGAGAGCACTCCTAGATATTATGCGGCGTTGGTCAGCCTCCGTGAATATTTCAGAACGGAAAATGTTGTTTATTTATGCGGCGTATCTGCCTGAAACAGATTCGCGGTTTGTTTTTGTTGCTTTAATGTCTTTATTCGGATGAGTACTGGATATACAAAGTGAATAGAATTAAGTTAATAATGACTAAATTTTTAATGAAAACTCACCCTCTCTACTACTATATTACTTCATTGTAACGTGACGCTACCTAAGTTCCTATTTAGTCGTTCTGTTTGACAATTCAATTGGGTACAACGTTCCAAATTTATACTCTGATTTAAAATATTAAAGATCGTTTAATCAATCTATAGCTTTGTAAAATATATGGGAGGACTATGTAGGTATATGACAAATTTAATCGTGTTAGACATGACCAAAGCGGTCGAATCCGCAGGAATAAGCTAGTATATAATATAGTTATACATACTACGTACATAGTACTACATAGTATAAAACAAAGTCGCTTCGCACTGTCTGTCAATAGGTATGTATACTTAGATCTTTAAAACTACGCCACGGATTTTAATGCAGCTTTTTTTATAGATAGAGTGATTGAAGAGGAAGGTTTGTATGTGTAATACATGCATAATTTAGTGAAGGAACTCTGATAATTTTAGATTTTTGACTTTTAGGCGGAACGAAGTTCGCCGGTTCAGCTAGTCATACTAATATTATAAAGACGAAAGTTTGTGAGTGCGTATGTTTGTTACTTCTTCACGTCTAAATGGCTGGAGCGATTTTCGTAAAATTTGGTAGGGAGTTAGCTGACACTCTGTATTAACATATGTATATGCTACTTTTTACTGTGGGAAAATATCTTATTCCTACGGGACAATCGATAGATCGATTTATTTTAACGCGGGCGAAGCTGCGGGGTTCGGCTAGCAATGGGTAAAGAAAGGTAGGTCAACTTTTTGCACGGAGGCAAAGCGTCTCGGCGTAGTTGGTACGTAATGGGAGTCTCAAAACTGTCTCGTATAGAGGCAGAATTTGCAATTCTGTTTTATATTAAACGTTTCACGGCCTCCACTAGCGACCCCCTTTGAATTCCATTCCAACTGTTTAGCCGTGAGCTGACGTAAACAGTGGCGGGAGATACTGGCATTTTAAAAAGAAAAACTTGAATGAAAATGTTTTAGTTGACTTGTAGGTTTTGTTGTCACTTTTTACTTTCTAAGAAGAATATGTAAAACGCTAAGTATTAAGATTGTGAGGCATTGAAATTGGTATTAAAAAAAACAAGTTAGTATTTTTGGTACAAACGTTTTTGTGTGAATAAGTTTCTAATAAATACAAATAGGTGTGGAGCTAGAAGTACGTCTGCCTAGCAATTGTAAATTCTATTTCAAAGGTCTTTTAATAAATAAGTGTGGGGCTAATAATATGTCTGTTTAGTAGTTTTCAATTTTATCTTCTTCTTTATAAAAATGAATGTTTGTCTGCATGTACTCTATAGAATCGTAAATTATTCATTTGATCATGTGATGATCTTTAGCAAAGTTGTTATTCATGAGCTCGCGAAGGTTTCTGGTGTATTTTTTATGTGATAGTGTAGCAACGCGCGCAGGGTACAGGTAGTTCTATATAAAGGGTCTTTGTGTAATACTAAGTATAAAACAAACATTGTACGTAAGATCATTTTAAACTTCAATGCACAAATGGTGGACCCACAATGTAGTAAATATGAATCATCGTCCACCCATTATTGTCACACTGGTGGGCACGGGTCTTCTCTCAGAATGAGAGAGTTTTAGGCCATAGTCCACCGCGCTGGCCAAGTGCGATTGGTGGTATATAATATTAGCATGTTTACATATAACACTAATATTGTAGGGGTTTAATTAAGGTTGTAGAATGTTCATCATTTTTGTTCATCTGCCCTGATCGGGAATTTCGTCTGAATTTTACAAAATCAAATTCCTCACAGTAATCACAAAATGTTCCACATTACGTAACACTCATGAAGATTCCTCGGAAACCTTCTTAGCGGATACGACGTGTGTCATAAAAGGATTACCCTCATCAGATTTAAGATTTATCTTCAACCTTTACCTTCAAAGGAAAATAATTTGAACATTTTTGTAATAAAATTGTGGAATAACATTTACGCCATACTCTCGTTGAGTATTTTTTCTCTGTGGAGTGTTTCATAAGATTTATCTAACAAACAAAATTAATTAACATTCTCGCTTCTCAATTACTTACTCAAACGAATTACCCTCTTAAACGGGTCCAGAAGCTTCGAATATTCAAATTTTCGTGAGTACTAAGTAACTAATTTACTGCGCCTTTTAATATTGTCAGTTTGAATAACTATAGCAATTTTTATTTATTTATTTAACAAAATCCACAGCTACTAAACTAATGTATACAATACTTTCTACCTAAACTAATTATGGATTTACATTATACGGACTATAACATTCAATTGCACTGCAACACTAAGTATAATTTGGCCTTTTGTGCTCATAAGTAATATTGTACTCTATGTGTTTTTTTTTTATAATAACGAACTAGCAAACGAGCATGCAGTCCACCTGATGGTAAGTGGTCACTGCCGCTCATGGACATCTGTAAGCAACTTCATATAGATCATAGGTTCTATCTAAAGTCAATCACATGTGTGATGTGTTGCTACTCCCGAGGACTATGATGGTCGCCTCATATAAGTGTGCCGGCAACCACACAACTTTCCATCGAAACGCAATGAATGCTTCACGTTAGAAATAGGTGTGGCGGTGGTACCTCCCCGGTCGAACTACACTGGTTCTACCACCTTCAAGACCAAATTTGATGTTGAAATTGTACATCATTACATTATCGAGTAAACAGCTCGTTTGCCGACGGCGCGGCTAAATTGCCACTTAAAAATGTAAATTAGTAATTTTGACGCGCGCCGCAAATTATTTACAGAGTGATTCTCATTTTTATTATACGCGAATGGCTTATGTCTAGTGCTTAAATGTAATGCTTGTTGAAATGCGTCGAGTTTAACAACTAAAGCGGTTTGAATTATATTCTGGATAAGTTATCGAAAGGCATATCTTATCCCGTGGAAAATTGAATTCTTATGAAAATTTATGGAACTAAAAATTTGATTTATTCGTACTAAAACTAATAAAAAATATTTATAGTGTGTAACGTCTGAGAGTTCTTTTGTTTCTACCAACTAGTACTTGGCCAGCGTAGCTACCTATCGGCTAAGCTCTATACATTTTTAAGAAAAGACCCGTGTCCAGCCGTGGGCTAAAAAGGTGGACAATTGTATAAAATTCTCTCTAAAGCAGATCTTGTTACCCATTTTCTAGATCCCAAATTTTAAACGCTTCTTACTTAATGCACACGAAAAAAAGAATATTACCCATTCTATATGTTCAAAAGCATTCTTTTTTAAATATATCTCCACATGATATAAAGTGGGTCACCACATGCAAAATATATGCTAGTTTACCAACCTATCTCAATATAACCGTTCTAAAAACTTTCGGACTAAATAAATGAGAAAAAGGTCTCACATTTAAAATTCACAAAACCGACCGGACCCAAGGGATAAAATAAAACACGAATCAATGAGCGAGAGAAAAATCAAAGAGCCTTCCAGAGCCTTTGCCAATCACTTTCGCTCAATAATATTTCGTCGCCAAACAGAAAACAATTGTTTGTTGTGTACTCCAGTGTGTACATGATAGTGATGTAACCAATGTTCGCATTCGCGATTATTCGCATGTTTTTAGATACTAGTCACCAGTCGCAACGGTCGAAATTCGACCGTAATTTAAATTAAAAACCTAAACTTCATATTGTCCAAAGTAGTGCAATATTTTTCTAATTTAAATAAAATTTAATAATTTTCAAGTTATTTTGACGCACCCGTCAAAGGCAAAAAGAGGTTTATTAACTATGCTGCAATTAAAGCAATAGCGGGTATTTTTACAAAGATACCTGACATTTTTGACAATATGTGTTTTCATAGTAAGACATCGAATGTTCTATTTCGTTTATTATTTATGTGTTTGTGTCAAATGCAAGGTATGCAAATGCATTATTTGAATAAAAATACTAACATAGCGCAATCCTTTCTACATCAACTAAACCGTGCGTAATTGCATACTCTTCCGCCTGCGGCAAGTATCTTAAAAACGAATCACAAATTACTTCACGTATTAATATATAGATTCGCATTCACAAATATTGTGCGAATGTTTTGCAAATATTGAATTGCAGTTGGAAAAAAACAGGTCGCCAAATCTATACAAATTTTATTCGAACTTACAGTTTGGTCACGCAAAAAAATGTCGAAAAATCTTTACAATTTTATTCGAACTACAGTTTGGACATGCAAAAAAATGTCGAAAAATCTATACAAATTTTATTCGAACTACAGTTTGGTCATGCAAAAAAAAGGTCGAAAAATCTATACAAATTTTATTGGAACTACAGTTTGGTCATTCAAAACAAAAATCGAATAATCTATACAAATTTTATTGGAACTACAGTTTGGTCATAGAAAAAAACAGGTCGCCAAATCTATACAAATTTTATTCGAACTACAGTTTGGTCACGCAAAAAAAAGTCGAAAAATCTTTACAATTTTATTCGAACTACAGTTTGGACATGCAAAAAAATGTCGAAAAATCTATACAAATTTTATTCGAACTACAGTTTGGTCATGCAAAAAAAGTCGAAAAATCTATACAAATTTTATTGGAACTACAGTTTGGTCATGCAAAAAAAGTCGAAAAATCTATACAAATTTTATTGGAACTACAGTTTGGTCATGCAAAAAAAGTCGAAAAATCTATACAAATTTTATTGGAACTACAGTTTGGTCATGCAAAAAAAGTCGAAAAATCTATACAAATTTTATTCGAACTACAGTTTGGTCACGCAAAAAAGGTCGAAAAATCTATACAAATTTAAGTAGAACTACAGTTTGGTCACGCAAAAAAGGTCGAAAAATCTATACAAATTAAAGGTGGTAGAACCAGTGTAGTTCGACCGGGGAAGTACCACCGTCACACCTATTTCTAGCGTGAAGCATTTCTTGCGTTTCGATAGAAGGGTGTGGTTGCCGGCACACTTTTACATGAGGCGACCATCATAGTCCTCGGGAGTAGCAACGCATCTGTGTTTGACTTCAGATAGAACCCATGTTCTGTATGAAGTTGATTACAGGTGTCCATGAGCGGCAGTGACCACTTACCATCAGGTGGACTGCATGCTCGTTTGCTACTTCAGTCAAATAAAAAAAAAAAAAAAAAAAAAAGTCGAACTACAGTTTGGTCGCCCGAAAGAGATGGTCACCAAATCTACATCTTCCGGCCTCCAACACCAAAAACTGAAAATAAACCAGGCGGCGCCCATGTTGGCGTCAACTTGAAAGAAAATACAATATTCGCTTTCGCATTCGCGAATTTTCAAATAATAACATTCATGCCATCACTAGTACACACTCTTCTGTTTGCTTGTATGTTGTAATACATTTTGCGAGCCAATAAGTCATCGGCTCACTGTTGTTTTCTGAGCTCGTGGTAAACATTGTCGAAGATTACATTATTGGTTCGTGTAGTGGCGTTTGATATTGACGATGTGACTTATATTATTTATGGTTATATATGATTTTACACCAATATTGAGCAGTGATAGCCTAATGGTTGAAACTTGCCCTCTCGATCGGGTGGTCGGAGGTACAAACATAGGCACACAGGTACAGATTTTTCTGAAATTATGTGCGTATTATTAAGTAATTATTACTGCTTTTTGGTGAAGAAAAACATCTTGAGGAAACCTACACACCCAACAGTTCTTTAAAAAAAAAGTTCTCGGAGTTATGGATGGACGATGGACTATGGTCCATAACTCTCTCATTCTGAATGAAGACCCGTGCCCAACAGTGGGACAATAATGGGTTGACGAGACACTAATATTGTCGCGGAATAGATACTCGTACATTTAAATATGAAACGGTAACTCACGATACGCTTACCACTGATATTTCGAGTCAGTTGAGCTTGGTCACGACGAAACTACAAAAGTGTTTACAAGTACCTCTAATCGTATTCTAAAAGTAATCTACCTCCGACTAATAGATTAATCTATATACCCTACGTATACTTATAATATTTATATGCCTACTACAAGTTATCGCCATCGCCCAGGGTTGACTGGCAGAGAATGCCATTAGGCATTAAGTTCACCCTTGTAACCAAATAAAATAAATATAGTTTGTTTTTCTGCTTTAGGTTCCATATCACTACACAACACTATCACATTTATAACACTAATCATTTTTTCATCAACACTATATAATTTTTTGTTTACAAAAACATTACTTTTTTATTGGTTCATTTTCATACGCGGCAACACAATATTTCTTTATTATTACTTTTCTAGATACTTTCGTAAAAAAAGGACTTAGCCTTTTTTTACGAATAGGTATATGCGACGTCCAGACACGAACATCTTTCATTTTGTCATTTATATGCCCGTACAAACACGAAAATCTCTCATTTATATTCTATACATATAAATGACAAAATGAAAGATTTCCGTTTGTACTTAAAACGCTTGGCGTAAATGAATTAAAAAATATTTAAATGAAATTTGATGAAATAAGAATATTGTATCCATTTATACGAAACAAGGATCATCACTCTACGTAACAAGAATAGACGTATATGAATCCAATATTTTTTTTGTGAACTTTAGTTACTTATGGTATGGTAGAGAATATGTAAATGAATGCGTTATTTTTAAATTTGTCATGGAATATATAATAAATTTTTGAAGTGAAACTTCTTTATCGGGGTTGGAAAACAAAAGTGAAACTTCTTTATCGGGGTTGGAAAAAAATTTAGTGTAACATTTTTTCGTTACGCGCCATCTTTTTCTGTTACGCGCCATCTTTTTTTTTCGTTACGCGCCATCTTTTTCTGTTACGCGCCATCTTTTTTTTCCGTTACGCGCCATCTTTTTCTTATCCCTACCACGCGTGATATTAGATAGATTATTAGATAAAGTTTAATAAAAGCCTTTTATTAAACTTTATCTAATTTAACTTTATTTAACCAATTTCTGTAAAGTTGCATATAGTAAATTATTTTTTGAAAAATAACGTCATAAAGAAGTTTCACTACTTACGAGTGTACGCTAATACACGCACACATTTTTTTGTTATAACCTAATTTCCTTCAACTACTAAAGCATTTTCAAGAAGTTCATTAGCTATATCTAAGTTAGTAGTAATTAGACACTTAATTTTCACGAAGTAGATAGGTACCCTTGTAGTTTTTATCATGGGAACACTAATAAAACGCTTCTCAACAGTTTTACAGAGTTTATTTTATTTTACTGGACGATTTCGTAATGAGACTATTTTCTGAGATAATCGTCCGAATTAGTACACGGTACTAAACAAGACCTATTTTTTTCTATCCTGATGAGGCAATTTAAATCTAAAAAATATTTTGCAAGGTAAATTACTAGAACGAGTATGATATTGATCGGGGTTGTACCACCGCCACAGTTATTTCTAGCGTGAAATCCTCGGGACTAGCAAGGCAAAGTAAATCCCTTTACATAGAAGTCCATGCAAGGCAGTAACCATTTAGCATGTGATTGCATGCTCTTTTACTACTTCAATTTTATAAAAAACAGATCGTAATTTTTTGTGACCTACTATAAGCTCGAGCCGATAATTAGCTTTATAAGGAATAGGCGCTAATGAAGGAGGCAGTGACCACTCATCATGTGACTGTATGCTCGTTTGCTTCTTCAATGTCATAAAAGCAGTCCAAAGTTTTAGATTTTCAAAAAGATTTCATAAGATTTATTGATCAATTATACATAATACACCGAATGAATTAGTAAACGGCTGCAATAATTAAAAACTGTGTCACAGCCATTTACGTCCACCTTCAGACACAGAATACAGTATATTTAATCTTAGGTGAAATTTATTTAAGAATATTTATTACTAACAATGACCGAAGACAATACGTAATTGATATTTTGTAATTTTATACATTACATTGGTTACATGTCTAAGCTGCTATATTAACAAAACTTAATTGTAATTTGTGTGTGTGTGGTGTGTGTGAGTGTCAAGAGTACATACACAAGTGTGTGAGAGTGAATGTGTATTTGTATAATGTTGCATATGACTGCAAATATATTAAATTACAGTGATCCAGTAACAATTCTTTCTGTTTCGTCGTATGTAAGATTTTGTGGGTAGTCTGAAATAACATTTTTGCAGTCCGTCATATTTTGACGCCAAAGGCTCTGCCCATAGTGAGCTTTACAAAGAACCGACACTAATTCCGATTTCTACTTGTTCACAGACGTAATCGGCACAGCATAGTCTTCCATTGAGCCGCAAGACTGCACCTGTGATACCCGGGGCCGCACCCGACCCAGGGCAAGACAATAATCGAAGGGGCCGCGATTTATGGGGACATAAACATTCTGCACGGATAACTTTGCAAAGTGAGGCCCATTTGTTTAATTAGCGTCGTGAGCACATTTCAGGGTGGGACGCCGTCTTTGGATAATTTCAACGACGTGTTTCGAGTTAGAGTGGAATTTATAGGTATTGATTTATGGTGAGTTTCTTGGTTTTTGTTTTATTGGGCTTATGGAAGTTCTGGCAGGGTAAAAATCATTTATGATTTATGTAATTGAAGTTTCTGTAAGCAGTTTTAACTGAGTCATTTTGACAAAACGCGTTTTTTCTAGTTAGAACAGTTAATTGTAGTTTTAACAAAGGCGTTTAGTGAGACTGTTAACTAGAGAAAACGCGTTTTAACTAAGAACGGGTTCTAACGGTAACTTAAACATTAATCTAAATAAATTTGAAATTAAGTATACAAATAAAATAACTTTTGTTTTTAAAAATGTAATCATTATTTTTCTAATACAGTTTCCCCGCTCATAATATCATTGCAAGTACCTACCAACTACCAATAATTTGGGGTTCATAGGCGGGTTGTCCACATGTCAGTTTCAGAAGTAGACATATGTAGGTATCTATTATTATAATTTTCATTTTCTTCTCAGCCGGCTGACCTAACTGTAAATACTAGGCTATAGTTATGTCGCATCGTTGTACTGAAGAATATTAATTTTTACATTTTGCATTGGTCTATAATTTAAATAAAATTGTGGCACTTACTATAATTATTTTGAACGGATTAATATGTGAATGGCGCGGGTTTTGTAATAACATTAGACAAGCTACACTAATAACCGGCTGGCGGGCAGCCGTCCGAGTGGCGTCGACTCGTGGGGCAGACTGAAAATCAGCGTCATGGAGTAGGAAAACCTGCTCATGACATTAGCTGAGTCTGTTCTTTTCGCGGTTGTTGCAACACGTATTATATATTTCTTAATATTGTATAGTTATATTCATATTGTCTTACTTTCTTTATGTTTTTGGGTTGTAACTGTCATTAATTTATTCATTAAATGTATAATTAATATATTTCTTTACATAATTAATATATTTATTTACATACATGTATAATTAAATCATCAGTAATATCTCAGTTGCAAAGTCTTTACGCTTTAACTATCCCAAGATGACGGCTCATCTCGTCGACGCAGCTGCGTGGAAACCTTTAAACACGGAAGATTAATTAAGATTCATAACTTATCTACAATTGTAATTACGGTTATAACTTTTAATTTTAGGCCTAAGCTCTCCCTAAGAGATTAGAGATAGATGCAACTTCTTAAATGTCAAAGCTCGGTCTCAGTAATCCACGGACTAACTAAATTTTGTGAACCTAAAGAGTAGAAAATTTCCTCACCCAGTGTTTTATACATCTGTGTACATAGTGGAAATATCGCAACATATATGTATATAAGACTAGCTGTACCCTGCGGGCGTTGCTGCGCCATCACAAAAAAATACACCAGATAGTTTCGCGAGCTTATGAATAACAACTTTGCTAAATATCATCACATGATCAAATGAATAGTTTACGATTCTATAGAGGACTTACAGATTTATTTATTTATTTATTTATTAACAACAAATCCACGGCTCTTAAGTTCAAAAAAAAAGACTAAACATACAGCCAATTATGGATTTTATTTTATTTATTTTATGTATAGATAGTTGCCACATCACTAACGTGTGTTTGTGTGTGTTTGTGTGTGTGTGTGTGTGTGTGTGTGTGCGTGTGTGTGTGTGAGTGTAAAAAAGATAAACATTTTTTTTTTTGTAACATAAACATTCGTTTCTATATATAAGAAGAAGAAGATAATAACAATAAGATACATAAATGAATTATTTTGGGCAATCCCCAGGTAGGGGTGGTCCATGCCCCACGCGGCGCCAGCTACCGCCATGTCGGCCCCGCCGCGCCACCCTCACTTCTACACCGTTGAGGTCGGCGACACCCGCTTCACTATCCTGAAGCGCTACCAGAACCTCAAGCCGATCGGCTCCGGCGCCCAGGGGATAGTATGGTGAGTTTCATGTGTCATGAGCAAGGCGGTAAGGCTGTCTACACACGATGTTGTCATGAGTAAGGTGATAAGGCTGTTTACACACAATGCTATGATTAAATATGAATGAAAACTACACATATTTGTTTGGCATTAGAGCACTTTATGTAATGGAAGGAAATAAATAAATAATTTGATATCTGCACAGGCCTTTAGTATATAGCACTATTTTATGTTAACTTATGTTTTGATCTGTTTTTGTTTTAAGCATAGAGCTATTAGGTGTTTATGTAAATAAATATGTAATATATACACATATATACAGTACCAATGGGATTATAGATGATTAGAAATGTCCATAAGCGGCAGTGGCCATAGACCATCAGGTGGACTGCATCGTTTACTGTTTTCAAATTGTTAAAAGCGTTTCTTTGTTTTGATTTGTAGTTGTTTGGTCAAAAACGTATACTTATAGTCACAAATGTAATGTTTTTGATTGAATTTTTACTATGAAAGTAATATTTTCTGTATAGTTTGCGAGAAGAGCTTTATTCTGCACGCACTCATTTGCTTCATACACTTTACTGCATTGCACTATTGCTCCAATGAAGTCTATTTCGTTTCTATCTTTCTTTCTATTCGTCCTCTATCTTTACTTTTTCTTTTATCTTTCTTACATGTGGCAATTACATTACACAGGCTAAAGTCACTTCTCGCTGTCTGTCCCTATGTACGCTTGGATCTTTAAAAGTACGCTACGTATTTTAATGCAGTTTTTTTAATAGATACAAAGATTCAAGAGGAAGGTTTTGTTTATAATAGGTACATGTATAATATAGTAGATAAACATTGATCATTTTAGATTTTTGACCTTTTAGGCAGAACGAATTTGCCGGGTCTAGTAGTAATTAAGTAAATTAGGAAAGGTTACAACAGCTATGTTCAGTTCCAAATTCTATACTGAGATAAAGAAATATCTAGCTATGTACACCTACATCACCAGATACGTCTATCTGGTGTAGGTGTTTAAATACAATAATGTACTTATTTCGTAATTATAATTGTTTTTCGGTCACACACAGGGCCCGTCTTAGACTATGTTGCAGCTGAAATGAAATGAAATGAAATGAAATGTCTTTATTTTGCATAGGCCTTCGGGGGCGCTTACAAATTGTCAGTTACATTTATATATATTTTTTTACACTACTACCGGATCGGAACACGACCTCAACTGAGAAGATCCGGCAAGAAACTCAGTGGGTTTGTCTTTTTTCTTTGTATATCTTTTTTTTTATTTTTTTATGTGCCATCTTGTTTTTACATGGTTAGCTCCAGTATCCTGCCCTACATTTGGCCTAACAAGGAGCACGTTTGGCAGGATACGCTACACTACGACATTTTATTAATTACGTATTGTTCAGTCCCAAGCTGTTTTATCATCTATATAATCAGAAATTTTGTAATATGCTTTACGACTAAGCTTGATCTTAATAAATGCTTTAAAGTTATTGATTGACAAATTTCTGATTTGAATTGGTAGTTTATTATAAAAGCGTATACATTGACCAATTATTAATTTTGTGGAGACGAGTACCATGTGCGGAGAGATTGTGTTTGTTCCTTGTATTTATATCATGATTGTCACAAAGTTTACTGAATTTATTAATATTTTTCTTAACATAAATCAAATTCTCATATATAAATTGGGATACAACAGTAAGAATATTTATTTCTTTGAATATTTCTCTAAGTGAAGATTTCGGACTTAGATTATAAATGGCTCGAACAGCCCTCTTCTGCAATACAAAGATAGAATTGAGGTCTGAAGAACAACCCCACAGCAGTATACCATAAGACATAATGCTGTGGAAGTAACTAAAATAAACTATTCTAGCTGTTTCAACATCAGTTAAATGCCTAATTTTTTTCACAGCATATACTGCCGAACTGAGTCTACCCGACAATTTTTCAATGTGGGGACCCCATTGCAATTTGGCATCTAGAGTAACGCCTAAAAAGACGGATGAATCCACAAGTTCCAAAACCGTTCCATTGAGTTGTACATTGGTTTCAACCTGCCGCACGTTGGGCAACGAGAACTTGATACATTTAGTTTTCTTCTCATTCAGAAGAAGTTTATTTATGTTGAACCAATATACAACTTTCGAGAGAGCATTGTTTACCTCGTCAAAATCATCCAGTTGTCGTTTAATTTTAAATAATAATAAAGTATCATCAGCAAACAATACGATCTCGTGATTATCTCCTAATGAGGCAAGTCATTGATATAAATTAAAAACAAAAATGGACCGAGTATCGAACCCTGCGGAACGCCCATTGTAACACATGCGCCGGGCGATTTTGTACCATTTATTACCTTTGAATTCTGTCATTCAAGTAAGAATTCAAAAGGCTAAGAGCCTTGTTCCTGATCCCATAATGGTGTAATTTCCTGACTAGTGTATCGTGGTGGACACAATCAAAAGCCTTGGATAAATCACAGAATACACCTAGGGCATCGCGTGATCCATCCCAGGCTTCGAATACATTTTTCAGTAGTTTAGTTCCTGCATCTATACTAGAGCGGTTCTTTCTAAAGCCAAATTGGTTATCATGAAGTATTTGGTTTTTATTAAATAATTCAACAAATCATTTAGGATGATTTTTTCAAAAATTTAACTTAACGTTGGTAGTATAGAAATCGGTCGAAAATTAGTTGGATCTGAAGTACTACCTGATTTAAACGGCTCTTGGGTACACAAGAATTGGGGTTTATCAATCCCCCAACCATAGACAAAGTGGACACTTAATCCTTTGCACTCCTGCCTAGTAATGCATAGAGACTTTTTTTTTTGTTTTCGAGAGGGAAACCTTCAAAAGGTACCCGACGCCGTGGGAACGACGCAGGGTTATGTGGGATTTTACCGCACTAAAACTCCCCCGGTGGCCGTCCTCAGCGCTGAAAAGGAGGACTCCGGGATCTCGAAACGACTTCAACCGGAATCCTCCAAGCGCGATGCCCCATCGGGCTCCTCCCAGATGGGCGGCTGGGCCCACCGCTCCGTCTAGTTTTTACGACGGTATGCGACCACACATACCGCCGTCCCCGGATTACCTGACCGAACGGTTCGAGCTCCCA